>OY992772.1:21932298-22289763 GCA_963921325.1 Logfia minima | reverse complement strand
AACAACAACAACAAAATCCCGATCCTCAATTTGAAGATATTATGCGGGATATTGATGAGATCTGTCCCTCTCCTCCCAGGTCGACGGGCAAAAGGCCACGTGAGGATGTCACTTACATTGTCTCAGACGACATTCCTACATCCAATTGACAGCGCACTTCTTCAACTGTTGGGCCTTCGAGGTTCAAACTACTATGCATCCTCATCCTGATATTATAAAGCAACTTTTGGATTGGATGGAGGAGATGCAAAAGACTGTGCACGATCAAGCTAATCTCATTCAGTCGCAAACCGCCCTAATTGAAGCTCAAACGTCTAGAATCACACAATTAGAGGATAGGTTTAGGGAGTTTGAGACCCGGTCTATTGGTCCGGGGGAGTCTGTTCCCGCCGGTCCATCAATAGAACCAATAGGACCGGGGTCAGAGTCTGTATCTGATGATGTACTAATTGAACCTTCTAATGAAATACCTTCTTTAGAGTACTTTCCTGTGCATCGGATTCCTGGCCAACCGAGACCGTTAGCAGTTGATTATTCTTGTGCAGACCTCTCGTTTATTCAACGCATGATAAACGAAGTCAATTCGGAAAATGATAGTGATATCTTTGAAGAAGATGCTGATTTTGAGGTTGAGGAGGAAGAGCTTGATGATGATGAGTTCTATGATGATGCTCCGATTATTGAGTCAGATTCTTCTGAAGACGAAACTGATAATATTTCTGAGACTCAAGATGAAGGAACATCGGAGACTCCTATTCCTGATGATGAACCGATTGAGACCAAAGATGAAAGACTTGCTAAATGGTGGCCGCACGGAAAAGATGAGAAACAAGTGCCGGTCACCTGCAAATCATACAAGGTCACTGGAGTGTATACTGGACTGATAAAAAGTTGGAAGATCTCAAATGGATTATTTATGATCAAAAGGCTTGATGGTATCCAATATTTCAATAGATCATTCTCAAAGTTGAGCACCTTGCCAAAAGGAGAAATCAATCGTCTCGCTCAGCTTGCTTTGATTAATCCTTTGAAAGACGATCGTGCCAACTTCATTCAATCTAAGCTTCAACGTGAAATTCGCACTAAACGGTACAGTTTCATCAAACCGACATTGGGAACAAGAATTATATACAAGAAACGGTTAGATCCTATCACCAAACAACCATTGATCAAAATGCGTTATCCTCCGGCTGAGTGCTTGAAGAAGATACCTCTGGAAACAGTTCCCTTGGACTTTCTAAGAAGACTTCATTACTGGGAACTGGATGCTCATACTGGTGAGGCAGTTTTGATATTTGTGCCTGAAACCGAGCAACCAGAGAAGAGCTCACTTTATAACTTGAAGAAAACTCAATTCAGATTTTTTGATCCTATGAGCTTAATAAACATGTCATCAAAGGACTTGAGAAAACTGTTTGACAATCCGATTCGCTTCAACGAGAAGAATGCTGTGAACAAGAAGATCGCACTTCAATTTCAGAGGATTGTCAATGTTTGTGTGACACATGGGATACACGCTGGCGGTGTATTCCCAGCAGGCTGGGTTTGAACGAAGATCTTGAAGACCAAGCTGAAGACACGGGGGAGTTTGTTGATACATATTAGAGTGTTTGTCAGTTGGTCAAGTCTGTACTGTGTCTGTATATGTAATAGACTTAGAATAATTACACTTTCTGTGTACTGCGACACAGTGCTTGTGTCGCACTAGTTGTAGTTGCGACACAGTGCTTGTGTCGCAATAGTGATCTCTGCGACACAAGGCTTGTGTCGCAGAACGGCCAGACAGTTTAGTATAAATACCCTTGTTAGAGATATTTAGGGTAAGACATTTTCCAATCATTTTATTCTCTGTATTTGGCTGCTACACTGATTTTGTTGAGAATATTTTGGGGATTGGTGCATATAAAGTTTTGTTTTTCATTTGATTATCATTTATTACAAACTTTATATCTTTTGCTTTGTCTTCTTGTCTTCATTAAACTTATGATTTGAGTAAAGATCACCCTTATGGGATCCACACTAGTCAATCTAACAGAGAAAGATACCATTGAACTGACAAGTTTAATAGTGATAAATCCGAGTTAGAGAATACCTAGAGAAGTTTAGTTCAGAAAATGAAGAAATGTCTGAAGGTGAATCGTAGTGATAGACCTAGAGGGGTTAAGATCTGAAAAAATGAAATTCCTAACGATGACTCGGAAGCTACAAGAGTTGTTGAGGGTGTATGACATGATCTGTTGAAGCTTCATGATACTATAGAGATAGTTAGAGACATGAAGATTGAAGATGTCAGAAGGTAGTGAAGATTTTTGTGGAAAAGGTGTTATGCAAGAAGACAAAAGAGCTTAACAGAATCAAGATCGAAGACAACTCGGGTGACAACATCTCGAGTGAAACCATAGCAATTGTCAAGGGGGAGTCTGTTGGTGCATCGAAACTGGAGCTATTGTCAAAGGGAAGTCTGTTGGTGCATGTTTTGTGACAACAACTTCTAGTTTGTAATAGTTAGGTTTAGAAGTCATTTTGTTAATCATTGTAATCGTTAACTTAAGATTTGCATGTGTATTTTGTAGGTTCGTACGAACTTAGAGTAGGTACGAACTTAGTAAGTTCGTACGAACTTAGAAAGTGCCTAAGTTCGTACGAACTTAGTTGCCTATATATACACAAGTCCGAATATTTAAGAAAATAGGTTTTTGAGAGGTTTTTCGGAGTTGTAAGTTCGAATAGAGTTGTAAGTTCGAAGACTCTGTGTTTGTTCGAATGTAACCTTGTTTACATTGAATAAAAGTGATATTTACACATTTGTTTACTCGTTTGTTATTGTTTAGTATAATCGAAGATTCCGCACTCGATTATATCATATTACCTCGTAGATCTAGTCCCAAGGGACTTAGAATTATTTTATATATACTAGTCTTGTACCCGCGCAAAGTAGCGACGTCGAATGATTTAATTCGGTATCATATTTATTAGTGTTGGATGTGTGTTTTTCATGGTGTTCATTAAATTTTTTTATGTTCAGATGGCAGATATGTAAGAGAGATAAATAAAACTATAGTGTGAGATTTTTGATCAAGAGTGTTTGTTCATTTGTTAGATGTGTTATTATATAGGTAAGTTAAAGTGAAATAAAGAGATAAGATCAAAAGTGATATAGATCAAAGGGAGTTTAACAAATTTGCCCCTTAATTATTGTTTATAAAAAAATTTACCCCCAAAAAGTCACAATACACGAAAATACCCTATCCGGTCGCAAGTCAACCAGTGACTTGCGACCCGTAAACTTGTGACTCCGTCCCCGGCATCTGCGACCGTGCGACCACGATCATTCCATGACTTGTGACTCATATTTTGACTACGATACGTGACTTGAGACCGGAAATCATAACTTGCGACCGCCAACACTTTCTTGCGACGCGTTGAGTGATCTGACCAGTTCATCTTGACTTGCGACCCGTTCATCGTTACTTGCCACCCGTTCATCATGATTTGCAACTAGAGTACGACCAGGGACCAGTTTTGGATAAAAATTTAGATAAGATTTTATAGATTTTGGATAAGATTTTTTATACTTTTTAGATTTTCTAGATAACATTTTATCTTTTAAAACCAACTCGAAATTCAGTTGTTTTTCATTCAAAAACATAATCTCTCAAAGCAAAAACACTCTCTGAATAGTCTATAATCAAATACAAGAAATTTCAACAAATTTACAAGGAATCATATTTACAAGGATTGCAAGATATTATTCTGAAGAATTTAAATGTACGATTTCTAACACGTTTAAGGCGATTTGTTTGTAATTCAACAGCAATATGAGTCAAGAAATTGATAAGTTTAAGATGTATGTTTTTTACGGAGAAAATTTTGAATATATTAGCAACATGCCGATGTATTTACCCGTAGATTGTTATAGAGTGCCTTTAAAACTCCCTATTGCACCCGAAAACCCTTTGACATACAAAGTTTTGTTAAAATATGCTTTAAAGAAAGTTGGTCTACCACGTGGTACACCAATTCATATGAAATAGAAGGTGGATCAATATGTTATAGATATTACTGATGATAAAGATGACTTTGGAGAGTTTTTGTGCCATACAATTAATAACAGTCTGAACAATGCTTCAATAGAAATTTACGTTATTGACATTGTAAGAAATGTTTCGGGTATGGGGAGCAATCACCCTAGCGGTAGCAGTAGTGGTTTTCAACAACATTTTCAACAACTTCAAACACAAAAGTATAAGCAACCACCTGAAAGTCAACACTACCGAACATTGCCACACATTTCGCTTCTTTTTCAACCACAACCACCACCACCATATTTTCAATCATTTCCACAATATCATTATCATGGTGCTCTAGAATTCCTAATAAATAACACATATCCAACACAAATCAACCAAGACACACAGTTTAAGGTAGTTGAACTACCCCGAGATGATCAAGAGGGTGTTCACCATGATCAAGATAATTCACAATATCATGTGGAGGTTCCTGATGATCATCCTCATGATTATGATCATTATGGTGAAGAAAAAGTCCCAAAAGTCAAGAATATTGATCATGCGTTTGTTAATGATGTTGTTGAGGATAAGGATGATGATGATAATGAGGTTCCGGATCCGAGAGACACATATGAAAAGGAATTGCTAATGAAAGCACCAAAAAATGATATATTCTGGAGTATGCCTCCTTTGTTATGCGAGAATGATCAAGAAGAAATAAAACAACCAGTGAGCATGTATGAACCCTCTTACCGGGTTCAACTTGGACAACCATTTGAAAGTAAGAAGGAACTACTCCTAGAATTGCATACGAAGTGTGTGGAAGAGGGTTTTCAGATTACGCTTAAGAAGTCAGACAAGAGTCGGTACATAACGTACTGTTTATTGGCTAATTGCAGCTGGAAGATAAGTGCAGCACGTATCAAAGATAGCAATAACTTCCAAGTCAGGAAGTTTGTTGATATTCACCTTTGTTCTCGCACTCAAATTATGAAGAATAACAAACATGCAAGCAAAAAAATGCTCGATCACATCTTGAAGGAGTTGATGACTTTGGAAGGACGTGTTTATAGAGGCAAGAGATTAAACTTGATATGTCTGCCCGTTTTAAAATCAGCCTATCATATACGCAAGCTTGGAGGGCAACGTGTTACGCAATAGAGTTATTGAGAGGTAGCGTAGAAGAATCATTTCGGGTGCTACCCCTTTACTTACACAACCTAAAGCTGGAAAACATAAGGAGCACAACAAATGTTATTACAGATGAGAAAGATAGATTTCTAATGTGTTACATGTCCATTGGTGCAGTTGTAAGTAACTATAATTTGTTTTAAATAACGTATAATTTTCATAATTGATATGTTAACATTTACTCTCTTTGCAGATAAGTACATTTGTTAACCATACGCGTCCAATAATTATGATAGATGGGTCACATTTGAAGGGTGGTTACCTGGGTACTAACTTAGTTGCTGTAGCGATGGATGGAAATAATGACATATTGCCACTAGCGTATGGCATCAGGCCAGGGGAGACGGCCGACCACTAGACGTGGTTCTTGGCAAACTTACGTCATGCTTTTGAATCTGCTGGTGGGATTGAAAATCTCACTATCATTTCCGATAGGGCCCCTTCAATTGCAGTCGCTATTTCACAATTCTTCCCAGAGGCATTTCAATGTCGTCATTTATTGATGAACTTGAAACCCAAATCTTCTAGGGTCAAGTACTTTGACTGGCATTACTGGAAAATGTGTAAGTCTTACCGTAAATCAGATTTGATCATCATTTTGATTGCAGTTCTAGACGTTTGCCAGCCTCAGCTAATGTTCTTAGAGACGTTGGGAAAGATAGATGGTCAAGGCATCATGCTATACATACACGATATGCGTATATGACATCTAACAGCGCAGAGTCTCTTAACGCGTTGACCAGACATGCAAGAAGGCTCCCTGTCACAATGTTATTAGAGTATTTTCGAGCTTCTGTACAATAGTGGTACTACAAACATCGTCACACTAGAGAAGGACTAACGACGACTGTCACACCATATGCTGAGCACAAGATTGGAAAGAGAAATGAGAAATCTAGAAGATGGAATGTCAATCCATCCATGAATTTCATTTTTGAGGTGTTAGATGGAATAAAGAATGCAACAGTTAACTTGGAAAGAAGAACATGTAGTTGCATGCAATGGCAGTTGTCTGGTTTACCTTGTGGACACGTTATCGTAGTAGCTCGCCACTTCAATCAGGACGAAGTCAGCAGCTATGCGGAGATTTATTTCACATTAGAAACATATCGAGCTGCTTATGCGGAGGCTATATACCCAATGGATCATCCTTTAGAATGGGTGGATCTAGGTGATCTTATGAGTGTGTTACCGCCGCTCCTTGTAAAGAGGCAAGCTGGTCGCCCACCTGGCCGTGCTCGTATTCCTTTGCAAGGAGAGGAGAAAGGGAAAAGACAATCAACACAACAATGTAGTCGTTGCAAGGAAATTTTTCATAGTCGATCTGGTTGCAGATCTCTTTTGGATAGAACAGACGAGTCGAGTCAATCAAGATCAAAATCAAAGTTAAAGACCCAAGCATCTAAGTCGACACAATATTTTGTAACTGAGAATTTGAATTCTCCTTCATATTATTGTTTTTAGGATTATGTGATGATTATGTATTAGTTATAAATGTTATTTATGTTGAATTATGCTTTATGTTATTGTTTTTAGGATTATGTGTATTTCATTGTGTATTAGTTATCAATGTTATGTATGTTGTATTATCAATGTTTTATTTTATTCGACATGTTTTATTGGCGTTCATTTTCTTGTTAGATAAACAATACTGACAAGGTATAAATCGAGAAATATCAAACATATAGTTTCAAATGAGACAAAATATCAACACAATAATGTATGAAACATATAGTTCAAATGTGACAAAATATATAGTTCAAAAGTGACAAAATATCAACACAATAAATCCAGCTAGGCTGGCGGTAGAGGATGCGGTGGCTCGTAGTCATAGCTCTCTTAAAAATGTGTCCATCATCCTCAATCTGTAAGCAACGGCTATCTCGTAGGTCGACCCAGTCACCCAGTGATCTAGTTTACAGACCACCTTCTCCATATTTATGCACACCCACACTCCGCAGTCACCAAGTGGGCCTCCCTGCTGAGGCACATCCTCCACATGCTCAAACAGTAATTGCATGGTGTCTCTAGAGAAGGATTTATCGCACAAACTGTTCTTCCAATAATTAATCGCGCGCAAATAGGCTAGAAGGTAATCACCTAAAACCTCAGCTACCTCGGTAACCACCGACTCTGTAACCACCAGCTCTGTAACCACCTCCTCTGTAACCACCTGTTCATTATCAGCACCCAAATCATACACCAGCCTGCCCGGTAACTCCTCTTCGCGCCAAACCGAGGAAGAATGAAACTTCCTGTTGACCGGTCGCCTCGCACCCTATGTAATAAACAGCGATTTCATACGCCAGGCTGCTCGTCTTTCTCGAAGACTATGACGCAACTCAAAAACACGCGGCGCGGAGCGATGGACCACAGACTCGGGATGTATATCAGATAAATAGGGCCCTGTGTCAGAAACAGGTACTGCGTCGGATGCATATCCGTCATATCCATCAACATTATCTTGGCCCTATAGATTGAAAAAAAACGCGTTAAGAACATTCTCTCCAATTATGGTATAATAATTTTAAATCATGAAAAATAATACCTGAAGCGAGTCGAGATCCCGCTGCATCCGCTCTAGTAACATGCCAATAGTGGCCTCCTGCGTATCCACCCGCTTCTATAAGGTGGCCAGCGTCTCTCGCATGGTCGCTACCTCCTCCTCTAACACCGGGTGAGAGGTGGAGCGACGAGTACTCTCTCTACTAGGAGAGGTGTAACGGCCAGTACTCCGTGTACCGGTGGTCAACTCCTCATGGCTGGTTCGCGCCTTCTTCTTCGGGCGATCATCATTATCACCACCTATCTGCTCGTCAAAGAAACACGAACTATTAATCCACCAAGGACACTCTAACTCTCTTGATGTCGGCTTCGACGTCCTCTCCGACCGATGCTTTTTCCTGGTATCCGCCTGCAATTATAAATAATAAAATACCTACCAGTTTCAAAAACGTAAATGAAAATGTCCGTTCTAAAAAATTGAGAAAAAAACAATATTTCAGCTTAAACTCAACATGGTTTTATCAACAATTGTCAATTATCTACATATAATTTAAGAACATTATATCCAAAGTACTTCATTAGCCGGTATATGCAATAGCTCTACAAACTTTGTCCATTTGGTAACTAGTCTTCTTCTTTCCCAATAGATCGCCCAAGGAACTCCTTCCTTCACCTTTTTGATGGCAACCGTCTCCAAATGACGGTAAAAAGACTCCCAAATCCAAATCTAGTAAACAATAAACAAACAACAAATGAAACATTTTAATAAATTGTAAACTAACAATATACGGTACTTTTAACAACAATAATAATAATAATGTTGATGTTACCTTAAATGCCAAGACGAAACCGCTCAATGTGTACTTCATCCTAGCTTGACTGAGACGGTTCCCCAAACCCTGGTTCAACTGCTCATAAGTTCTATACCAAATACGAGAACCCCAAGGGAACTCGTTAACTGCAGCGAAATCCCCTACCAAATACATAAAATCATGCTCAACTACATGACGCGACTGCTTACCCATAAAACCCAGCTCCACCAGATAAATGATACACAATCTCACACAATCCTCATCGTTAATTCTACACGGCCCTGTAAATGTGGCTTTATCTAAAACATTATCTTCAATGTCCTTCAAATATATAGTCAAGCCCAAATCCGGGAATACCCGATCTTTAAATGCTGGGATCGTCTCACGAACCTCCGAAGGTATATATTTCACCATCTCAACATTCGAACCAAACCGAAATCCAGTCACTAGACAAAACTCCCTATTACTAAATCGTATAGAATAACCCGACTGTAAGTCTCTAGATCTTGGTTAGCGATAACGGATTATCTTTAAGGTATTGAGGTGCGGAATCCCTCAATACTTAAGGTTTATTGCTTATATAACTTTGCAATTAATTAACAAGCTTCGTTTTGATATTAACTAGTGTTAAACAGTCAAAACCGAGCTTATTCAATAAATGCTTTTATATCTGCACAGATTTCGAGGAGAGAAAAACTTAAAATATTTGGTGTGTGTAATTATAGCACGGATTTCTAGGTCTCCCATAATAATGAGCAGCATTAAAATATTTATATCTGGTTCAACTCGCAGGCCATGGGCTTTGCGAGTTGACTCAACTCGCAGCCCATGGGCCTGCGAGTCCAGATGATTGCGAGCCCAGATCTCAACTCGCAGGTAAGACCTGCGAGTCCAGATATCAGCGAGCCCAGATCTCAACTCGCAGCTGAGAGCTGCGAGTCCAGATGGTTGCGAGATGAGATCTCAACTCGCAGGTCAAACCTGCGAGTTGACTTCTCAATTCGCGAATTTTGACTTTAACTTGAAATCGATACTTGTTCAATAACATTTAACAAATAATAATAACAAGTTAATATCATATATTTACGAGTCTAAACCAACTTATACAAGTTTGACAATAAATACACTAGTCCTATTACAAGCTAGATCTGTTGTCACAATAATATGTCCCAACAGACTCCCCCTTGACAATAGCTCTAGCGTCGTTATCTTCAACTTTGTCCTTGGTCTTCACTTGTAAATTCTACTGCCCATATGAATCTTCATTCTAACACAAGTCTTCACCATTAATTGATAATCTCTTGCCAGATCACCCCATGCTTCAGTCGTCAGGATCCTATTTTCGTTTAACTTCAATAGGTCCTTCTTCGACAGATTCATCAGGTGTCGATGGTCATAGACTGTCAGAATTACTCTTTCTCCTCCTTCAACTTCATCATCAGCTTCAACCATGACAGCTTCACCAGTCTCAGAATCCACGTGCCAATTCAGAAGATTTCCCAGAATATTCTGTGGCATAGGTTTTAGTGGTATCTGCTGTATGCACTTGACAGCTGGATAAGTTTTCTTCCTTAATCTTCGGCCAGTTCTCTGACTTCGTTCCTTTAATTTGATCGTCTTTCCGACTCTTGGCTTAATCTTCTCAAACTTCATTGATCTACCCTCAGTCCGAATGATTCTCTCAACATACGTTGCGTAGGGATCATTACTGGGATTTATCAGTTCTAAGCGTGCCAAGTCTCGAACTTCAAATCGAGGAAGCGAACTGAATACTTTAAGCTTCTTATCGAAATATTGAACTCCGTCAAATCTTTTGATAGCGAAAAGTTTCAAGTCAGAATCAAAATACCAGCCGATGATCCCCTTCCTTGGAGCTTTCTTTCCAGTTATATCTACTTCAGACATCCCAACCTTTTGCTTTCTCCTTTTCAGAGGTCTAAACATGGGATTATTTCTGAGTTTCTCTGGAAGGTCATCTTCTGATTCAGAACTGGTTGAGTCATCTAGACTTTCATCTAACTCAACAACCCTTTCTCCATCTTCTTCCTTGATGACCACTTTAGTTTTAGATGGGCTTACAATGTGTTCAACAACATCAGCGTCAAGATCTACACATTCGTCTGCCCCATCATTAACAATGAAAGTCCAATCTTCAGGAGGTACAAACTCTCCTTCTTCAAGGTCAAAGTCAATGTCCTCATCTAATTCATCTGGCATGTCGCCTTCAGAATCTGATAAGTTCAACATTTCATGACCTATAGAAATACATACACAAATAGATTAATATTATAAGTTCTTTCATTGATTTCCCTGAATCAATCTAAGATTTTTCTTATTAATCCCTTTGTGTATTTGAAATATATTATATATACTTATTCAAATCTTTCATCGATTATGATAATCGATCTAAAATTTGAATAAGTCTTATAATATGCGAACATCATATATTATATGATCCTATAACTCTTTTATCGATCATAGTCAATCTAGAATTACAAAAGACTTATAATATACGAACATTCATAATTATAACATTTTAAACATTCAAGTTCAAACATCTTAATTACAAAATGATTCAAAGTTACAATGTATTAATAATTACACTCAATCTATATTAATACAAGTGTCACCTTCTTCAGCTCCACCCTTTGCAGTACCAGCACCAGCTCCACTACCACTTGCTTCAGCAGACTCCCCCTGAAATGTAGTCTGCTGACCAGTCGTTGAAGGACCAGCCAGCTCACTTTCTTTTCCAGCTGCGGGATCATCGTCTTCATCATTCTTATTCTTCTTCGCCAGCTCATCTTCCTTGCAGGACTCTTGATATATCAATACCTCCCCTTGAGATGGCTTGTCCTTCAGAAGGCTGATGACCAGGCGATCAAGTCTATCAATTTGCCTCTGCTTGTCAGCTACATCATCTATCAGATTGTTATTCGTCTTGATGAGCAGTGAATAGGCATCATTCTGATTAGTCATGTTATCAGACATAGACAGCATTTAAGAAATCAAGAATTTGACGGTTTCTTCCAACTCTCGAACTCTGGACTCTAAGCTATTAATATGATCAGAATCAGTCGCAGAGGAGGTGGATGGAGCAGCAGTAGTGGTGGTTGGTGGCGTGGGAGCGGGCGGTTGCATTTTCTTCGCTATCTCGGTAGCAACATCGGTTAATAGACGCGCTGCGACCCTGCTAGATTTGGTGGTTGGGTGCGAAGACGGGCGAACCAAAGCAGCAATCATTTCAGCCTCTAAGGGCGTAGAACTGGATTGTAGATGAGCTGCAGAGGTTGAAGCTGTTTGTCTGAGCAGTTTGCGAGGTCGAGTAATGAGCACCTCCTCCTCTTCTTCTTCATCCTCATTTTCATCAGCCAAAACAAAATCGGGATCTTGGTCCACGGCTTTCCTCTTTAACTTCAATGCCGGATCCATAATCAATTTTGATCCTTGACGAATCATCCCTTCAGGGATACCGGAGACAAACCCTGGTGGTCCAGTCTCATCATCATCATCATCAGCATCAGACCCAGATTCAGAAGCAGAAGCAGCTTCTCCATCTCTGCCCGATGGCCCAGCAGCCTCTGGTGCCTCAGTGGTGGGTTCTGCAACCCTTGGTGCTTCAGCAACATACTGATCCACATCTTGCATGATGGGATCATTGGCATCATCAGTATCAGCCAGTACTTGTTGCACCACTTCGGCTGCAACGTCAGCATTAATCTCTTGCCCAGATTGATGCACCTGAATCAAAACCTCCTCGATCAGTTCTTGTGGCTCAGGAGCACCCTCTGCCACATCAGCATCCAGCCAACCATGATTTGGTGGCGTCACATAAGCTGGATTAAGCAAAAACCCAAACAGCTCTGTCGGCTGTGGCTGCATCTCAAACCTCCTTGAAGTTTGCATAAACATGGCATTATAAGCCCGCAGCCCGATAGTGTCAACCTTTAAGTCAGCTTGAAAGTCCGGCAAGTCTGAAATCGAGGCTCGAATAATCAGCATACAGAATCTCGGGTAGATCATGAACTGTGATCTAACAGCTCCCGAGATCTGTCGAGCAATCTCGCCAAAAATATAATCTGAGAAACTGTATGGTTTATTGTAAACTAGGGACAGTACTCCTGATAGAAGCGAAGGGCTCAGCTCATCATATCCTCCCTTCTTGGCACCAAAAACAGTCACTAGGACGTGCCATAAGAATCTCCACTGACCGAAGACAAGAGCCTTCAAGAACTGGCGTCCTCGCATGGGTCCCACGTACCCCATACGGCCTAGAGCACCCTCAAGAAAATCTGAAGAGAACTCGGTTGGGCCATCTTCCTGATCAGCCGTGCCCAGATGTAAAATATGCCTGATGTCAGTAGAAGAAAACACAATCGGATGATTATTCACTCTAGTCCTAATCACGGGTGGGTTGACGACTGTGTCGAACTCGATATTAGCCCAGAATTGATCTAAAAGATCCTTTGATAAGGCTGGGGATTCTGTAACTGCAAACTGAATCCTCGATCGACCTAAGAATGTGAGAATCTGAGCTAGTCTGGCGGCACCACGTGCATTGATATCCAGATCGACGAGCACGTTGTGCTGAGTGGCGAATTGTCGAGCCATTTCTGTAAGATCACAAATTACACAAATGTTAGACAATGAGATTAACAAATATTGATAAACTTATATGATCTACAACTTCTAATTGAACTATTAAGTCGTGAAACTTAATTAACAATTTTAGTTGTTCATCATATATAGAATCAATGAGTCTAATTTATTACACAAGTCATAAGTCTTATATATAAAGTATACGATTTTATGTGTTTACATTTAAGTCGACACATCTATCCGTAGACTATTTTAACTTATAAACGCTCAATTAGTTAACTAATCGAGAGATCGTAAATTAAAATTAGAAATCAAAAGTTTCAAAAAGTCAACTCGCAAGTTCAACTCGCAGTCAACAAGTCAACTCGCAAGTTCAACTCGCAGGTTCAACTCGCAAGTTCAACTCGCTGGTCAACAAGTCAACTCGCAAGTTTCAACTCGCTGGTCAACAAGTCAACTCGCAAGTTTCAACTCGCTGGTCAAGTCAACTCGCAAGTTTCAACTCGCTGGTCTCAACTCGCTGGTCAAGTCAACTCGCTGGTCAAGTCAACTCGCAAGTTTCAACTCGCTGGTCAACTTGCAGAGTGGACTCACAGGAGCGGGCTGCGAGTTGAGTCTGGATCTCAACTCGCAGCAAGAACTGTCAAGATGACATCATTTTAAAATTAATTTTGGCGAGTTATACCATGATCAGGCTATGTCATTTTGTTCAATAGACTCAGATTTACATAAACCCTAAGGTTTCTTGTCCATATGAGCTACAATTTTGATGATTTTAGTAATTTTAAAATCAAAACCCTCATTTTATTTAAAATGCCGATTTTGGTCAAATTATACGGTGGAATTACTTGGTTTTTACCTTAAAATGATCACGAAGTAAAGGTGTATAAAAATCAGAAGATCAAAATCTCTTGACTTCGAAATTAAAGTCGAAATAATTGCGAGTTCAAATCTGGGTTCGCTGTGAGTTTGGGTTCGCAAGATCAAGTGAATTCGCAGTGTGGGACAAGTGAACTCGCAGCACCCTTTTTATACCCTTTTAATCTCGGCTCGCAGAACTCAACTCGCAGAGTTGAGTTCAACTCGCAGCCTTGTCAACTCGCAGCACTGTTCTCGGCTCGCAATTTTTGTCCAAAAATTACATTTTAATTACAAAACGTCAATTTTTAAGTCCAAATCGCGTACAAGTCTAAAATCTGAGGATCTTTCACTTGTTTTTCTTATGGAATAGCGAACAAGTCTAAAATAAAATATTTTTCACTTGTCGTTCTTAGAAAAATGCGCACAAGTCTAAAATCACAGGATCTTTCACTTGTGATGCAATTATACGAATAGCAGAAACATAAGAAAAATAAAATAAAGAGAAATAAGATAAAATGAAATAAGTAAAAGTTCAATGATTCACAATAAACATTGGTATCAAGTACCCTTGTATTAATGAAACACTTTGACTAAAATAAAATTACAATAAAATAAAATAAAGTAAAATAAAACCTAATCGAGGGCATTAAGAAATTTATCGACAGTGGGATCATATCAGAAGGAAACAGCTGAACCAAAAGATGAGTACAAAGTCTAAGAAGATTGTTAGTATGCATACCTTATGAAATTCACAATAAGTTACATAAGAACTCACAACTTAACCATTTATCAACTTTACATTTATAAGAGTATAACTTGGTTACCTATATCCACAAAATATAATATTCACATCAAAATGAAGTGATTTAAATATCATAGACAGTTCAAGATGATTACCGGTATTATAATCCATATAAACAAAGTCTATACTGATTTCCGAGCAAACCTTTTATTGTTTGAATGTGTATTACCTAATGTGATTCAAAAATGACATACTGAGAAATTTAGTAAAACACATAACACTGTTTCTTTCACTTTGCAAGATAGAGGTCACTAAATGATGTTCTTTTCGAAACATATGACATACCCTTGAGTGAATTTATAAAATGTGACAAACATCAAACCCGTTTTGTAGATACTAGTGGTTCTAGATCTGTACTTAGTACAACATAAGATCCCTTAGTATAGACAAACCAAGCTTGAAACCATTGGCAAAACTAAAGGGGTCAGGTCTGTACTTAGTACAATAGAGACACCAGTAATTTCACTAACAGCCATAATTCTTATTATTTGTCTTGACATATTTTCATAGATTCTAGATAACAGTGTATGGTCAGACTATCGTTCATCAATTAAGACTTATGTCATATGTCATATAGTAAATCACACGAGATAACACACAGAAGATTTATAGCTTATTATATGCTCAGAAATCAAAGCAGACATTGCCTACCAGTACATCATATAATGAAGCTATCTAGATCTAAAGTTTTTCAAGTAGATTATATCGTGTGGAGAGAGGAGTATACTAAAATAAAGATAAGTGAAGCCCTGGTTTTAAAGATGTAAAGTTCATGTAACAAATTTGAATCTACTAACACATCTAACTTAAGACTTTTACCTATATTTATTAAGCCAATTCCTCTAATTTACTATCATTTCCCAGTTGATAAAGACTTAACCTTTATCGGAGGCGATTCCCCAACGGTAACAAGCAAATGAATGCCATACGCCAAACCCCCCTTTTTTTTTTTTTTTTTTTTTTTTTTTTAAATAAGCATAAACTAATAATATATAAACTACTAATTATTACAAATCAACTCCATGGAAGACTAATCCTCTGGATTTCTCATTCCATTTAGTTGCACCAATTTCTCGAATCGAGCTCTGTCGAACGCTTTGGTGTATAAGTCTGCTAAATTATCCACAGATGGAACCTTAGCTAACTTTATCAGGTTCTTCTCAGCACAGTCTCTAATAAAGTGATGTCGAATGTCAATATGTTTAGTTTTGCTGTGTTTGACCGGATTATTGGTTATTGAGATCGTTGATTCATTATCAATCATCATAGGAGTATTTGTTATACTCAACCCATAATCAAGCAATTGTTGTTGTATCCACAGAACTTGGGAACAACAGCTGCCAGCTGCAACATACTCGGCTTCACATGTAGAAATGGCTACTGAGGTTTGCTTCTTGCATTGCCAAGAGACCAGTCTACCTCCTAGGAATTGACATCCACCGGTTGTAGACTTTCTATTCTGATTGCATCCTCCGTAATCAGAATCAGTGTAAGCAACAAAATCTAAGTCTCCATCAGTCGGATACCAAAGTCCCAGCTTCGGTTTCCCTTTGAGGTAACGAAGAATCCGTTTTACTGCTTGCATGTGAGATTCTTTAGGAGTAGCTTGATATCTTGCGCAGACACATACCGCAAACATTATATCAGGCCTTGATGCTGTAAGATACATTAGTGATCCAATCATGGCCCTGTAAAGAGTAGGATCCACGTCTCTATCACTCGATGTATCTGGACCAATACCATGGGCTTCTGGAATGGGAGTATGAAAAATTCTTGATTCTTCCATCTTGAATCGTTCTAGAAGCTCATTAGTATACTTAGTCTGATGAATGAAATATCCATCTTTCTTTTGATCGACTTGCAATCCTAAGAAAAATGTCAATTCACCCATAGCTGACATCTCAAACTTGTTCTTCATAACCTTTTCAAATTCACTACACATCCTTTCGTCAGATGACCCAAAGATGATATCGTCAACATATACTTGAACAAGTAGAAAGTCTCTTCTTTTCCATTTCACAAAGAGTGTACTGTCAATTCTTCCTCTTGTGAATCCATTCTCAAGAAGATAAGTGGACAGTGTCTCATACCACGCTCTCGGAGCTTGATGTAATCCATATAGAGCCTTATCGAGACGATATACTCTGTCTGGATACTTTGGATCAGTAAATCCCGGTGGTTGAGAAACATACACCGTTTCTTTGACTTTGCCATTCAAGAAGGCACTTTTAACATCCAGCTGAAATACTTTTATTTTCTTTGAGGCTGCAAATGCTAAAAATAACCTAATTGCTTCAAGCCTAGCCACAGGCGCAAACACTTCATTGTAATCAATCCCCTCTTGTTGATTAAAACCTTGGACAACTAGACGAGCTTTATTGCGAATTACGATTCCTCGATCGTCTTTCTTGCACTTAAATACCCATCTAGTTCCAATTGGATATTCCCCAACAGGTAGGTCAACCAACTCCCAAACTTGCAATTTTGTGAACTGAGACAGTTCTTCCTGCATTGCCTCGACCCACGAATTTTCCTTCAAAGCTATCTGAACATTCTTAGGTTCAATTTGTGAGATAAAGCATGAATATAGACATAGATTTGAAATCCCTGTCTCGTTCATTTCAGCATACAAGCTTGAATGAGTGGATGTACTAGCTTTAGATTGATTTCGAGTCAGAACAGGAGAATTTGGATCACCGATGATATTATCAATTGGATGAATCCTATTAATTCTTGTTGAAGTAACAGGTTCAACTGGAATATCATCCTGTAAGTTGGTACCAATTTCCTCCAAAGGTGGTATACCTTCATTAGTAGTTGATATCCTTAATTGTCTCAGAGGAGTAAGAACATCATCCATAATCCTTTGAGAAGCAATTTCAGGATCTTCACTCTCTAGAGGTATATCATCTTGAGGTAGTTGTGACTCGATAGGGGGGACAACATCAGTATCGACAATATTCCTAGCATCAGACGTTTGAGCACTCGATGTTGGAGAAGGAGTGGGATCCTCATCTCCCGACAATAAATGCTCAGGAATGTCTGAGTTACTGACATAGTCACTGATAGGGACTTTAAATGACTTGAAAAGATCTGAATAGTCAAACTGCCAATCCAATCCCTTATGTGAGTCATGTGTATAGCTCGTAACTTCGATGTTATAAACTATTTCAACACGTCCCGAATTTTTATTGAAGGCCCTTTTGTTTGGTGAGTTAGGCATGTAACCTAGGAAGTATCCTTCGTCAGCCTTCTCACCAAATTTAGGTTGGTGACTTGTTTTCAACAACGTACATGAAACTCCAAAGGGTTCAAACCCTTTTAAGTTCGGTTTCTTTTTGTTCAAAAGCTCATAACATGTCTTGTTCTGCTTTTTAACCGTAAGAACCCGATTGAGAACATGACATGCTGTATTCACTGCTTCTGCCCAAAATATGACCGGAAGCCTTGAATCTGCAAGCATTGTTCTCGCTGCTTCAATTAGAGTTCTATTCTTCCTTTCAGCAACACCATTTTGTTGAGGTTCATATGGTGCACTGAATTGATGTTGAATGCCTTTGCTTAAGCAATATACATTCAATGTAGAATTCTTGAACTCGGTCCCATTGTCACTACGAATTCTCTTAACTCTTTTTCTATAGATGTTCTCTATTAGATCAAGAAACTCCATAAGAATGCCCGGAGTTTCATCCTTAGATCCCAAAAAGAATACCCAAGAGAATCTAGAGAAATCGTCTGTGACAACCAGACAGTACCATTTGCCACCTATGCTTCTCTTGCTTATTGGGCCAAAGAGATCCATATGTAGCAACTCAAAAGGCGAGGAAATAGAGTTCACAATTTTAGACTTGTGTGGTTTCTTATGCTGTTTTCCTTTCAAGCAGGATATACACTTGTCTTCAAATGCAAAACTCTTCGGTGGTACACCCAGAACTAACCCATGTTTGGTTATATAGTTCATTTTTCGAAAGTTTAAGTGTGCCATTTTCCTATGCCATA
Organism: Logfia minima; assembly: GCA_963921325.1. Classification (NCBI taxonomy): domain Eukaryota; kingdom Viridiplantae; phylum Streptophyta; class Magnoliopsida; order Asterales; family Asteraceae; genus Logfia; species Logfia minima. The sequence goes on along the minus strand of OY992772.1, from coordinate 22,270,984 downwards.
GGAGAGAGTCTGATTCTGAAGCCTTGGATAACAGACAAGTAGACACCATTGATGTAATAGGAGCATTCATGTTGATAGCATAAATGTCCTTCTTCCTTGGAGCTTTCATCAGTATCCATTTATCGGGAATGATAAAACCCGGCTTCAGGATCAAGGCCTCTTTCTCAGTGAAGAGAACAGGATGACCTTTATCACAGACTTGGGAAACACTCACTAGGTTGTGCGTTAGTTCTTCAACATAATTCACATCCTCTAGAGTCAAAGTTCCATTAGAAACAGTTCCTTTCCCAGTAATTACTCCTCCTTTATCACCGGCGAAGTGCACTCCTTGTCTCAGTCCACCTCTGAAGTCTGTCAGTAGACTTCTGGTTCCTGTCATGTGCCTAGAGCATCCACTGTCAACATACCACCAATTGTCATTGTTCCCAGTCTGCTCCTGCACATACAATTTGTAAACAATCAGTTATCAAGAGGGACCCAAGCCATTACGGTCTTGGTTCGTCCCTTATCATCGACAAACTGTAGCTCTTTAAAGTAACCATCCTTCCCATTAGGAGCTTTGGTCACTTTTGAAGGAGCATCAGCTTGCTGATGACTAGTGGTCCTGGGTCTATGAGTTGACTGACTTCCAACTCTCCCCGATACAAAACCCTGGAATTTCTGCCCTTGGTTACGATTATTATAGGACCCTTGGTTAACTCCTTGTGAACGAGATGTAGATCCAATCTCAAAGTGACTTTGGTTCCTTCTCGGAGTCATAAACCTTGACGGCACTTGATCCTTAGCAAAGTTTTCATGCCGTTTAGGTTTTGGTGGCGAGACACTGTGAGACGCATCTCTTTTCAGAGCAGTCACAGGTTTACTACCAATACCAGGTCTGGTACCTAACCTGTCTGTGCTAGAGATATTTTTAGACTTATCACTGGCCTCGCGCTTAGGAGCAGCTTCATTCTTCTTATTGGGACAACAAGAAGAGACATGTCCTCGTTGATGACATTTGAAGCATGACATCTGCTTTCGTGACTTAGCAGTCTTAGCAGACTCCTTCTTTATCTGATCAAAAGACACTGAAGGTAACTCCTTATGTTTCTTAATGACTTCATTATTTCCATCAGTACTTCCAATCATCCCACTTGATACGAATTGTACTTTAGTGAGAGATTTGACTGTACTCTTGGTTAAAAATGAATCATTGACAGTCTCCTTTTGGATCTCAGATGCAATAGACTGTTGATTTACCAAATCCTCAGTCTCAGGATTAACATCTATCATTTCTAAGTCAACAGAAGTGGAAGCAGTGTAATTGGCATTAAATGGCGGAGGGACATCTGAGTATCCTAGGCCAGTAACATCCTTTACACTACGTTGAGAGCCAATGATTCTATTTAAGGTCAAAGAAGAAGTTCTATAACCTTCAAATTTTCTATTCAGCTCTACCAGTTTCATATTTGACTCTGATAATTCCTTATCCCTAATAGCTATATTTCTATTAAGCTCATTAAGGTTTAGATATAACCCGTCTATTTTAATACATTGTTCATTTATAATGTCAGTCAGACTGGTCTTATCTAGAGTATCACTCTTAATCTTCTCGTTCAGTGCTAATTTATCTTCACCTAACCGACGAACATCAGACTTAGCTAAGTCTAATTCTGAGGTCAAGGTTTTGTTAGATTCTGCAAAGACACTAACCTGTGTTTGAAGATCAGTAACTAAATAGCATACATCGGTGAGAGTAAGGAGATCTAAACATACCTTTTTCTTTTCGGATTGAATATCAGCCATATATGTCACAAAATCATTGGGACTCATTTCTTCTGTCGAGTTGATGTAGAGAACATCTTCCTCAATCCCCTTAACTTCTGTGTGTGGCACATTAGCTTGAAGTTCTTCAGTAGTTGGCATGTAGGAAGTGGATTCAATTTGTTTCTCTTGATCGTCAATCTCAGCCATGAGAGCTTGCTCTGATGGTGTAGACCAATCATAAGATCCGTCTATTTGCTGAACCACTAAGACTTTGGAAGTTAGATTACTTCCCGAATCTTGTTTTGAAGTTCCAACATCAACCTTTGGTCTTTGGCATTCCCTGGCAAAGTGTCTGTAACCTTGACAATTATAACACTTGACCTTGGACTTGTCAAAACCTGGTCGATTTCCAACCACTCTCTTACCCGTACGCTTTAGGAAATTCTTTACTCTCCTTGACACCATAGCCAGTTGCCACTGGAGGTCCATTTCCTCTAAGTCGTCAGGATCAACCTGATCATAATCTTCATCAAATTGTGCTGGATCGTTTATCTTCCCTTGAATATAGTTTTCATAAGAAGCAACGAACGATGCCAACACAGAAAGTTGTTGTTCGGCTGATTTCACACTCATCGGCATCTTATGATGCCCTTGAGTGGATTTATCTGAGGTGGTGTTCCTGTTTCGTTTATCACCGTTATCCGAAGCAATGAAACAGAGATCCTCAGTCAATTTTTCTCCAATCTCATCAATTTCACCTGCAAACAAAGCCGTGGTCAAATTGGATGAGGAGTTAGAGATACTGGTCTTTCCATGGTACAGACCAGGATTCTGTAGATGATCAGAATCCGTATCTCTCGTTTTCTTAGAGAAGTCATAACCCCTTAGTTTATCAATCGCTTTCTCTAGGGTCATGGTTGCATATCTTTCATCATTATCTTTCAGCATGATACCGTACATCTCCCATTTACAAGGTAAACCCTCAATAAACTTGTCGGTTTTCTCCTTGTCATTATAAAAGATAGCATGGTCGTCAAGCTCACTTAATAGATGATAGAAACGGGTGGTGTAAGCCTCAAGATCTTCTTCTCTAAAAGCCTTAAATACCATAAACTGCTTTTTTAGAAGATTACATTTACCAGCTTTCACCTGAGGGCTCCCCTCACATCTCTTTTCTAGAGCGTCCCACAGCTCTTTAGCTGTGTGAAAGGACTTCAACTGATGGTTGATCTCCTTAGGAAGGCTCATCTTAATTGAAGAATGTGCTTTATTATCGATGGTGAATTCTTTCTTCTGATGGTCATTCATTCGATCATAAGTCACAATCACTGTTGCGTTCCCTACCTCAGCTGTAGGTGCAACATATCCGTTTTTAATACACAACCAAATAGTGATGTCGTGGAATCTACAGTAACTTTCAAATCTGTCTTTCCACCCATAATAGTCCTCAAGTCTAAGTAGCTTCGGTGGAACATTAGATTTTCCAACCTCGTGTTCCATCTCGATCATTCGGCTTAAATCAGACATTTTAAAGTGAAAAATTAGGTTATATTGCGAATTTAATAATCTCAACTCGCAACTAAAAAAAATGTCAACTCGCAGAAAATCTCAGCTCGCAGAAACTCAGTTCGCAATGGAACTCGGTTCGCAGCTGATTCTCAACTCGCAGAAAACTCAGTTCGCAAAGAACTAGGTTCGCAGAAACTCAACTCGGTTCGCAGAGATTCTCAGTTCGCAATGGAACTCGGTTCGCAGGAATCTCAACTCGCAGAAACCCTAATCTCAACTCGCAGATAACAGTAACCCTAATCTCAACTCGCAGAACGGCGCCTCGAAATCTGGGAACTGAAACTTTTTGGTATTTTACGAATAAATCCGTAGATTTCGTTCGAAAAACGACCCTAAAGATGTTATATAACCAAAAACCTTGTAACAACAACGTTTCTAAGCCCGAAAGCTCTGATACCAATTGTAAGTCTCTAGATCTTGGTTAGCGATAACGGATTATCTTTAAGGTATTGAGGTGCGGAATCCCTCAATACTTAAGGTTTATTGCTTATATAACTTTGCAATTAATTAACAAGCTTCGTTTTGATATTAACTAGTGTTAAACAGTCAAAACCGAGCTTATTCAATAAATGCTTTTATATCTGCACAGATTTCGAGGAGAGAAAAACTTAAAATATTTGGTGTGTGTAATTATAGCACGGATTTCTAGGTCTCCCATAATAATGAGCAGCATTAAAATATTTATATCTGGTTCAACTCGCAGGCCATGGGCTTTGCGAGTTGACTCAACTCGCAGCCCATGGGCCTGCGAGTCCAGATGATTGCGAGCCCAGATCTCAACTCGCAGGTAAGACCTGCGAGTCCAGATATCAGCGAGCCCAGATCTCAACTCGCAGCTGAGAGCTGCGAGTCCAGATGGTTGCGAGATGAGATCTCAACTCGCAGGTCAAACCTGCGAGTTGACTTCTCAATTCGCGAATTTTGACTTTAACTTGAAATCGATACTTGTTCAATAACATTTAACAAGTAATAATAACAAGTTAATATCATATATTTACGAGTCTAAACCAACTTATACAAGTTTGACAATAAATACACTAGTCCTATTACAAGCTAGATCTGTTGTCACAATAATATGTCCCAACACCGACATTATCCTAAACCATAACTCCTCGGCCTCCTGCCGAGTCTTCCGCACAAGAGGATCACATCGTAACTGGAGTATATGATGTACATAACCTGGGTCATTATTCGGAGACCTCAAATCCAACCAAAGGCCAAAACATGTCTCTCTAAATATTTTCTCCTGCTTAACTATTAACCATCACTTAATCAACCTAATAACCTTTAGCTGGTTCTTCAATGGCAACTTTGCATTGACTAACTCCTGAAAAATAATCAAGCACAAACTTAAAACGGGTAAAATAAAGTTAACATACTTTATAAATAGTCAACATAGGTCAAACATAGTTAAATAAAGTCAAACAAGGTCAACTACAATCTAACAAAGTCCACAAAGTCAACATAGGTTAAACTTAGTCAACTACGGTCAAATAAAGTGCACAAAGTCAACAAAACTCATAGTATTTTACGATTAGCCAACATAGGTAAAACATAGTCAAAAGAAAGTCAAACAAGGTCAACTACGGTCAAACAAAGTCCACAAAGTCAACACAGGTCAAACTTAGTCAACTACGATAAGCAAAAGTCAACTACGGTCAAACAATGCCCACAAAGTCAACAAAAGTCTTAGTATTTTACGATTAGCCAACATAGGTAAAACATAGTCAAAAGAAAGTCAAACAAGGTCAACTACGATCAAACAAAGTCCACAAAGTCAACGCAGGTCAAACTTAGTCAACTACGGTTAACAAAAGTCAACTACGGTCAAACAATGCCCACCAAGTCAACATAGGTCAAACTTTGTCAACTATGGTCAACGATAGTCAACTATGGTCAACTACGATCAAACAAAGTCCAGAAAGTCAACCTTGGTCAAACTTAATCAATTGTGCTCAACGAAAGTCTACTACAGTCGAACAAAGTCCAAAAAGTCAACATATGTCAAACTTAGTCAACTACGGTCAATCAAAGTCCATTTATGTCAAACATAGTCAAACAAAGTCCACAAGTTAAAGTCAAAACAAGTCCTATCTCACAAACACAAGTCACTAGTCGCAACTTTTTGGATCGGGTCGCAAGTTATGATGACCGGATCGCAAGTCCCGGTGTCCGGCTCATCACTGGTCGCAGATCAACTGTGGCCGGGTCATGACCTGGTCCCGATTAAGATTCCCGGTCACCGAAGCATTTTTCTCGTCCATGACCAGGTCATGAACAGGTCACAAGAATTATTCCCGGGTCGCAAGATACCGTGTCTGGGTCGCAAACACTGGTCGCGATTACGGTATTCGGTCACCGAAATTTTTTGTCAGTTTTTTTGTTTTTTATCAACCATTATCAATATTACATCAACAAACCACTATTATAACTTTAAAATATCAATAACTAATTACGTAATTGCATAAACTATCAAAAACTAGACGCACACCAAGTGTTCGACGAAATGCTTCATTGAAATTGTAAATTAAAATGAAAAGTAAAACGTGGATACCTGAGTATTGGATATGTAGAAGGTTGAAAAAACTTTCAAAAACTCCTTTACTCGCGATGGTAGTGCGTCGATGGTGGGTAGTCGCAAGAATCGTCGTTCGCAATCGCAAGGGGGAGGGGTTTATAGTTTGGCCGGGGTCCAAGGAGGGGGTGGTGGTTTGTATATGGAAACTGGACCGAGAGAGGATGGGGTCGCAAGAAACAATGGCGGTCGCAACATTTTAAATCGGGTCGCAAACTACGGTCCGTTTTGAAGGGGTAGAGCCGTTATCCGGGTCGCAAAATTCGAGTCGCACGGTCGTAGATGCCGGGGACGGAGTCGTAAGGTTGCGGGTCGCAAGCCACTGGTTGACTTGCAACCTGATGGGGTATATTCGTGTATTTTGACTTTTTGGGGGCAACTTTTTTTATAAATGGTAAATATTTACTTTACTCAGTTTTAAAAAGTGAAAGAGTGAGAAGGAAATAAATACTTTATAAAATAGTAAAAGTTTATTTATTTATTAGTTGTTGTCCCTATTTTTATGATCTAGAAGCGTAAATTAAACTTTTAGTTAATAGAATGACATATTTTATGTACTTTATTGATCATGTTCATGTTTGTTTGTCTTTTCCTTCCCTTTTTTTGGGTTTTACCATAAAGATAATTATAACTTGATAAAGATAGAATCATGTTTAGATTTATATTTATAAATATTTCAAAGAAGAAATAAAATTAATAATGATTTAACAAAAGATTCTAACAAGATACATATTTATAAAAATGTATGTATAATGTTAAATGTTGGTACATGTTTGTGACAACAGCTTCTATTATGTAATAGATTAGTTTTTGTAATAGTCTTTGATATTAATGAATGAATATTTAGTTATAATAATTGTTTATTAATATAATGTGTTAGAAATATTTTGTATGACTATAGGTTCGTGCGAACCTACAGGTTCGTACGAACTTAGGAGTTGCTATGTTCGTACGAACCTAGCAGCTTATAAATATAAAGTTCGAAAATATTATTTCTAAGCTTTTATACGAACTCAGATCAGTATATCAGGTTCGTACGAGTCATCCTAGTTCGAATACATTCAAAGTAAGGGATTGTTATTGAGATAAACGTGTTTTAAACACTTGTATCCTTTCTAAGAGTATTCCGCACTCTTACAAGCCTTGTTACCCTGTTGGATCCGTTCAAGGGTGACCTACAATTGGTATCAGAGCGTTAGAACTTAGCGTTTAGGTTCGGGGTAAGATTTTGAGTGTTTCCGAGAGTTTGGACTGTTGAAATCTTTGGTTTTTGCTCTCAAACATGTTTATAATCAACTTGTATGGTGTAGTTCAATTTTGGTCGGTTAAAAGTCACTCAAAATCACAGATATGAGATTTTGAGTTTGTTTAACAGCCATTCTTCGAACTTGTACGGTTTTTACTTTTTATTCGAACTTGTACGAAAGCATCGTACGAACTTACCTAAATTGTAAGTTCGTAAGAACCTGCATTCGAACTTGTAAGTTCGAACAATTTGAATTTCAGTCAGTTAGTTCGTTTGACTTTGGTTGACCATTCGAACTTAGTAGATCTAAGTTCGTACGAAACTGAATTGTTTGACTTTTGTTGACCTGATTATCAATGGCGAATCTTAATAAAATGTTAGAAATGGATCACGAGGTTGGGAAATCAGCCTCACCACCTAAGCTTCTCAAAGGAGAGGATTACTTCTGGTGGAGAGATCGATTTGAATCATTTGTAAGATTCCACGACATTTGCATGTGGATGTGCATTAAGGATGGGTATGACTTACCCACCTATGAGTTAAATGGAAAAACAAAGTTTTGTACGTATTATGTCATGAAAGAGGAAGACAAAAAGATGTACGAGGCTGAGAATAAGGCACTGTCAGCAATTCAAATGTGTCTTCCTCAAGAAATCAAGCATACTTTTAAAGGTTACCAAATCGCGGAAGAACTTTGGGAAGCGTTAGAAAAGAGGTTTGATGGAAACGACAAGATAAAGGAGAGTAGAGCTGTCTTGCTGACTAAACAGTTCTATGTCTTCAAGCATATGAAAGGCGATTCATTGGAGGAGATTATCACAAGATACTACCACCTAATGACTGAATTAGACAACAATGGTCTTTCATTCACCGAGACTGTCAGAAGTAACAAACTTCTTGAAGCACTTCCATTAAAATGGGATATCTACACTCTAATGATCAAGGAAAGTGCTAACTACAGTACTCTGACTCTTGATGAGGTGATAGGAAAGTTGCGTGTTTATGATCTGAATATGCAGCGGAAAGAAACAGGATCTGATCAGGTTCAGGATCCTAGTGTTTACCATGGTAAACGATCTGATTCCGTTGCCTCTATTAGTGCTGGTGGAGTTGCAGCTTTCTATACAAGCGAGGCTGAGACTGACTCGGCTATCAGAAATTCTGGTGGCAATGTCTGTTATATTGCCTCATCTGAGGATCAAGGGGTTGATAGAAAACCAAAATCTGGGACATCAAGCGGTTTTAAATCAATGCCCATGAGCATGAAATCAGTTGAAGAGGAAGTAGCCCTGCTTGCCTCTTTCATTGCATCTTGTGAGAACTTTATTAAGGGCAAGATCACTGATCCAGAGCTAATAAACGAGGACTATGACCAATTGGATCAAGATGATCTAGAGGAAATGGACTTGCAATGGCAAATGGCCATGATATCAAGAAGAGCCCAACAGTTTATGAATAGAACTGGGAGAAAATTTGTGAGTAGAAAATTAGGTTTCAACAAGTCCAAGGTGAAGTGCTATAACTGTGATGGTTTTGGGCACTTCGCTCGGGAATGTAAGAAACCTAAAAGAGATCAAACTCCTGGTCAAAACGGGCCAAGTCACTTCAGTCAAGGCTCCTCCAGTAATAATCAAAACTCAGGAAGTCATCAGACTTCAAGAGCTCTAGTTGTTCAATCACATGAGGGAGGATATGACTGGGGTACAAAATCTGAAGAACCGCAAGCCTTTATGGTCTCCATTACTGAAGATAAGGAGGAAAGCACTGCGGGGTCTGATTCGGATAAGGACACCACTACAGAGATGGAGATTGAAGTACCTACTGATAGAGAAAGGATCAGGTCACTGGAGCCAACTGAGGATATGAGCTCAAAGGACTTCATTGCCTACATGGCTAATCTCGATGCTGATAAACAAAAGGTATTACTTAATCTAGATCTTGTAGTTAAAGCCTGTGTTCTATGTACTAACTTTCAGGAACAAGCTGAGAAGTTAGTAGAATCGTCTGAAAGAATAACATCTCAACTAAAATCTTTAACAGAAGAAAACACTAGATTAACCATTAGAAACTCAGAACTATTAAGTAAATCTAAATCTAAGAAAGCTGACATAAAAAATTTGAAAGATAAATTGAATGAGCAAAGTGTTCGAAATGACTTAGCTCATGAACATATTCTAGAATTAACCAAATTGTCTGTTGAAAAAGAGAAGGAATTGGCTGATGCAAAGGTTAGGATAGCTGATCTTAACAGGAAATTAGAGTTAAGAAAATTCTCTATCGAAACATTGGATAGCATGCTTAGTGTTGGAAAACAGCTAGGTGATCACCGGGGAATGGGTTATATAGAAAGTCCTCCTCCCTTTAATCACAACTACTCTTTTATTTATGATGATAGTGAGATGTTATCTGTAGATGATTCTGCTAAACCATCGGCAGCTCCGGGTTTAATACATTTTGTTAGACCTGTGAAAGTTGAAGTAAGTACTGAGCCTGAATCAAAACCATCTGACACTTCGATGCCACCCATTTCTGAACTAAAAATGAATTTTGTCAAAGAGGGTGCATTGAAACAAGAAAGTGTCAAGGAGAAGTTAAAAACAAAGTAACTTATGAATTACCCAAATCTGAAAATGAAAAATTAATCAAGAAGGGTAAAAATTTTATAACTGTCTCCACTCCAAGTTTACTTGATTTGGATGATGATGCGATTTAGAAGGTCGCAAAGAGGGCTTTCATGAAACGCTCATGCTTCACGTGCCATCAAAAAGGGCATGTTGCTAGTATTTGTCCAAATAAGGGCAAAATTGGTAAGACACATGTGAAGAAAGACCAATCACCTGTAACATCTTTGTCGCCTCCCCAAAAGAAAAATTCAGAGGCAACAAGTATCAAACTACGGTTGTCTGGCGTTTTCATACCAGAGGTCAAAACTAAAGAAAATGAAAATGCGGGGAATTCAGGGAGAAATGGGTTGGGATATAAGAGAACTCAGAGTTCTCAAAGAACACAACCCTCTCTAAAATCTGTGAAGTTCTCGACTCATGATAGCTCTAGGAGTTCTACCTCCACTTGAGGAAGCTCTTATGGACAGTCTTCAAGGTCTAAGACTCCACAAAGATTTCAAACTCCTAACAACTGCTTTAGCAACCCCAATAGTAATAACAGGAATTATAATAATTCAAGTTATAACTATCCTACTAGGGTTAGACCTACCTCAAATCCAAGGCCTGTAAATCCTAGACTTTTCCAAAAGTCTCCGGAAAGAAAGCCTAGTGGTAGTACCTCCCATGCTCAGACGCGTAGACTTCCAAAGCATCTGGCTCTACTGATAAGAGTAATGGATACTTGAAGGAATTAAAATTCGTTGATGAAAATGGCCGACCCAAGACCGTCGTGGCTTGGGTCCCCCTTGATAACTAACTGTTTACATCTAATGTGCAGGAGTTAACCAGAAGAGCTATTAACTGGTGGTACGTTGATAGCGGTTGCTCAAGGCACATGACGGGGGAAAAGCAAAATCTTGTGGATTTCGTGCACAAGAAAGGAGGGTACGTGAACTTTGCTGGTGCTAAAGGTGGACAGATCACGGGAGTAGGTAATGTCACATATGGGAAACTTATGTTAGAGCGAGTCAACTATGTTGAGTAGCTAAAACATAATCTCATGAGTGTTTCTCAGATCTGTGATAAAGGACATCCTGTTCATTTCACAGATAGTGAGGCATTAATTCTGAAACCTGGATTTGTCATACCAGAGAAATGGATAGTAATGAGAGCACCCAGGAGGAATGACACTTATGTCATGGACATGAGTGTTGCTGAATCTTCTCAGGAATCAACCTGTCTAATATCCAAAGAATCTGAGACTGATTCACAACTTTGGCATAGGAAAATGGCTCACTTGCACTTCAGAAAGATAAATTTCATAGTCAAGAATGGACTAGTGCAAGGTGTTCCAGTGCTGAAATTTGAGTTAGAGGACAAGTGTCTACCTTGTCTAAAAGGCAAACAACACAAGAAAACGCATAAGTCCAAAACTCAAAACTCTATTGCCTCAGCCTTTGACCTTCTTCACATGGATTTGTTTGGTCCTGTGAATGCAAGGAGTGTAGGTGGTAAACATTACTGCCTAGTAGTTACTGATGACTTCTCACGGTTTTCATGGGTCTTCTTTTTGGCTTCAAAGGATGAGACAGCAGAAATGCTGATGACATTCTTTACCCAGATTGAACATCAATTGAATCGAGGAGTCAAGAAAATTCGTAGCGACAATGGCTTAGAGTTCAAGAACTCGGTATTGAACGTCTTTTGCTTAAGTAAAGGAATTCAACACCAGTTTAGTGCACCCTATGAGCCACAACAGAATGGTGTCGCTGAAAGGAAAAATGGAACACTGATAGAAGCAGCAAGGACTATGCTGGCTGATTCAAAGCTTCCTGTCATGTTTTGGGGAGAAGCAGTGAATACAGCTTGTCATGTACTTAATAGGGTTTTAACTGTCAAGAAATATAACAAAACGTGTTATGAGCTTCTAAATGGTCGCAAACCTAATCTTGCTGGTTTAGAGCCATTCGGTGTTCGGTGTACTTTATTGAAGACCAAACATCAATCTAAATTTGGTGAAAAGGCGGACGAAGGATTTTTTCTAGGATATGAAGCCGGATCTCCAAATAAAAGGGTCTTTAATCAGACTGCTGGAAAGGTTGAGATTATATTTAATATACAAGTTATATCTTATACTCCAACCGTTCAGACTGGACTAGAAAATAGATGTTTAACTATGATACAGTCTTCAAATCATTCAATCTTCCAATCCTAAGTGACAATGACACTTTGGGGTTAGAACATATGATACTGGATGATGGTGAAAACGATGAGTTTGCACCAAGATCCAGTGTTCCGTGTTCAGAAGATCTAACTAATAAAGGGAAAGATATAGTTGTCGATCCTATTGAGAATAGTGATTTAAATCTGAAGTTCAATCCATCTTCTTCAGGGGTTACAGCTCCTGTGCAAGAAATTGCTGAGAATTGGGTAACACCTCAGGGGGAGATTGGATCAAATCTAGGATCTGACTTGCCGGTTGACACTACGGTTTCGACTCGTGTGAACAAGCATCATCCAATTGATAATATCATTGGTGATCCAAGTTCTAGAGTAAAAACTCGTAGAGAGATATCGGACAGCCACAGTCTATATGTATCGATTCAAGACACTGGAATCATACATAAGTGCTTGTTTAGTTGTTTTATATCTCAGGTTGAACCGAAAAATGTTCAAATGGCTTTAAAAGATAACTCCTGGGTAGAAGCTATGCAAGAGGAACTTGCACAATTTGAAAAGCTCAAAGTTTGGGAGCTTGTTGATCTACCAAGAGGAGAGTTTGCAATAGGCACCAAATGGGTGTTTAAGTGCAAAAGAGATGATAGAGGTATCATAACCCGGAATAAAGCGAGGCTAGTAGTACAAGGTTTTAACCAACAGGAGGGAATTGATTATACTGAAGTGTTTGCACCAGTAGCAAGGCTAGAAGCAATTCGATTGTTTCTAGCATATGCTGCACATAAAAGAATCAAAGTATTTCAACTCGATGTAAAGAGTGCATTTCTTTATGGAAAAGTTCAAGAGCTTGTATATGTACAACAAGCTCCGGGGTTCAGTGATCCAGACCATCCAGACCGAGTCTATAAACTAGATAAGGCTCTGTATGGATTGCATCAAGCACCCAGAGCTTGGTACGAGACTCTATCTACGTATCTCTTGGAAAATGGGTTCAAGAGAGGACAAATAGATAGTACGTTGTTCATCAAATGGAACAAGGATGCTTTTCTTCTTGTACAAGTGTACGTCGATGATATAATCTTTGGGTCATCTGACGAGAACATGTGCAGAGATTTTGAGCAAGTAATGAAGCGACGGTTTGAGATGAGTGTTATGGGAGAACTGAACTTCTTCTTAGGATTACAAGTTGATCAAAAGAAGGATGGTTTCTTTATTCATCAAACGAAATATGTGCATGAAATGCTCACTCGTTTTAATATGAAAGATAGTTCATCCTTTGGCACTCCGATTTAACAGAATCATAATCTTGGACCTGATATTGAGAGTACCGAAGATGTGGATCCGACTCAATATCGGGCTATTATCGGTTCTCTCATTGTAGATCCCAATACTCAGATCTTTTAATCAAATCGTCACTTATCTCATGTCGGAATTCATAAGATCAAATCAATCACAAATATAAAGCTAAATCAAACAAGAACAATCAAACAACCACTTTATATTTGTATTACTAAATTCTCAGTCAAGAATACAGCCTAAAATCGTAGAGAATTAATATCCAAAAAGTCTAGCCTAATTACAAAGTAATTAGAGGTATTTATACTAATCCGGCCGACTTATGCGACATAAGCCTTATGTCACAAAGATCACTAATGCGACATAAGCACTATGTCGCAACTACAACTAATGCGACACAAGGCTTTTTTCGCATAACACAGAAAATGTAATTCTAACTAAGTCAATTACATTAACTAACACAATACAGACTCAACCAACTGACAGACACGCTAAGATGTATCAACAAACTCCCCCGTGTCTTCAGCTTGGTCTTCAAAATATTCATTCAAACCCAGCCTGCAGGCAACACACTCAAAAACATACTCTGCTACTGTATTTATACTAGACCAGCAACACCTGCGACTTTATAAAGTCGCATTTTCATATTTAAGCTGATTGTCACACAGATATGTATCAACAAACCAACAACTTTTTTCTGTTGAACGTTGGTACCATTCAAGAATCTGACTGTTCACCAAATTTAATAACCCCCCCTGAACAGCAGAATCAATCGTTGTCTTTTCTTCAAGCAACAACTTTAGGAACCCATTAGAGCACACTGCCAATAGGACTTCTTTTTTGAAAGCCATTTGTAAGTTGCATCGATATAATCCAAAGACATTGAGTTCCATCTGAAATTGAAACGTGATGTTTCATATCTAATAACTTTTTGTGGAATCATTGTTGGTAGAACCATTCTTGGGGAGAAAGGAACAAAATCTCTTTACATTTTCACCACCATACGATGAGATGGTGCAAGATCAAGCATTTGGTCTCTTGAATATACAAAAGATCTTGTTGCACCAGATTCCGATTGTGTTGGTTTCAATACGTTTGTTGGCTTTTAGATTTTGAAACCGATCTTTTGATTCGTTCAAAGGTTACGGAATCACAACAATCAACCTTTTGATGATCAAATACTTTAGTTGATTGTAATTTCTCAGAATACTTCTTATTCTTTTGTAAAGAATAATTAGTAAACTGTGAAATCTTTTTCGCACAAACCATTTTTGAACATGGTTTGGAAGATTTAGTCGGGTAAATCTTCTTAGTCACCTTGACTTGTTGTTCAGTTGAGTGAGAGAGTTGAGGTTTGGTTAGATGCTCAAATTTTAAAATCCGCTTTTCAAGTTCAACAATTTTTGAACGCATTTCTTCACGTTCAGTTTCCATGTTAAGTATTTGAAGTTGGAAAGCTTTAATCTCTTCTTCCTTCTTTATCAACTTCTCATTAAACCCTTTGTCTGAACATTTATTCAACTTATCACTTCTTGCATCGCGTTTAGATTTCCCTTGTTTAGAAGCCACAATATACTCATTAGTGATGATGTGATTTTCAGGCTTGACATCAGATTTGTTAATCTGTTGCATTGGCACATCACCTTCTTCGACTTCATGAACAATTTCAACAAACTCATCCTTGACCGGTATCGATGTATATCCGATACCAGCTTTGGATTTCGTATCCTTTTTCTGAGAAAGAATCAGTTGATCCAACCTCAAGGAAGATGCTTCAAAATTTGAGAGCTTGCGTTGATAATCTAAAGACTCACTTTGAGCTATAGCCTTTTCTTTGCGTAGCAAATTGATTTCATTTTTGTAACTCTTGATTTCATTTTGTTGATTTGAAACTTTAACTCTCAAATCATGCAATTCAACGCTTGGATCTTTTTGAATTTGCTGTTTATCGTTATTGTTTCACGTGTTTTCTTGTCGTTATCAAAAGATTTTTGTTCTGCAGCTGACATTTGACTGATAAGTGTTAATCCCTCATATTTCTCGGTAATAGAAGTCCACAAATCTGAATCAATGTATTCAATATATTCTTCAAACTTCTCCTTCCAGTTCGCAAAGTCTTTATAGAACAAGGCCTTCAAATACACTGGATATTGCGGGTACATTTTCCCTCCAAATTTTTCGAATTTCGCCCGAGTAAAATGAAAGTTTTCTCAAACTAGAATTAGTCAACGGGAAGCTCAAATTCAAATTTTGATAATTGTAGAATTTTCCCGCCTTTTTACTCTTTTTTTTTTTTAACTAAGAGTAAGCGACACTAGAGTTGTGTCGCAGATTATGTCGCAAAAACAGATAGCGGCGACACAAAGATTATGTCGCAAAAGGTATCTATGGCGCAAAGCTATGTCGCACTTTATGTCGCAGTGCTATGTCGCAAAACCCTATAGCGACACTAAATTACGTCGCAGTCTTATGTCGCAAAACGGCGCTGTCAGATCCCAAATACCTCAAAATCGAAAATTTTCGAAACCTAATGATTTTTTAACGAAAAACTTCGTAAAACCTTCGAATTTTAAGCTTAAAAACTCCAATTTTCAACTCCAAAACTCCTAGAATGAGAATCAAACACCAAAATGTACGTGGAATAATCAAAATATGAATAAAAAACGTACCCAAACGATTTGATACCACCAAAATCCTTAGATTAATGGCTCTGATACCAATTGTAGATCCCAATACTTAGATCTTTTAATCAAATCGTCACTTATCTCACGTGCGGAATTCGTAAGATCAAATCAATCACAAATATAAAGCTAAATCAAACAAGAACAATCAAACAACCACTTTATATTTGTATTACTAAATTCTCAGTCAAGAATACAGCCTAAAATCGCAGAGAATTAATATCCAAAAAGTCTAGCCTAATTACAAAGTAATTAGAGGTATTTATACTAATCCGGCCGACTTATGCGACATAAGCCTTATGTCGCAAAGATCACTAATGCGACATAAGCACTATGTCGCAACTACAACTAATGCGACACAAGGCTTTTGTCGCATAACACAGAAAATGTAATTCTAACTTAGTCAATTACATTAACTAACACAATACAGACTCGACCAACTGACAGACACACTAAGATGTATCAACACTCATGTATTTAACTGCTCCTCGACCTGACATAATGTTTGCAGTATGCTTATGTGCGAGATTTCAATCAAATCCAAAAGAATCACACATGAAGGCAGCAAAGAGAATTTTGCGCTATCTAAAGGGAAAACCTAAGTTAGGTCTTTGGTATCCCTCTGGAAGAAATTTTGACTTTGTGGCCTACACAAACTCAGACTATGGTGGTTGTAACTTGAACAGGAAATCCATTACTGGTGGTTGTCAATTGTTAGGTGGTCGTATTGTCTCTTGGCAATGCAAAAAGCAAACCTCGGTCGCCATCTCAACCTGTGAGGCTGAGTATGTGGCAGCAGGTAGTTGTTGTTCACAAGTTTTGTGGATACAACAACAGCTGCGTGATTATGGTTTAAATTTTTCAAACACCCCTATTATGATTGATAATCATTCCACAATGTCCATAACTAATAATCCGGTTAAGCATAGTAAAACGAAACATATTGACATTAGACATCATTTTATTCGTGACTGTGCTGAGAAACACCTGATTAATTTAGTTAAAGTTCCAACACATGACAATCTAGCTGACCTATATACCAAGGCATTTGATAGGTCTCGGTTTGAGCTTTTAATCCAACTAAATGGGATGAAAAATCCTGAGTAATTATTTCCCTAAAAGAACTTTGTTTTTGCTATTGTTTATTTTATATTTACCATGTATAGTTCTTTTTACTTTTGAAACCAAGAAAAATTGAGGGTCACTGTTATTGCAAAGAAATGATGAAAACATTACCCATGCCTAGAACATTTTATATGTGTGGCTTTTAGATGCAGGACATACACAGTAATGTACCCAAAATGCAGCATATTTGATAGCTTCACTTTACGATGTATTGGTAGGCATTAGACATCAAGGTTTTCAAGTACTCTCTAATAACATATGCGATTATTCTGTGAAATCTTTATTTTGATGTACGACTTAAGTCTTAATTCTTAGAAAATGAACTGTACTTGAATGCTTGATATCGGATAAAAAAGAATGAAAATAACTCATCTGGGGGATTCACTAACTGTCTCTTTTGCTACATCCTAAAACATGCTGACCTAGATTCAGTTAGTGTAATTCTAAATCTGGAGCAAACTAGACCGCGAAAACAAGAATACCATTTTCAAGGTCTCTAGTCAAACCATGTCGCTCTGTTGTACGGAAGTACAGACCTGTCACCTCTGGTTTGATTTTAGATTTGTTTGTCTCTAACCCTAGTCTTGTCTTACAGCTGAAACATGTACTTATGTACATTGCTGATAAAACAAAATGACTCGACTTTAAAGATGACATAAAAATTAACAATTTCCGATACTTGATATTCTTGACTTTCTAAAATTCTAAGGGTATATCAAATGTAAGATACATAGGAGATCGTGAACAGTAATCTAAACTTTGCTTGAGAACTCTGAGTGTTGAATGTTTAAGTGGACAACAATACCGATAATCGAAGTGATCTATGATTTACAACAATAATAACCAAGGAATAAATGAAAATTCCTAACTGTGTAGTGTGCTAATCATGGTTAATTCGATCTTCGTATCAGTGACACTCTCAAAAAGATTGTGTGTTTCAAAATATGGACAATTTCATATTTGTGTTTCTACATTTTTTTTGGTTACCTTCATTTTTAATCAAAGTTCTTCGTTTATGAGAAATACTTACATTTTGTTGGATTCATCGCTCAAACGTTGCTCTATTAGTTGTCTAAGTGTATTGGTAATCACTTCATGTTTTCAAGTTTGAAAAAGTTTGAAATTTTTAGAAAAATGGTATAACATAAAAAGTTTGATTTTGTCTAAGTGTCTAAGTTCGTACGAACTTAGATGTTTGAATGTCTAAGTTCGTACGAACTTAGAATAGTATATAAAGGGCTGACCGGGTCAATCTTCTTATTCTTTCAAACCATTCGAACCTACAAAACCTTCGAACTTACAAAACCATTCGAGCCTTCGAACTTACATTCGAACTTATTGTTTTTGCCACTTTCGAACTTAAACTTGAAATTTGATCCGTGTTAGACCATTCTAAACCGATAAACTTCATCACTTCACTTACACGAATCCATGTAAGTAACAATTACTTGATTTGGACCGTTAAAACATGTAAAATTTGAATTAAAGTGGGTTTTTGACAAAACCAACTTTAACTTAATAATTAGATGTGTGTTCATGGTTAAAATTGATTGGAACTTGTTGGGTATAATATATCGGACCTATGTGTATCCATTTCAAGTGCTTGATCATCTTATTATGGCCAAAATTTTTGAAGTATGCAACAGTGTTCTTGCGTTCGAACTTACTGGTTCGTACGAACTTGTAAGTTCGTACGAACCTAGCCAAGTGTAAGTTCGTATGAACTTAAGTTTGACTAAGTCAAATAGTAAGTTCTTACGAACCTATACAGGGTGGTAAGTTCGTACGAACCTACTTGGGTTTGACAAACACTTTTATCATTTTTTAAAATTAACTTAATGTTTTATAATCGTTTTAAATTGTTAAATCTTTCTTGCAGGATTCTAACATTGATTATCATTTATAACTAACATTATTGTTATATCTTTTGGTCTATTTTTGGTTTGTGTCTAGAAATGGCTGATCAACGTGCTTTCTTCAACAAACACAACCTTGCAATCTCTTTTATCTTGCTGATCAGAACACTGTGCCGTTCCGAGGCATGCTGGATTTCATTACCCGGTCGAGAGTGTTCTATGCACTGACTCATTCTCCGACATTAAAGCTTCAGTTTTTAAGGGAGTTCTGGGTGACTGCTGAGCACGACTGTCGTCCTAACCCGCCGGTTATCCGTGCCACTGTGGGCAGAAGGGTGATTGAATTCTCTGCACCTTATTTGAGAATGGCACTGCATCTAGGGACTGAGGAACAAGAAGCCGGTCCAATGTTGGGACATGTTTTGTGACAACAGATCTAGCTTGTAATAGGACTGGTGTAATTATTATCAAGTTTGTACATTGGTTTAGATTTGTAAATATAAGATATTAGTTTGTTATTATTATTTGTTAAATATAATAATATTAGACAAGTAACGAATACAAATTAAAGTCAAAATTGCGAAATGAGAAGTCAACTCGCAAGTCATAAGACTTGGAGATGAGATCTCAGTTTGCAGCCCATCTCAAGAGATGATATCTGGATTCGCAACTCAGAGTTGCGAGTTGAAAGTGGCTTGCGAGCTGAGATCTGGGCTCGCAACCCATCTGGACTCGCAAGGCCCATGGGCTGCGAGTTGAGTCGGATATAAATAAAATACTTGAGTTATTTTATGGGGATCCGTGCCTTACATCACAGTGAGCATTAATTACACACACACCTCGTTTTCTGTGCCCATATATTTTTATTATATTAAAGGCTAGGTTTTGAAGGATTAACATTAGTTAATTATCAAAACAAAGCCCTTTAATTAATAGATAAGTTATATAAACTTTAATCAAACGTATTGAAAGATTCCGCACCTCAATACTTTAAGATAACGTTGTTATCGAACCAAGATCTAGTGACTAACAATTGGTATCAGAGCTTTCGGGCTAAATACGTTGTGGTTTCAAGATTTTAGCTTATATAACTATTGATTTAGGGTGGTTTTTAGTGCTCTAAGTACTCTTTACAACCAAAAATTAATTTCTGGACACTTTTTGGTTTTCACAGCCGTTTTGCGAGTTGAGAATAAGGTTTCAGCACCGTTTCGCGAGTCTAAGTGACTCAAATGAGTTAAATCAGAATATTGCTACTAAGATAGATGGTTTATATTTGAACCAGTCTAAGTGACTCTTTGAACCAGTCTAAGTGACATCATTAATGAACAATGCGTTAAGATATATGGTTTATATTTGAACTTAAATGAGTTAAATCAGAATATTGCTAGTAAGGATAAGGAGCTCTCAGAGTCTAAGATGAAGTTAGTTGAGCTTAATCGTAAGTTTGAAAGTTATAGGACATCTTCCTTGACTTTAGATCATATTATTAGCTCACAACGTAGTGTAAAAGATGTGAGTGGTTTAGGTTACACTGATGTACCCCCACCTTTTAATTCAAATTACACTACTACTTATGTTGACTTAGAGATGACTGATGTGAATCCTAATCCTGAGGCATTGGTAACCAAAGAGTGGGAAACTCAGAAGGATGTTGTTAAAGACCTATCATTTGACTTTAGTAAGAACAAATCATTCCCTAAAGTACACTTTGTCTCGAGTGAAATGATAGTTAATACTGATGTAAATGTTGAGGTAATTAAGGAACAAAAAGACTCATCTTTAGTGGTTTCGGATCAGACTAAGAAGGAGAGTGGAAAAGTAGTTAAGTCACGTAAGCAGATGTCTTACTTCAAGTGTCACCAAAAAGGACACGTGTCTTCTTGTTGTCCTAAGAAGAAGTTGGAAGCACCACATAAGCAAGTGAATAACGATAAGACATCGAATATCTCTAGTGTGAGTATAGACAGGTTAGGTACCAAACCAGGTATAGGTATTAAACCTGTAAATATTCTTAAAAGAGATACCTCACACTGTGTTTCTCCACCTAAACCTAAACGGCCTGAACACTTTGTTAAAGATCAATTACCGTCGAGGTTTATGACCCCTAATAGAAACCATAGTCATTATGAAAATGGTTCTACTTCACGAAACCATAGTAATCATGAGAATGGTTCTACTTCTCGTACACATGGGATTAACTACGGGTATAACTATAATCGTAACCAAGGACAAAAATCCCAAGGTTATGTGTCAAGGAGGGTTGGAAATAATTCATCTCATAGACCGAAGACCACTAATCATCAACAAGCTCATACTACTTCAAAAGTGGCCAAAGCTCCTAATGGGAAGGATGGTTACTTTAAAGAGTTACAGTTTGTAGATGATAAGGGACAAACCAAGACCGTAATGGCTTGGGTCCCTCTTGAGAACTAATCGTGTATAACTTGTTTGTACAGGAGCAGACTGTGAACAACGACAATTGGTGGTACGTTAACAGTGGCTGTTCTAGGCACATGACAAGAACTCAAAGTCTCCTGAAAGACTTCAAAGGAGGATTGAAACAAGGAGTGCACTTCGCTGGTGATAAAGGAGGAGTAATTACTGGGAAAGGAAAAGTTTCTAATGGAACTTTGACTCTAGAGGATGTGAATTATGTTGAAGAACTAACGCACAACCTAGTGAGTGTTTCTCAAGTCTGTGATAAAGGTCACCCTGTACTCTTCAATGAGAAAGAGGCCTTAGTTCTGAAGCCGGGTTTTGTTATTCCAGAGAAATGGATACTGATGAGGGCTCCAAGGAAGAAGGACATTTATGCTATCAACATGAGTGCTCCTATTACTTCAATGGAATCTACATGTCTCTTATCCAAGGCTTCAGAGTCAGACTCACTCCTATGGCATAGGAAAATGGCACACCTAAACTTTCGAAAAATGAACTATATAACCAAAAATGGATTAGTTCTGGGTGTACCACAGAAGAGTTTTGCATTTGAAGACAAGTGTGTACCTTGCATGAAAGGAAAACAACATAAAAAACCACACAAATCTAAAACTGTAAATTCTATTTCCTCGCCTTTTGAATTACTACATATGGATCTCTTTGGCCCAATAAGCAAGAGAATCATAGGTGGCAAATGATACTGTTTGGTTGTCACAGACGATTTTTCTAGATTCTCTTGGGTGTTCTTTTTGGGATCTAAGGATGAAACTCCTGGTATTCTTATGGAGTTCTTAGATCTAATTGAGAATATCTATGGAATAAGAGTTAAGAAAATTCGTAGTGACAATGGAACAGAGTTCAAGAATTCAACGATCAATATCTATTGTTTAAGCAAAGGGATACAACATCAATTCAGTGCACCTTATGAACCTCAACAGAATGGTGTTGCTGAAAGGAAGAACAGAACGTTGATTGAAGGAGCTAGAACAATGCTTGCAAATTCAAAGCTTCCGGTCATCTTTTGGGCAGAAGCAGTGAATACTGCATGTCATGTTCTCAACAGAGTTCTTACGGTTAAAAGGCAGAACAAGGCTTGTTATGAGCTTTTAAACAATAAGAAACCTAACTTAAAAGGGTTTGAACCCTTTGGAGTTTCATGCACTTTATTGAAGACTAGCCATCAACCAAAATTTGGTGAGAAGGCTGACGAAGGATATTTCCTAGGTTATGTGCCTAACTCACCAAACAAACGTGTCTTCAATAAGTCTACAGGGTGGTGTGGAAATAGTTTATAACATTGAAGTTACGAGCTACACACATGACTTGCATAAGGGATTAGATTGGCAATTTGATTATTTAGATCTCTTCAAGTCATTTAAAGTCCCTATCAGTGACTATGTCAGTAATTCAGAGATACCTGAGCATTTATTGTCTGGAGATGAAGATCTTACTCCTTCTCCAACATCGAGTGTTCAAACGTCTGGAATTAGGACTATGGTTGATTCTGATGAAGTTTCAACTATTGAGTCACAACAACCTCCAGCTGATATATCTCAAGAGAATGTAGACTCTGAAAATTGTTGAGGATGATATTCTTCCTCCTCTGAGACAATTAAGGATATCTACTACTAATGATGTTATATCACCATTAGAGGAAATCGATACCAATTTAGGAGCTGATATACCGGTTGAACCTATATCTTCAACGAGATTGAATAGGTATCATCCGATTGATGATATCATCGGTGATCCAAATTCTCCTGTTCAATCTCGGAATCAATCGAAAGCTAGTACATCAACTCACTCAAGCTTGTATGCTGAAATGAAATAGACAGGGATTACAAATCTATGTCTATATTCGTGCTTTATCTCACAAATTGAACCTAAGAATGTGCAAATAGCTTTGAAGGACAATTCGTGGGTCGAAGCAATGCAGGAAGAACTGTCTCAGTTCTCTAAGTTACAAGTATGGGAATTGGTTGATTTACTTGCTGGTGAATATCCAATTGGAACTAGATGGGTATTTAAGTGCAAGAAAGACGATCAGGGAATCATGACTCGCAATAAAGCTCGTCTAGTTGTTCAAGGTTTCAATCAACAAGAGGGGATTGACTACAACGAAGTGTTTGCACCTGTAGCTAGGCTAGAAGCAATTAGGTTATTCTTAGCATTTGCAGCTTCAAAGAAAATGAAAGTTTTTCAGCTGGATGTTAAGAGTGCCTTCTTGTATGGCAAAGTCAAAGAAAAGGTGTATGTTTCTCAACCACCGGGATTTACTGATCCACAGTATCCAGATAGAGTATATCATCTTGATAAGGCTCTATATGGATTACATCAAGCACCGAGAGCGTGGTATGAGACACTATCTACTTATCTTCTTGAGAATGGTTTTACAAGAGGAAGAATAGATAGTACACTCTTTGTCAAATGGAAAAGGAGAGACTTTCTACTTGTTCAAGTATATGTTGACGATATCATTTTTGGGTCATCTGACGAAAAGATGTGTAGTGAATTTGAACAAGTCATGAAGAATAAGTTTGAGATGTCCGCTATGGGAGAACTGACATTTTTCTTAGGATTGCAAGTTGATCAAAAGAAAGATGGGTATTTCATTCATCAAACTAAGTATACACATGTGTTACTAGAACGATTCAAGATGGATGAAACAAGAATTTATCACACTCCTATTCCAGAAGCTCATGGAATTGGTCCTGATACATCGAGTGATAAAGACGTGGATCCTACTCTTTATAGGGCCATGATTGGATCACTAATGTATCTTACTGCATCGAGGCCTGATATAATGTTTGCAGTATGTGTCTGCGCAAGATATCAAGCTACTCCTAAAGAGTCTCATATGCAAGTTGTTAAAGGAATCCTACGTTACCTCAAAGGGAAGCCTAAGCTGGGACTTTTGTATCCAATTGATGGAGACTTAGATTTTGTGGCTTACACTGATTCTGATTATGGAGGATGCAATCAGAATAGAAAGTCTACAACTGGTGGATGTCAATTCTTAGGAGGACGACTAGTGTCTTGGCAGTGCAAAAAGCAAACCTCAGTCGCCATTTATACATGTGAAGTTGAGTATGTTGCTGCTGGTAGCTGTTGTTCCCAAGTTCTGTGGATACAACAACAACTGCGAGATTATGGGTTGAGTATAACAAATACTCCTATGATGATTGATAATGAATCAACGATCTCTATAACCAATAATCCGGTCAAGCACAGTAAAACTAAGCACATTGATATTCGACATCACTTTATTAGAGACTGTGCTGAGAAGAACCTGATAAAAGTTAGCTAAGGTTCCATCTGTGGATAATTTAGCAGACTTATACACCAAAGCCTTCGACAGAGCTCGATTTGAGAAATTGGTGCAATTGAATGGAATGAGAAATCCAGAGTGATTAGTCTTCCATAGGGTTCGTATGTCTTAGTTAGTAGTTTCTTTTATTTTATTTTTTTTAAAAGAAAAAAAAAATAAAACGGGGGAGTGTTGGCGTATGGCATTCATTTGCTTGTTACCTAAGGGGAATCGCCTCCGATAAAAATGTTAAGTTTTTATTTGCTGGGAAATGATAGTACATTAAAAGAATCAGCTTAATAATAATAAGTGAAAGTCCTAAGTTAGATGTGTTAGTAGATTCTAGTAAGTTACATTAACTTTACATCTTTACAACCTGGACTTTGCCTATCAATTTTAGTATACACCCTTCTCCACACATTATAAGTTACTTCGAAAACTTTAAATCTAGACAGCTTCATTATATGATGTATTGATAGGCAAATTCTGCTTTGATTTCTAAGCATATAATAAGCTATAATTATTCTGTGTGTTATCTAGTGTGATATGCTATATGACGTATGACATAAGTTTTAATTGTTGAATGATAGTCTAACCATACACTGTTATCAAGAATCTATGAATATATGTCAAGACAACTAATAAGAATTATGGGTATTAATTAAACTACTGGTGACTTTATTGTACTAAGTACAGACCTGACTCCTTTAGTTTTGCCAATGGTTTCAAACTTGTTTTGTCTATACTAAGGGATCTTATGTTGTACTAAGTACAGATCTAGAACCACTAGTATCTACAAAAAAGGTTTGATGTTTGTCAATTTTAAAAATCACTCAAGGGTATGTTATATGCATCGAAAAGAACATCATTTAGTGACCTCTTCCTTGAATGTGAAAGATACAGTGTTATGTGTTCTACTTGATTTCTCTGTATGACATATTTTGGATCACATTACGTAACATGCATACCAACAATAAAGGTTTGCTTGGAAATCACTGTAGACTTTTTTTATATGGATCATAATATTAGTAATCGTCTTGAACTGTCTATGATAATTGAACGTTTCAGTTTGATGAATCAAGTTATATTTTGTGGACAACGGTAATCAAGTTATACTTTTATAAATATAAGTTAAAAATTGGTTAAGTTGTGAATTTTATGTAACTTATTGTGAATTTCATGAGGTATGTATACTAACAATTTTCTTAGACTTCTTAATCAACGATTGGTTCAGCTGTTTCTGTCTAATATGATCCCTATGCAGATAAATCTTAACGCCCTCTCATCGATTGGTTCAGCTATTTATCATGAATCATTGTCGTTTTTACTTTATGTTTTATTCCTATTTTATTATTTTATTTTATTTTATTCTATAACCTTATTCGTTCGCATTATCTTATAATTACATATCAAGTGAAAAATGATCATACTTTTGACTTGTATGTATTTTGTGGGCTTAAAATAACCCCAAAAATAAAATTTGGTTTTT
Source organism: Logfia minima (assembly GCA_963921325.1). NCBI lineage: Eukaryota > Viridiplantae > Streptophyta > Magnoliopsida > Asterales > Asteraceae > Logfia > Logfia minima. The sequence goes on along the minus strand of OY992772.1, from coordinate 22,244,871 downwards.
GGTCAAAGTTGCGAATTGACTTTTGGTTTGCGAATCGACTTGACTTGCGAGTTGAACTAACTCTGCGAGTTGAGTGAATGTTGCGAGCCGAGTCCACAGAGTATAAGTACCTACGAGTTCACTTGTCAAACACATAGTCCTGCGAGCTCACATTATCTGCGAACTGACTTTTGCGATTTGAGTTTTTGCAAACCGACATCAGTTTCAATTATTTTAGTAATTACTTCAATAGTAAAGACTTGTTGATTCCATAGATATTATCCCTCTTTGCTTTGTGAACACCTTGAGGTATATATCAACTAATTTCACCGAGTAATTAACTCAGAATCAACATTTTTATAAAAATGAGGGTTTTGTTTTAAAACTTATAAAAATCACAACGTAAATATGCTCAAACTAACAGGAAACCATAGGTTTTATGTTAATTGGAGTTTATAGTGCAAAATGGCATAACTTGATTGCCTTAAAACCTGCTAAACTTGATTTTTGATTGTGACATCATGCTTGCAGTTTATCCTGCGAACTGAGATCCAACTCAATTCGCAGACCTGACTTGCGAGTTGACTTGCGAGTTGACAGTACACTCTTTGTAAAATGGAAAAGAGAGACTTTCTACTTGTTCAGGTATATGTTGATGATATCATCTTTGGGTCATCTGACGAAAAGATGTGTAGTGAATTTGAAAAAGTTATGAAGAACAAGTTTGAGATGTCAGCAATGGGTGAATTGACATTTTTCTTAGGATTGCAAGTCGATCAAAAGAAAGATGGATATTTCATTCATCAGACTAAGTATACTAATGAGCTTCTAGAACGATTTAAGATGGAAGAATCAAGAATTTTTCATACTCCTATTCCGGAAGCCCATGGTATTGGTCCAGATACATCGAGTGATAGAGACGTGGATCCTACTCTTTATAGGGCCATGATTGGATCACTAATGTATCTTACAGCATCAAGGCCTGATATAATGTTTGCAGTATGTGTCTGCGCAAGATATCAAGCTACTCCTAAAGAATCTCACATGCAAGCTGTAAAACGAATTCTTCGTTACCTCAAAGGGAAACCGAAGCTGGGACTTTGGTATCCGACTGATGGAGACTTAGATTTTGTGGCTTACACTGATTCTGATTACGGAGGATGCAATCAGAATAGAAAGTCTACAACCGGGGGATGTCAATTCCTAGGAGGTAGACTGGTCTCTTGGCAGTGCAAGAAGCAAACCTCAGTCGCCATTTCTACATGTGAAGCTGAGTATGTTGCAGCTGGTAGCTGTTGCTCTCAAGTTCTGTGGATACAACAGCAACTGCTTGATTATGGGTTGAGTATAACAAATACTCCTATGATGATTGATAATGAATCAACGATCTCTATTACCAATAATCCGGTCAAGCACAGTAAAACTAAGCATATTGATATTCGACATCACTTCATTAGAGACTGTGCTGAGAAGAATTTGATAAAGTTAGCTAAGGTTCCATCTGTGGATAATTTAGCAGACTTATACACCAAAGCGTTCGACAGAGCTCGATTCGAGAAATTGGTGCAACTAAATGGAATGAGAAATCCAGAGGATTAGTCTTCCATAGAGTTAGTTTGTAATAAACTAGTCGTTTATATTTATTAGTTGTTTATATTTATTTAAAAAAAAAAGGGGGGGGGGGGGTAAGGCGTATGGCATTCATTTGCTTGTTACCTAAGGGGAATCGCATCCGATAAGGGTTAAGTCTTTATCAACTGGGAAATGATAGTAAATTAGAGGAATCGGCTTAATAATTGTAGGTAAAAGTCTTGAGATAGATGTGTTAGTAGATTCAAATTAGCTACATGAACTTTACATCTTTAAAACCAGGCTTTTACTTATCTTTATTTTAGTATACACCTCTCTCCACACGTTATAATTCGCTTGAAAACTTTAGATCTAGACAGCTTCATTATATGATGTACTGGTAGGCAAATTCTGCTTTGATTTCTGAGCATATAATAAGCTATAAATCTTCTGTGTGTTATCTCATGTGATTTGCTATATGATGTATGACATAAGTCTTAATTGATGAAGGACAGTCTGACCATATACTGTTATCAAGAATCTATGAAAATATGTCAAGACAAATAATAAGAATTATGGCTATTAGTAAAACTACTGATGTCTTTATTGTACTAAGTACAGACCTGACTCCTTTAGTTTTGCCAATGGTTTCAAGCTTGTTTTGTCTATACTAAGGGAACTTATGTTGTACTAAGTACAGATCTAGAACCACTAGTATCTACAAAAACGGGTTTGATGTTTGTCACATTTTAAAATTCACTCAAGGATATGTTATATGCTTCGAAAAGAACATCATTTAGTGACCTCTACCTTGAAGGTGAAGGATACAGTGTTATGTGCTCTACTAGATTTCTCAGTATGTCATATTTTGGGCTACATTAGGTAATACACATACAAATAATAAAAGATTTGCTTGGAAATCAATGCAGACTTTGTTTATATGGATTATAATACCGGTAATCGTCTTGAACTGTCTGTGATAATTAATCACTTCATTTTGATGTATATAATATATTCTGTGGAGAACGGTAATCAAGTTATACTTTTATAAATGTAAGTTGGAAAAATGGTTAGGGTGTGAGATTTTGTGTAACTTACTGTGAATTTCATGAGGTATGCATACTAACAATCTTCTTAAAAATTTTACTCAACAATTGGTTCGGCTGTTTCTTTCTAATATGATCCCGCTGTCGATAATTTCTTAACGCCCTCGATTAGGATGTCTTTAATTTAATTTACTTTATTGTACTTTATTTTTCGTCTATGTGTTTCATTAACGCCCTCAATAAGTATAAAAGGGCTGCGAGTTCACTTGTTACAGTTCGGCGAATCCACTTCACCTTGCGAACCCACACACACTGCGAACCGAGATTCCACTTCATTTTCATTTTCAAAAATTTTGTTCGAGTGTTGGACTTTTTGACTCCGTAGCAATTATACATTTTTACGTTCTGAACATATTAAGGTAAAAACCAAGTGATTTCACTGTGTAATTAACTCTAAATCGACATTATTAATAAAATGAGGGTTTTGGTTTTAAAATTACAACAAACTCGATAATAATGCACAAACTAACAAGATTCCTTTTGGTTTATGTTATTCGAAGCATTATGATCCTATTAGCATGTTTTGATTAACCTAAAACTTGCAAAATTTATGTTTTAAAAAACTGATGTCACTTGCAGTTCATCCTGTGAATTGAGATCCAACTCAACTCGCAGGTCAACTGGTCAAACATGCATTGCGAGTTGAGATTCAACTCAACTCGCAGGTCAGCAGGTCAACTGGTCAAACATGCATTGCGAGTTGAGATTCAACTCAACTCGCAGGTCAGCAGGTCAACGAGTCAAAGTCTTCCTTTCGAGTTGAACTCCAAGTTTGACCTGCGAGTCAAACCTGCGAGTTGACTTGCGAGGTGAGCTTCTGACTTGCGAGTCCAACTTGCGAGTTGAATCTTGCGAGTTGACTTGCGAGTTGACTTGTTGACTTGCGAGCTGAATCTTGCGAGTTGACTTGCGAGTTGACTGACTGACTTACGAGTTGAACTTGTTTGACTTATTTTGACTTGTTTGACTTACTTCCTTTTGGTTTAATTTAAGAACTCTAGATTAATTATAATTAAGAGTTATAAATTAATAAACGGTTAGTCGTGTAGACGTTAATGTGAACACGAAAAACTTTATACCTTTAATTTATAAGACTGATGATCTCGTGTCATAAGTTATATACTTTTAACAGGATTCACTAGCTAGTTCGACTTATTGATCTTATATATGATTAACAACTATCATTGTTAATTAAGTCTCACGGCTTAATAGTTCAATGAGGAGTTGTAGATCATATAAGTTTATCAATTTTGGTTAAACTAATTGTCTGACATTTATGTGATGTTTATCTTTCAGATATGTCTCGACAATTTGCCGCACAGCACAACGTGCTGGTTGATTTAGATGTCAATGCCCGAGGTGCAGCTAGGATAGCTCGGATTCTTACATTCTTGAGTCGATCAAGGATCCAGTATGCTGTCACGGAATCCCCAGCATTATCAAGGGATCTGTTAGATCAATTCTGGGCTAACATCGAGTTCGACACTGTTGTCAATCCACCGGTGATTCGCACACGGGTGAATGATCGACCAGTTATTTTCTCTTCCTCCGATCTACTGAAAATTCTACTGTTGGGGACCGTTGATCAGGAAGCCGGACCTACAGTGTTTTCCTCGGATTTCATCGAAGGAGCACTTGAACGTATGGGCTACGTGGGGCCCATGCGTAGACGTCAATTCCTTAAGGCGTTAGTCTTCGGGGAATGGAGATTCCTGTGGCATGCTCTTGTCACTGTCTTTGGTCCGAAAAAGGGCGGATATGATGAGTTGAGCCCTTCGTTACTTTCAGCTGTACTGTCACTGGTTTATAATAAACCATACAGTTTCTTGGACTATGTTTTTGGAGAACTCACTCGAAAAATCTTGGGAGGTGTTAGATCCCAATTTTTAATCTATCCACGGTTCTGCATGTTGATCATTAGGGCCTCTATCCCTGATCTGCCGGTTTTTCAAGCAGATTTAAAGGTCGATACCATTGGGATACGGGAATATAATGCGATGTTTATGCAAACCTCTCGCAGATTCGAGATGCAGCCACAACCGACAGAGCTGTTTGGATTTTTGATTAATTCTGAGTATGTGACGCCACCAAACAACGGTTGGCTTGACGTTGATGTGGCCGAGGGTGCACCTGAGCCACAAGAGCTGATTGAGGAAGTGTTAGAGCAGGCAAATCAGCCAGGTCAACAAGTAGATGCTGAAGTTGCTGCCGAAGTGGTACAACAGGTTTTGGGAGAGAATGATGATGCTACTGATCCGATCTTAAGAGATGTAGATCAATATGTAGCTGATGGTCCAAATACTTCAGGACCAACTCCACTTGCTGAGGCACCTGATGTTGCTGTACCATCGGGACGAGACGGAGAAGCTGCTTCTGCTTCTGAGTCTGATTCTGATGATGATGATGAATCTGGACCACCTGGGTTTGTCACTGGAACTCCAGAAGGGATGATCCGACAGGGATCAAGATTGGTTATGGATCCAGCTCTGAAGTTAAAGAGGAAAGCTGTTGATCAGGATCCCGACTTCGTTATTGTCGAAGAAGATGAAGATGAAGAAGAAGAGGAGGAGGTGCTTGTTACTCGACCTCGCAAGCTGATCAGGCAAACAGCTTCAACCTTTGCAGCTCCTATACAATCAAGTTCTATGCCCTCAGAGGCTGAAATGATTCCTGCTTTGGTTCGCCCGTCTTCGCACCCAACCACCAAATTCAGTAGGGTTGCCGCTCGTCTTTTGACTGATGTTGCTACAGAGATAACAAAGAAAATGCAACCGCCCGCTCCTACGCCACCAACCACCACTGATGTTGCTCCTTCAACCTCACCAAAGACTGATGCTGAACGCATTACACACTTAGAGTCCAGGGTTAGATGATGTAGCTGATAAGCAGAGACAAATAGAACAACACTTACTCACTACTCATCAAGACAAATAGTAATCTAATAGATGATGTAGCTGATAAGCAGAGACAAATTGACAGACTTGATCGCCTGGTCACTAGCTTTCTGAAGGACAAGCCATCTCAAGGGGAGATATTGATATATCAGGAGTCCTGCAAGGAAGATGAACTGGCGAAAAAGAGAAGAAATGATAAAGATGATGATCCCTCAGCTCAGAAGGATAGTGAGCTGGCCGGTCCTTCAACGACTGGTCAGCAGACTACGATTCAGGGGGAGTCTGCTGGAGCTAGTGGAAGTGGTAGTGGAGCTGGTGCTGGTACTGAAAAGGGTGGAGCTGAAGAAGGTGACACTTGTATTAATATAGACTGATTGTAATTAATAATACATTGTAACTTTGAATTATTTTGTAACATAATTTTGTAATTAAGATGTTTGAACTTTAATGTTTAAAATGTTATAATTATGAATGTTTGTATATTATAAGCCTTTTGTAATTCTAGATTGACTATGATCGATAAAAGAGTTATAAGATCATATAATATATGATGTTCGCATATTATAAGACTTATTCAAATTTTAGATCGATTATCATAATCGATGAAAGATTTGAATAAGTGTATATATAATATATTTTAAATACACAAAGGGATTAATAAGAAAAATCTTAGATTGATTCAGGGAAATCAATGAAAGAACTTATGATATTAATCTATTTGTGTATGTATTTCTATAGGTCTTGAAATGTTGAACTTATCAGATTCTGAAGGCGACATGCCAGATGAATTAGATGAGGACATTGACTTTGACCTTGAAGAAGGATGTAGGTTCCTGGGGTCTGGATCTACGAGATATTCAAGTATAAACAAGTGCGGAATCCTTGAATATACCTAACGATAATCACCAATTCATCACGAATACGTAAAGAACACTAATAAACACGTCTTTATTGAATATAACCAATCTTTACATTCAATCAAGACTAAAGCCTCAATACAAACGTTTTCTCTCTCTCAAGACAACTGAAAATCTGCTCTCCAAACTTATTTTCAAATTCGTACGAACATGGACATATATAGAGCTCAAGTTCGTATGGGCTGGGCCCTACGAACTTAGCCCATGTCCAGGCCCATACGAACTTAGGTAAGTTCGTACGAACTTAGACAAGTTCGTATGTCTAAGTTCGTATGTCCTAAGTTCGTATGTATCTAAGTTTGTACCTACTTTAAGTTCGTACGAACTTATATACCTACTTAGACAAACTTAAACATTTACAATTACAAAGATAAAAAAAATGACTAATTACAAAACTAGAAGCTGTTGTCACACAAGATGTACCAACAGACTCCCCCTTGACAATAGCTCTAGTTGTCTTCAGTCAATCTTTGTAATCTTCAATGGCGACCAGCATACATACCCTTTTCAACACAAATCTTTCACAATCTTCTGATATCTTCAACTTTCATGTCTTCAACTATCTCTGTAGTTTGATAAAGCTTTATCAGATGTTGACTAGACTCCCCCTTAACCTGTTCAAGTGTACCAAACCTTCCAGTTGAAGAGTTAGGCAGCTCACATTCCATTTTTCACTGCTGTGTAGTAAGTCTTCATGTTGAAGAGTTAAACAACTCACATTCCATTTACTTTGAAGATCATTTTGATGACCATTATTTGGTATACTGGGATCATCGTCTCTGTCTAGTCTTCCAGTTTCTTTTCAGCTCCACCTCTTTACAACCAAACCAGTCTTCTTCTCCTATCTTTTACTTGAAGTAACCAGTCTTCTCCCCCTGAGCTGCCGCGCGCTTCAACAAGGGAGGTTTCTCCCCCTAAGCGATGGCGAGGTCATATGGTGAGATAGTTGCAATAGGTGCAGTTGGAACTGTTGTTGTAGTTGTGGGTGTGGCGGTGGTTGTGGGTTGGATAGCGTGCTTACTAATGAGAACTCGACTAGATCGTCTTCTTGTTGACCTTCTAGGTAGTAACGAGGTATCATCAGCAGAATCATTAGCATTACTGACTTCAAATCTGTAAGACAGACAAGAACAAACCAAATACAGGTGCACATAAAATGAAGTATACTAGTTAGTCAAGATAGAAACCTGCAATAAGGTAATACAATGACAAACTCGGTATATTTTACTTTATTTCATGAACTTGTAGTAGGGTCGGCAATTTAATGAATCAAGTAGCTACGCGCAGTAATACTTAGGCAGTTTAATGAATCACAGGGTTGTGACCAATCAAAAATAAAGATCTCCCGAACAGAAAGAACTAAAATGTTGAAAATACTAACAAACAGAAAAATTAAAACAAATATGAAATTATTCATATTGAAATTTACATTCTTTTTGTAAGAGTCACTGAGACAAAGATCGTATTAGCCATAATGCGTACGATACACAGTTAGGAATTGAATTATTCCATTGTTATTATGTATGTAATTTATAGTTCAAGACGATTATCGGTATTGTTGTCCACTTAAGTAGTCAACACTAAGAATTTTCAAGTACACGGTTAGTTATTGTTCATGATTAACTATGTATCTCACATTTGATATACCCTTAGAATCAAGAAAGTCCAGAATTCCATGTATTGGATGTTTTATCTGAATGTCATCTTTAAAGTCAAGTCCTTGTTTATTTTTAAGCAATGTACATGGGTACATGTTTCAGCTATAGGACAAGACTAGGGTTAGAGACAATCAAATCTAAAATCAAACCAGAGGTGACAGGTCTGTACTTTCGTACAACAAAGCGACATAGTTTGACTAGAGACCTTGAAAACGGTATTCTTGTTTCGGGGTCGAGGTTGCTCTATTTGTAGGATACACTGACTGAGTCTAGGTCAACATGTTTCAAGAAGTAGCAAAAGAAACAGTCAGTGAACCCCACAGATGAATTGGTTTATATTATCCAATAACATGTAGTCAGGTACAGTCTATCTCCTAAGAATTAAGACTTAATGTCATACATCAAAATAGAGATTGCACAGAATAATCGTATTAGTTAATATTGGTTAATTACTTGAAAACCGTTATGTCGTATGCCTACCAATACATCGTATGATGAAGCTATTAGTTACGTTGATAATTAAGGTACATTGGACTGTGTATGTACTGCATCTTAAAGCCACACATATTTAATGTTCTAGGCATGGGTAATGTTTTCATCATTTCTTTGCCTTTAGTTCAGTGACACTCAAGTTTTGATATTTTTCATAACTTACAAAAAATAGAAACTAAACTATGGATAGTGTTCGTAAGGAAGATACATTATTCAAGATTGATCATACCATTGAGTTGAACTAACAACTCAAAGCGTGATCTAACAAAAGCCTTAGTATACAGGTCAGCAAGATTATCATTAGTGGGAATTTGAACTAATTTAATCATTTGTTTTTCAGCACAGTCACGAATAAAGTGATGTCGAATATCTATATGTTTCGTTTTACTATGCTTAACAGGATTATTAGTTATGGAAATCGTGGATTGATTGTCTATCATCATAGGGGTATTAGTTAGATTTAAACCATAGTCGCGGAGCTGTTGTTGTATCCACAAAATCTGTGAACAACAACTACCGGCTGCGACATACTCAGCCTCCCAGGTTGAGATGGCGACTGAGGTTTGTTTCTTGCATTGCCAAGAGACAATGCGACCTCCTAAAAGTTGACATACTCCACTGGTGGATTTCCTGTTCTGATTACACCCTCCATAATCGGAGTCAGTGTAAGCCAAGAAGTCGAAATTGCCTCCGGAGGGATACCAAAGACCTAACTTCGGTTTTCCCTTCAGATATCGCAATATCCTCTTCACAGCCTTCATGTGAGATTCCTTTGGGTTAGCCTGAAATCTAGCACACAAATAAACAGCAAACATTATGTCAGGTCGTGAAGCAGTTAAATACATGAGCGATCCGATAATCGCCTGATACTGAGTTGGATCCACGTCTTCGGAACTCTCTGTATCTGGTCCAAAGTTGTGGTTTACGGGAATTGGAGTACTGAATGAAGAACAGTCTTCCATAGCAAACCGTGCAAGCATTTCATGCACGTACTTGGTCTGATGAATGAAAAACCTGTCTTTCTTTTGATCCACTTGTAATCCTAAGAAGAAGTTCAGCTCCCCCATAGCACTCATCTCGAACTTCCGCTTCATTACCTGCTCAAACTCTCTGCACATGTTCTCGTCAGATGACCCAAAGATGATGTCATCGACGTAGACCTGTACAAGTAAGAAATCCGCCTTTTTCCATTGAACGAATAGTGTACTGTCTATCTTGCCTCTCTTGAACCCATTGTCCAAGAGATAGGTAGACAGTGTCTCATACCAGGCCCGAGGTGCTTGATGCAATCCATACAGAGCCTTGTCCAATTTATAGACCCGGTCTGGATGGTTTGGATCCGAGAACCCTGGCGGTTGTTCGACATACACTAATTCTTGTACTTTCTCATACAGGAAGGCACTCTTGACGTCCAGTTGATAGACTTTGAACTTTTTGTACGCAACATATGCTAGAAATAGACGAATAGCTTCCAGCCTTGCAACTGGTGCAAAAACCTCTGTATAATCTATCTCTTCCTGCTGATTAAATCCCTTGACCACCAATCTGGCCTTGTTCCTTGTGACAATCCCGCGATCATCACGTTTGCACTAAAATACCCATTTGGTGCCTATCGCAAACTCTCCCTTAGGTAGATCAACTAGCTCCCATACCTTGAGGTTTTTGAACTGTGCAAGCTCCTCTTGGATTGCCTCTACCCATGAGTTGTCTTTTAGAGCCATCTGAACATTTTTCGGCTCCACTTGAGAGATAAAGCAACTATACAGACATTTATGTATTATCCCAGAGTCTTGGATCGATACATAAAGACTAGTGCTTACAATAATACCTCTACGTGTCTTTACACTTGAACTCGGATCGCCAATGATATTCTCGATTGGATGATCTTTGTTAACCCGTGTCGAGACAGTAGTATCAACAGGTATAGCAGATTCAAGGTTTGACCCTATCTCCTCCTCAGTTGTTACATCTTCTTCGAAATGGACTTTGTCGGAACTTGTAGCTTCTGAAGTTGAAGGTTGTTCATCTGAACGCGGATCAACATCTTCTATCTGCTCTTGAAGAATTTCTTTTCCGTTACCTGTTGAAGTGTCGGAACATGAAATATTGGATCTTGGTGCTAAAGCATCAGCATCATCATCCAGAATTGAATATTCCAATCCCGAAGTGCCACTATCACTTAGGAGAGGAACGTTGAACGTCTTGAAGACAGATCATAGTCATATAACCAATCAGGGCCAGTATGAACTGCGGGAGTGTATGTTGTGATTTGAATATTAAACACAATCTCAACGCGTCCAGCTGTTTTGTTGAAAACCCGTTTGTTCGGTGAACTAGCAACATAACCGAGAAAGAATCCTTTGTCAGCCTTTTCACCAAATTTCGGTTGATTTTTGGTTTTCAAAATAGTACAAGGTACCCCGAATGGTTCAAAAACCTGTTAGATTGGGTTTCCGACGGTGTAAAAGTTCATAACAAGTTTTGTTAAGTCTTTTAACAGTTAGAACCCGATTTAGGACATGACAGGCTGTATTCATTGCTTCCCCCCAGAAAATGACGGGAAGTTTTGAATCAGCTAGCATTGTCCTACCAGCTTCAATCAACGTTCGGTTCTTGCGTTCAGCGACTCCCTTCTGCTGTGGTTCATACGGTGCACTGAACTGATGTTGTATGCCCTTACTTAAGCAATAGACATTCAACACCGTGTTCTTGAATTCTGAACCATTGTCGCTTCGTATTTTCTTTACTCCACGATTATATTGGTGTTCAACTTGGGTGAAGAAATTCATCAGCGTCTGAGCTATTTCATCCTTTGTGCCCAAGAAGAATACGCATGAAAATCGTGTGTAATCATCTGTCACAACTAGGCAATAATGTTTTCCACCAATACTCCTAACATTCACTAGACCAAATAAATCCATGTGAAGGAGTTCAAATGGTGTGTCAATAGAGTTATGAGTTTTTGACTTGTGAGGCTTTTTGTGCTGCTTCCCTTTCTGACACGGCACACATTTATCCTCTAGCCCAAAACTCTGCAATGGTACACCCTGAACTAGATCATTGCGAACCATGTAGTTCATTTTCCGAAAGTGTAGGTGTGCCATCCTCCGATGCCATAGTTGCGACTCAATCTCCGAAGCTTTAGATAATAAGCATGTCGACGCCGTAGAAAGTTCGGCGATACTCATGTCCATCACATAAGTATCGTTCTTTCTAGGTGCCCTCATGAGAATCCACTCTTCGGGTATCACAAATCCAGGTTTCAAGATCAATGCTTCTCTATCTGTGAAATGAATAGAGTGTTCTTTGTCACAAATCTGAGAAACACTCATGAGATTATGCTTTAGCTCCTCAACATAATTGACTTGCTCTAGCATAATTTTCCCATTAGTGATATTGCCTGATCCCGTGATTTGTCCTCCTTTTGCGCCTGCAAAGTTTACATGGCCTCCCCTTTTAGGTGCAAAATCCACCAAAAGCTGCCTTTCCCCCGTCATGTGCCTGGAGCAACCGCTATCAACATACCACCAGTTCCTAGCGCGTCTTATTAGCTCCTGCACCAAAGATGAAAATCATTAGGTATTAAGGGGGACCCAAGCCACCACGGTCTTGGGTCGGCCATCCTTATCAAAAAATGAGAATTCTTTTAGATATCCATCTCTCTTTTCAAGAGACTTGGATTCTCTAGAATTCTTACTAGTTGAGGAATGGGAGAAACTTCCACTAGGCAGTCGTTCCGGAGACTTTTGAAATAGTCTCTAACTTACTTGCCTTGGGTTTGATGTAGATCTAACATTAGATTGATAGTTCAAATTTGAATTCTGAGAATTCCTATTTGTAGGTTCCTGGGGTCTGGATCTACGAGATATTCAAGTATAAACAAGTGCGGAATCCTTGAATATACCTAACGATAATCAACAATTTATCGCGAATATGTAAAGAACACTAATAAACACGTCTTTATTGAATATAACCAATCTTTACATTCAATCAAGACTAAACTCTCAATACAAACGTTTTCTTTCTCACACAAGACAACTGAAAATCTGCTCTCCAAACTTATTCCTAAATTCGTACGAACATGGACAGATATTGAGCTCAAGTTCGTATAGGCTGGGCCCTACGAACTTAGCCCATGTCCAGGCCCATACGAACTTAGGTAAGTTCGTACGAACTTAGACAAGTTCGTATGTCTAAGTTCGTATGTCCTAAGTTCGTATGTATCTAAGTTCGTACCTACTTTAAGTTCGTACGAACTTACATACCTACTTAGACAAACTTAAACATTTACAATTACAAAGATAAACAAAATGACTAATTACGAAACTAGAAGCTGTTGTCACACAAAGTGTACCAACAGACTCCCCCTTGACAATAGCTCTAGTTGTCTTCAGTCTTTAATCTTTGTAATCTTCAATGGCGACCAGCATACATACCCTTTTCAACACAAATCTTTCACAATCTTCTGATATCTTCAGCTTTCATGTCTTCAACTATCTCTGTAGTTTCATAAAGCTTTATCAGATGTTGACTAGACTCCCCCTTAACCTGTTCAAGCGTACCAAACCTTCCAATTGAAGAGTTAGGCAGCTCACATTCCATTTGTCACTGCTGTGTAGTAAGTCTTCATGTTGAAGAGTTAAACAGCTTACATTCCATTTCCTTTGAAGATCATTTTGATGACCATTATTTGGTATACTGGGATCATCGTCTCTGTCTAGTCTTCCAGTTTCTTTTCAGCTCCACCTCTTTACAACCAAACCAGTCTTCTTCTCCTATCGTTTAGTTGAAGTAACCAGTCTTCTCTCCTTAGGATCGGTCTTCCCCCTTTAGGATCAGTTTTCTCCCCCTGAGCTGCCGCGCGCTTCAACAAGGAATGTTTCTCCCCCTAAGCAACGGCGAGGTCATATGGTGAGATAGTTGCAATAGGTGCAGTTGAAACTGTTGTGGGTGTGGGTATGGGTATGGCGGTGGATAGCGTGCTCACTAATGATAACTCGACTAGATCGTCTTCTTGTGGACCTTCTAGGTAGTAACGAGGTATCATCAGCAGAATCATTAGCATTACCGACTTCAAATCTGTAAGACAGACAAGAACAAACCAAATACAGGTGCACATAAAGTGAAGTATACTAGTTAGTCAAGATAGAAACTTGCAATAAGGTAATACAATGACAAACTCAGTATATTTTACTTTATTTCATGAACTTCTAGTAGGGTCGGCAATTTAATGAATCAAGTAGCTACGCGAAGTAATACTTAGGCAGTTTAAGGAATCACAGGGTTGTGACCAATCAAAAATAAAGATCTCCCGAACAGAAAGAACTAAAATGTTGAAAATACTAATGAACTAGAAAAATTAAAACAAATATGAAATTATTCATATTGAAATGTACATTCTTTTTGTGAGAGTCACTGAGACAAAGATCGTATTAGCCATAATGCGTACGATACACAGTTAGGAATTGAATGATTCCATTGTTATTATGTATGTAATTTATAGTTCAAGACGATTATCGGTATTGTTGTCCACTTAAGCAGTCAACACTCAGAATGTTCAAGTACACGGTTAGTTATTGTTCATGATTAACTATGTATCTCACATTTGATATACCCTTAGAATCAAGAAAGTCTAGAATTCCATGTATTGGATGTTTTATCTGAATGTCATCTTTAAAGTCATTCCCTTGTTCATTTTTAAGCAATGTACATGAGTACATGTTGCAGCTATAGGACAAGACTAGGGTTAGAGACAATCAAATCTAAAATCAAACCAGAGGTGACAGGTCTGTACTTACGTACAACAAAGCGACATAGTTTGACTAGAGACCTTGAAAACAGTATTCTTGTTTCGCGGTCGAGGTTGCTCTATTTATAGGATACACTGACTGAGTCTAGGTCAACATGTTTCAAGAAGTAGCAAAAGAAACAGTCAGTGAACCCCCCAGATGAATTGGTTTATATTATCCAATAACATGTAGTCAGGTACAGTCTATCTCCTAAGAATTAAGACTTAATGTCATACATCAAAATAGAGATTGCATAGACTAATCGTATTAGTTAATATTGATTAAGTACTTGAAAACCGTTATGTCGTATGCCTACCGATACATCGTATGATGAAGCTATTAGTTACGTTGATAATTAAGGTACATTGGACTGTGTATGTACTGCATCTGAAAGCCACACATATTTAATGTTCTAGGCATGGGTAATGTTTTCATCATTTCGTTGCCTTTAGTTCAGTGACACTCAAGTTTTGATATTTTTCATAACTTACGAAGAATAGAAACTAAACTATGGATAGTGTTCGTAAGGAAGATACATTATTCAGGATTGATCATACCATTGAGTTGAACTAACAACTCAAAGCGTGATCTATCAAAAGCCTTAGTATACAAGTCAGCAAGATTATCATCAGTGGGAATTTGAACTAATTTAATCATCTGTTTTTCAGCACAGTCACGAATAAAGTGATGTCGAATATCTATATGTTTCGTTTTACTATGCTTAACAGGATTATTAGTTATGGAAATTGTGGATTGATTGTCTATCATCATAGGGGTATTAGTTAGATTTAAGCCATAGTCGCGGAGCTGTTGTTGTATCCACAAAATCTGTGAACAACAACTACCGGCTGCGACATACTCAGCCTCGCAGGTTGAGATGGCGACTGAGGTTTGTTTCTTGCATTGCCAAGAGACAATGCGACCTCCTAAAAGTTGACATCCTCCACTGGTGGATTTCCTGTTCTGATTACACCCTCCATAATCGGAGTCAGTGTAAGCCACGAAGTCAAAATTGCCTCCGGAGGGATACCAAAGACCGAACTTCGGTTTTCCCTTTAGATATAGCAATATCCTCTTCACAGCCTTCATGTGAGATTCCTTTGGGTTAGCCTGAAATCGAGCACACAAACAAATAGCAAATGTTATGTCAGGTCGTGAAGCAGTTAAATACATGAGCGATCCGATAATCGCCCGATACTGAGTTGGATCCCTGTCTTCGGAACTCTCTGTATCTGGTCCAAGGTTGTGGTTTACGGGAATTGGAGTACTGAATGACGAACAGTCTTCCATAGCAAACCGTGCAAGCATTTCATGCACGTACTTGGTCTGATGAATGAAAAACCCGTCTTTCTTTTGATCCACTTGTAATCCTAAGAAGAAGTTCAGCTCCCCCATAGCACTCATCTCGAACTTCCGCTTCATTACCTGCTCAAACTCTCTGCACATGTTCTCGTCAGATGACCCAAAGATGATGTCATCGACGTAGACCTGTACAAGTAAGAAATCCGCCTTTTTCCATTGAATGAATAGTGTACTGTCTATCTTGCCTCTCTTGAACCCATTGTCCAAGAGATAGGTAGACAGTGTCTCATACCAGGCCCGAGGTGCTTGATGCAATCCATACAGAGCCTTGTCCAATTTATAAACCCGGTCTGGATGGTTTGGATCCGAGAACCCTGGCGGTTGTTCGACATACACTAATTCTTGTACTTTCCCATATAGGAAGGCGCTCTTGACGTCCAGCTGATAAACTTTCATCTTTTTGTACGCAGCATATGCCAGAAATAGTCGAATGGCTTCCAGCCTTGCTACCGGGGCAAAAACCTCTGTATAATCTATCCCTTCCTGCTGATTAAATCCCTTGACCACCAATCTGGCCTTGTTCCTTGTGACAATCCCGCGATCATCACGTTTGCACTTAAACACCCATTTGGTGCCTATCGCAAACGCTCCCTTAGGTAGATCAACAAGCTCCCATACCTTGAGCTTTTTGAACTGTGCAAGCTCCTCTTGCATTGCCTCTACCCATGAGTTGTCTTTTAGAGCCATCTGAACATTCTTCGGCTCCACTTGAGAGATAAAGCAACTATATAAACATTTATGTATTATCCCAGAGTCTTGGATGGATACATAAAGACTAGTGCTTTCAATAATACCTCTACGTGTCTTTACACTTGAACTAGGATCACCAATGATATTCTCGATTGGATGATCTTTGTTAACTCGTGTCGAGACAGTAGTATCAACAGGTATATCAGATTCAAGGTTTGACCCTATCTCCCCCTCAGTTGTTACATCTTCTTCGAAATGGACTTTGTCGAAACTTGTAGCTGCTGAAGTTGAAGGTTGTTCATTCGAACGCGGATCAACATCTTTTATCTGCTCTTGAATAATTGCTTTTCCGTTACCTGTTGAAGTTTCGGAACATGAAATACTGGATCTTGGTGCTAAAGCATCATCATCCAGAATTGAATATTCCAATCCCGAAGTGCCACTATCACTTATGAGAGGAACATTGAATGACTTGAAGACAGCATCATAGTTAAATAACCACTCGGGTCCTATGTGATCTGCTGGTGTGTGTGTTGTGACTTCAATGTTAAAGACAATCTCAACACGACCAGTCGTCTTGTTGTAAACCCGTTTGTTAGGTGAACCAGCAACATAACCTAGAAAGAATCCTTCGTCAGCCCGTTCACCAAATTTCGGTTGATTCCTGGTTTTCAATAAGGTACATGGAACACCAAACGGTTCATAACCTAGTAGATTCGGTTTTCGACCCTGCTCAAATTAACAGGTTTTGTTAAGTCTTTTAACAGTTAAAACCCTATTTAAGACGTGACAGGCTGTATTCACGGCTTCCCCCCAGAAAATGACGGGAAGTTTTGAATCAGCTAGCATTGTCCGTGCTGCTTCAATCAATGTCCGATTTTTTCTTTCTGCGACTCCATTCTGCTGTGGCTCATAGGGAGCACTGAACTGATGCTGAATTCCCTTGCTTGAGCAATAGACGTTCAACAGTGTGTTCTTGAACTCTGTGCCATTGTCGCTCCTTATCTTCTTTACTCCTCGATTATACTGGTGCTTTACCTGGGTGAAAAAGTTCATCAGCGTCGGTGCTGTCTCATCCTTGGTACCCAAGAAAAATACCCAAGAAAATCGTGAGTAGTCATCGGTCACAACTAAACAGTAATGTTTACCACTGATGCTCCTTGCAGTCACCGGTCCAAAAAGATCCATGTGAAGGAGCTCAAATGGTGTGGCAATGGAGTTATGAGTTTTAGACTTGTGAGACTTCTTATGCTGTTTCCCTTTCAGACACGGCACACACTTGTCTTCTAGCTCGAAACTCTGCAATGGAACACCCTGTACTAAACCATGTCGGACTAAGAAATTCATCTTCCGAAAATGCAGATGTGCCATTCTCCTATGCCATAATTGTGACTCAAGCTCCGAAGCTTTGGATAATAAACATGTTGACGCCGTAGAAGGTTCTGCGACACTCATGTCCATCACATAAGTATCGTTTTTTCTTGGTGCCTTCATGATAATCCACTCGTCAGGTATCACAAATCCGGGTTTCAGGATCAAGGCTTCTCTATCTGTGAAATGAATAGAATGTTCTTTGTCACAAATCTGAGAAACACTCATGAGATTATGCTTCAGCTCCTCAACATAGTTGACTTGCTCTAGCGTTATTTTCCCATTAGTGACAGATCCTGATCCCGTGATTTGTCCTCCTTTTGCGCCTGCAAAGTTTACATGGCCTCCCCTTTTAGGTGCAAAATCCATCAAAAGCTGCCTTTCCCCCGTCATGTGCCTGGAGCAACCGCTATCAACATACCACCAGTTCCTAGCGCGTCTTATTAGCTCCTGCACCAAAGATGAAAATCATTAGGTATTAAGGGGGACCCAAGCCACCACGGTCTTGGGTCGGCCATCCTTATCAACAAATGAGAATTCTTTTAGATATCCATCTCTCTTTTCAAGAGACTTGGACTCTCTAGAATTCTTAGTAGTTGAGGAATGGGAGGAACTTCCACTAGGCGTTCGTTCCGGAGACTTTTGAAATAGTCTCTGACTTACTTGCCTTGGGTTTGATGTAGATCTAACATTAGATTGATAGTTTGAATTCTGAGAATTCCTATTATTATTATGTTTGTTAGAAATACTTTTATTTAGTGTTTGAAAACGTTGTGGAGTTTTCGATCGAATGGTTTTTCCCGAATAACTTCCTTTAGAAGGAGTAGTGGTCCGAGGACTATCATTTATCGAAAACTTCACTGGAGTAAAACGTGGTTGAGATCTCTGAAAACTAGGAGTTCTTTGATAACCTATTCCAGTTTTACTCGATGTTTCAGCATTTTCCTTAATTTTAATTTTAATTTCATCCTGGAAAACACTTGCCATGTTCTTGTTTACGCTAGTCTTCTCAGGTGATGTATTTAACAGGTGATTGGTCTTTCTTCACCTTTGTTAATGCTATGTCTTTACCTTTGTTTGGACATATACTTACTACATGTCCCTTTTGGTGACATAAAAAGCAAGAAAGTTTCTCCGAGGCCTTTTTAGGAGCCTTGAGACACTTTTGTTTATCCAAATTAGGTAAAGTTGGAGATGAGTCGTGTTCTGTTTGTTTACCTTGGTCATGAACATTTTCAGATGTAGGTTTCACAAACTTAATACTGTGTTTAGGTTCTAGATTTACTTCCAACACACCCTTATTTTCGAAAGAAACTTTCTTTTTAAGAGTGGTTTTAGATGTCATGGAAGTTTCAGATTTTAAGATATCAGTAGCAGAACCAGACTCAGCTCTCTTTGTTCCAAACTTTTCAGAGACCGCTGATTGATTAATAGAGTTAGTTTCTTGTGACAGCTCAGGTGTATTAATGAAAGAATAATTATGATTGAATGGTGGGGGTACTTCATGGTATCCCACTCCACTATGATCATATGGCGATTTTTGAACACGTAGCATATTGTCTAGAGTGTCAATTGAGAAACGTCTCATCTCAAGTTTCTGATGAAGTTCAGCAATTTTCACTTTAGCATCTGCTAATTCCTTTTCTTTTTCAGAACACTGTTTGGTTAAATCTGATACATGTTCATGAGCCAAGTCAATTATTTGACGCTGCTCGTTAACTGTATCTTTTAAAAATTTTAAATCTTTTTCATCAGAATTTGATTTATTAACCAACTCAGTATTTCTATGTCTTAAGATTGAGTTTTCTTCTTTCAATAAGTTTAACTGAGCAGTCACAGAATTTGATGATTCCATTAACTTTTCAGCCTGCTCTGCAAAGTTAGTACATAATACACATGCATTTACAACAGAGTCTAAATTTAAAAATACCTTATGCTTCTCAGCATCCAAGTTTGCCATGTACGCTATGAAATCCCTCGTACTCATTGTATCAGTTATTTCTAGCTTGACAATCCTGATCTCTGAAGTAGATACTTCATCCTCAGCCCTCTGCTCTTCAGCGTTCTCTGAATCATCCTTAACCGTGTTCTCAGACGTTTCCCCGTCCCCTGATGCCATAAATGCCTGAGATTCTTTCACTTGAGTACTCCAATCATAAGAACCTTCTTGATTTTGAACCACCAAAGCTCTGGAGTTTGAAGTATTTCCAGAGTTTGAAGTTCCTCCAGATGTTCCTTGAAATGAGTATCCCGGTCTTCCCTGGTGCGAAGCCTGTTCTCTCATTGGTCTTTGACATTCCCGTGCAAAGTGCCCGAAACCATCACAGTTATAGCACTTGATTTTGGTCTTATCAAAACCAACTTTTCCTCCTACAAACTTCCGACCAGTGCGATTCATGAACCTTTGTGTTCTTCTTGCGATCATAGCCATTTGCCATTGTAAGTCCATCTCTTCCAAATCATCAGGATCAATCTGATCATAGTCCTCAGTAAGCATCGCAGGATCAGTGATCTTTCCCTGAATGAAGTTTTCGTGAGATGCCACAAATGATGCAAGCATCGCAAGATGATTCTCAGCTGACTTCATGCTCATAGACATTGATTTGAACCCTTGAGTGATTCCAGATGTTGGGTTCCTATCTTTGCCTGAATCTCCAGATGAAGCAATATAACAAACACTGCCGTCAGAATTTCTGATAACATTATTTGTTTCGGACTCTCCAGTAAAGAAAGCTGTTACTCCATTACTTGTAGATGAAGTAGAATCAGACTTGGTCCCGTGATAAACACTGGGATCTTGAACCTGATCAGATCCCGTCTCTTTCTTCTTCATGTTTAAGTCATACACTCTCAGTTTCCCTACAACCTCTTCAAGCGTCAGTGTCTTGTAATCACTGCTCTCTTTAATCAATAAAGAGTAGATATCCCATTTAGCAGGTAACGCTTCTAGAAGTTACTGGTAGGTTCGAAGGTCAACAAAAGTGTACGAATTTAAGTAAGTTCGAAGGTCAAACGAAGTTAGGTAAGTTCGAATGGTCAACGAACTTGAGTAAGTTCGAATGGTCAACTAACTTGAGTAAGTTCGAATGGTCTAAGTTCGTACGAACTTACAGATGTCAGAAAGTTCGTAGGAGACTCTAGGTTTGTACGAATATAGTAGGTTCGTACGAATACAGTAGGTTCGTACGACGAACTGTCAAAACCCTAATTCGTAAATTTTCGAATCTGGGCTATCAAAATGCGCCGTTTTCGAATCTAAACACCTAATTAGTGAACTTTAACACTTTTGAACGTGAAAATCAGAGATTTTAACGTCAAAATCGTTCGTGATCGATCGTTCTTTATCGTTTCAATATCCCTAACCTTAAAACGAATTGTTTAAAGGCTCTGATACCACTTGTAGGTTCCTGGGGTCTGGATCTACGAGATATTCAAATATAAACAAGTGCGGAATCCTTGAATATACCTAACGATAATCACCAATTTATCACGAATACGTAAAGAACACTAATAAACACGTCTTTATTGAATATAACCAATCTTTACATTCAATCAAGACTAAAGCCTCAATACAAACGTTTTCTCTCTCTCTCATGACAACTGAAAATCTGCTCTCCAAACTTATTTTCAAATTCGTACGAACATGGACATATATAGAGCTCAAGTTCGTATGGGCTGGGCCCTACGAACTTAGCCCATGTCCAAGCCCATACGAACTTAGGTAAGTTCGTACGAACTTAGACAAGTTCGTATGTCTAAGTTCGTATGTCCTAAGTTCATATGTATCTAAGTTTGTACCTACTTTAAGTTCGTACGAACTTATATACCTACTTAGACAAACTTAAACATTTACAATTACAAAGATAAAAAAAATGACTAATTACAAAACTAGAAGCTGTTGTCACACAAGATGTACCAACAAAGGAGAGTTTGTTCCTCCTGAGGATTGGACTTCCAATTTTGAAGTTGGGGCAGACGAGTGTGTAGATCTCGATGCTGATATTGATGAACACATCGTAAGCCCATCTACAACTAAGGTGATCCTTCAGGACGAAGATGGAGAAAGAGTTGTTGATTTGGATGAAAATCTAGATGAATCAACTAGTTCTGAATCTGAAGATGAGCTTCCTGAAAGACTCAGAAAGAATCCTATGTTTAAACCTTTGAAAAGGAAAAAGCAAAAGATTGGGATGTCTGAAGTTGACATTACTGGAAAAAGAGCTCCAAAGAAAGGAATCATCGGCTGGTATTTTGACTCTGATTTGAAACTTTTCGCTATTAAAAGGTTTGCTGGAGTTCAATATTTTGACCAAAAGCTTAAAGTATTCAGTTCGCTTCCTCGATTTGAGATCTGAGACTTGGCACACTTAAACCTGATAAATCCCAGTAATGATCCCTATGCAACTTATTTTGAGAGAATCATTCGGACTGAGGGTAGATCAATGAAGTTTGAGAAGATTAAGCCAAGAGTTGGAAAGACAATCAAATTAAAGGAACGCAGTCAGAGAACTGGCCGAAGATTAAGGAAAAAGACTTATCCAGCTGTCAAGTGTGTACAGCAGATACCGCTGAAGACAATGCCACATAATATTCTGGGAATTCTTCTGAATTGGCACGTGGATTCAGAGACTGGTGAAGCTGTCATGGTTGAAGCTGATGATGAAGTTGAAGGAGGAGAGAGAGTAATTCTGACAGTCTATGACCATCGACACCTGATGAATCTGTCGAAGAAGGACCTGTTGAAATTACATGAAAACATGATCTTAACTACAAAAGCATGGGGTGATCTTGCAAGAGATTATCAATTAATGGTGAAGACTTGTGTCAGAATGAAGATTCATATGGGCAGTAGAATTTACAAGTAAAGACCAAGGACAAAGTTGAAGATAACGACGCTAGAGCTATTGTCAAGGGGGAGTCTGTTGGGACATGTTATTGTGATAACAGATCTAACTTGTAATAGGACTGGTGTATTTATTGTCAAACTTGTAAAATTGGTTTTGACACTTAAATGTATGACATTAACTTGTTATTATTAATTGTTAAATGTTATTAGGCAATTATCGTTTTCAAGTTAAAGTTAAATTCGCGAATTGAAAAGTCAACTCGCAGGTTTGACCTGCGAGTTGAGATCTCACCTCGCAGCCCTCTGGGCTTGCAGACTATCTGGACTCGCAGCTTTGCTTGCGAGCTGAGATTTGGGCTCGCAGTCCATCTGGACTCGCAGGCCCATGGCCTGCGAGTTGAACCAGATATAAATATTTTAATGCTGCTCAAATTAAAGAGAGTCTAGAAATCCGTGCTATTATTACACACACCAAATATTTAATTATTATCCTCGAAATTCGTGCTGATATAAAGGCTATCATTGAATAGGCTCGGTTTCGATTGTTTAACACTAGTTAATATCAAAAGGAAGCTTGTTAATTGATAGATTCGTTATATAAGCCTAAAACCTTAAGTATTGAGGGATTCCGCACCTTAATACCTAAAAGATAATCCGTTATCGCTAACCAAGATCTAGGGACCTTACAAACTTGCGAGTTGACTTGCGAGTTGAAACTGGTGAGTTGACTTGTTGACTTGCGAGTTGAACTCTGCGAGTTGACTTGTTGACTTGCGAGTTGAAATCTGCGAGTTGACTTGTTGACTCTGCGAGTTGACTTGTTGACTTGCTTGCGAGTTGACTTATTAACTATTTCTGCGAGTTGACTACTTAATTTTAATTTACAAACTCTAGATTAATTACTTGATTAAGAGTTATAAGTTAAAATGTTATATGGTTAGTTGTGTCGACTTAAATGTGAACATGTTAAACCATATACCCCTTATGTAAGACTTACGACTTCTAGTAATAGGTTATACTTTCTTTTTACAACTTGTGACTTTTTGTAACAGTTTCAGTAAAGGGTTAGACTTATTGATCTTATATATAATGAACGACTATAGTTGTTGATTAAGTTTCATAACTTAATAGTTCAATTACGAGTCGTAGATTATATAAGTTTATCAATATACGTTAAACCAATTGTCTGACATTTGTGTGATTTTCATATTACAGATATGGCTAGACAATTCGCTGCTCATCACAACGTGTTAGTTGACTTGGACATCACTGCACGAGGTGCCTCTCGTGTTGCTCGGGTTCTCTCATTTTTGGCACGATCGAGGATTCGATATGCCGTTACCGAGTCGCCTGCACTATCACAGGGTTTATTATCCCAATTCTGGGCCAATATTGAGTATGATACAGTTGTGAATCCTTCGGTCATTCGGACGAGGGTTAATAATCACCCTGTTATATTCTCTCCCACCGACATTCGGAACATCTTACAGCTGGGCACCGTCGAGCAGGAAGATGGACCAACTGAGTTCCCTTCGGACTTTATAGAGGGAGCACTGGCACGCATGGGATATGTAGGACCCATGAGAGGACGTCAGTTCCTCAAAGCTCTAGTCTTCGGAGAATGGAGATTCTTATGGCATGTCCTGGTTATGGTTTTTGGTCCCAAGAAGGGCGGATATGACGAGCCGAGCCCTTCCCTCTTATCAGTAGTACTATCACTGGTTTATAACAAACCATACAGTTTTTCAGATTATATCTTTAGGGAAATCGTTCGATAAATCTTGGGGGGTGTTAGATCACAGTTTATGATCTACCCGAGATTCTGCATGCTAATCATTCGAGCCAATATCCCTGATCTGCAGGTTGTTCAACCAGATATTCATGTGGATACTATTGGGCTCCGAGGCTATAATGCAATGTTTATGCAAACCTCGCGAAGATTTGAGATACAACCCCAGCTGACTGAGTTATTTGGCTCTCTGATTGATCCTCACTATGTGGCGCCACCAAATCACGGTTGGCTTGATGTTGATGTGGCTGCAACTGTACCTGAGCCACAGGAGCTGATTGAGGAGGTTTTGGATCAGGTAAATCAACCTGAGCCACAGGTGGATCCTGTAGTTGCTGCACAGCTGGTGCAAGAGGTTTTGGTACAACATGATTATGAAGAGTCAAAGAATATCACACTTAATTAGGGGATATCGAAAGTTCATATATATAGAGAAAATTAAGGTACAACAGAAAAAGTATATGGGCCTACAGAATATACATGGGTTTAAAATAGAGTACAAATATATATAAAAGACTATGGGCTAACATCCCCCCTCAAGCGAAACGTTGGGTTTGGACCAACCCGAAGCTTGGATCGAAAAAACATAAATAACGGACGTGCCAAGCCTTTGGTGAAGATGTCAGCAAGTTGCAAGTGAGAGGGAACAAATTGAACTTTAAGCTTTCCAGAAGCAACTTGCTCTCGCACAAAGTGATAGTCAATGTCGATATGCTTGGCCCGCTTGTGCGCCACTGGATTTTGAGATAAGAAGATGGCACTTTTGTTGTCACAAAACAACAAAGGAGACCGGGGAAGTTGAACTCGCAAATCGCGAAGAAGATGAATCAACCAAGCTACTTCAGAAGCTGTATTTGCAAGAGCCCGGTATTCTGATTCACAACTTGATCGAGAGACAGTGGGTTGTTTCTTTGCACTCCAAGAGACTAGATTATTTCCTAGAAAAATAGCATAACCATATGTAGAACGTCGAGTCTCTAGACAACGAGCCCAATCAGCATCAGAGTAACCTTGGACGAAAGAGTAGTCAGCAGAGCGAGAAAAAGTAAGTCCACAATGGATCGTACCCCTAACGTATCGAAGAATACGTTTGACTGCCATGAAATGAGCATCAGTAGGTGCCTGGAGAAACTGACTAACAGAATTCACTGCAAATGAGAGATCTGGGCGAGTAATGGTTAAGTACTGCAATGCCCCCGCTAGGGACCGATAGAGAGTAGGATCATGAAATGGTTGTCCTTGTGTACTGTGAAGCTGAGTACCAGTGGCCCAGGGAGTAGAAACAGGTTTGGACGATAGCATTTGGGCACGATCAAGAATGTCTCTGGCATACTTAGCTTGACCAAGAAATAGACCATTTGTTGTATGAGTGACCTCTAATCCAAGGAAATAGTTCAAGCGCCCTAAATCTTTAATAGAAAATACCTTGTACGTAGTAAGGCGGGATCATTTCCGGTGACAATAATATCATCAACGTAAACTAATAAGTAAAGAAGAGTGGTACCACGTGCATAAACAAACAGGGAAGTGTCAACCTGGCTGCAATGAAAACCGAGTGTAGTAAGGTATGAACTGAATCTGGTGAACCAGGCCCGAGGAGCCTGCTTGAGGCCGTACAAAGCTTTTCGCAAGCAACAAACATGATCAGGAAATTGCGGGTCAATGTAACTAGGAGGCTGCTCCATGTAAACCGCTTGATCCAAATGCCCATTTAAGAAAGCATTTTTGACATCAAGCTGGTGAAGAGGCCAATTTCGTTGAACGACCAAGGTAAGGATGGTCCTGACAGTAGGAGCTTTAACAACAGGGCTAAAAGTATGAGTGAAATCAAAGCCAGGAAGCCGAGAGAAACCTTGAGCTACCAAGCGTGCTTTAAGACGATCAACGGTACCATCAGATAAATATTTCGTACGATATACCCACTTAGACCCCACAATATTTACACCAGTTGGACGGGGAACGAGATGCCAAGTATGATTTGCTTTTAGAGCTCGTAATTCTTCATCCATAGCTTGAACCCATCCCGAATGCTTTAAGGAAGATTTGATTCCTTTTGGTTCAGATTGAGCTAATAAAGCAGCAAGAAGACCATGCGGTTGATAACCAGGAAAAAGTCCTGGCTTAGATATACCGGCACGAGATCTGGTCTGCATGGGATGGCGAGACAGTATCGGGTCTGGCTCTGCTGCTTCGGTATATGGGTTATGGAGAGATGAGGTTGCAGTAGGGGCAGATGAATTAGAGATAGGAGCTGGTCCAGTAAACTGGGATGGATCCGTGCAAATATTGCATGGGCCAGGTGATGGTGAAGAAGAATTCGAGGCCGGGGAGGAGACGGGCTGCAGAGAATTTTCCAGGCCATCATCTAAAGGGTCTTGAAAAATAGAAATGTCCAAGACTGTTGGATTACTAGAGCCTTTAGAACCGGATGCATATGGAAAAAGGGTCTCATCAAATTGAGCATGACGAGAAATATAAATGCGACCTGTATGCGTGTCCAAACAACGAAAGCCTTTATGATGAGAACTGTAACCCAAGAAAATACAAAGTATCGTACGTGGCGAGAACTTGTTTGGCTCAGTAGCATGTAAGCACGGATACACACGACAACCAAAAGGATGAAAAACAATATAGTCTGGTGTAGAGTTGAACAACATTTCATATGGAGATTTGCCTCCAAGAAGAGAGGAAGGCAAACGATTTATAGTAAAAACACCAGATTCAAATGCCTCAACCCAATAAGTAAGTGGAACTGAAGCATGAAATGCTAAGGCTAAACCAGTTTCTGTGATGTGGCGATGTTTTCGTTCAGCCCGGCCATTTTGAGCAGCTGTGTAAGGACAAGACATTTGATGATGAATGCCACATTTCAAGAAATGAGCTTGTAGGGAGTTGGAGGAAAATTCTGCTCCACCATCTGATTGAAAAACTTTAAGTTTAACCGAGAATTGATTTTCTACAAAAGCTTGAAATTTGATGAATATATCATAAAATTCTGACTTTTGGCGCATAGGATAAAACCACGTGAAACGCGAATAATCGTCAACAAAAATAGCATAATAATGATAACCATGATTTGAAACAATAGGGGCAGCACCCCATAAGTCACAGTGTACTAAATCTAGCACATGAAGCGCACGTTTATCATTATTACTAAAAGGCAACCACTTACTTTTGGCCAACTGACAAGACTGACAAATAGCCGGTTTGGGCATTAAAGAAGTAAAAGACACAAGTCCTTGTTTATTAAGCAAATTAACAATATCATAAGCAACATGGCCCAAACGGGCATGCCAAAGTTCAAAAGAAGCATAAAGGCGTAGAATTTTAAGTTCACTGAGGAAAGCCGCATCACTGCGTTCCAAAATGTAGAGACCAAACTCACGTCGTCCTCTTCCCACGATCATCCCTGTTTTCTTGTGCTGAATAACAAAGGAAATGTCATCAAATAAAACAGTGACAGGTAGGTCCCGGGTTAATTTACTAATGGAGAGTAAATTTTTAGTAATTTTAGGGACACTAAGACATCTCGTAATAATGAGTTATGAGTAAGGGCAAGTGACCCAATATGAGAAATAGGTAATCGATGACCATTACCAACAAAAACTTGATTTTTACCATTGTAAGGAGTAGCCGAGTCAAGTTGAGAGGGATTGGATGTCATATGAGAAGAAGCACCAGAGTCCATATACCAATCGGAAATATCATCAGACTGAATTTTCATGGCATTGAATGCGGATGCCAAATTAGCTTGAGAAGTAGAAGCACTTGACCGGGCATAGCGATCCGGACAATCAACAACATAATGACCATCAAGTCGGCAAATTTGACAACGGGGAACATAGGGACGACGGTTGTTGCGACGACCTTGGTTGGAGTTGTTGTGAGAGCCACGACCGGTAGTAGAACGAGAGCCGGCATAAGCGGAAGAGTTACGAGTGCCACGTTGATTGTTACGAGAGCCAGGGCCACCATGAGTCGCAAAGGCCACGGGTGCAGATGAAGAATCCTCCAAAGATTTGTGAAAAAGAGAGTAACTCTCTGCCTCAGAGATGACATCACGAAGAGTGGGTGGAGGAATAAGCCGCATCTGTGATAAGGAAAATGTAGAAAACAACGAACCAAGACCGTGACAATACCAATGCAACTTGTTGGTTTCAGAGACGGGGGTGCCAATAGCGGCTAGTTGATCACAGTAGGAGCGAAACTTGGTGCTATCAGAAGTGACAGAATCATTACCTCTTCTCAAATGTTGCAACTCATCATTGAGTTGAATTTCCCGGGTCTTGGAGCGTAGAGAATAGGCCTTTTCTAAGGCAGTCCATACAGCAGCAGCACTTGTACACCCTAGGGTTTCAGCCATGGATTCCTTGGTCAAAGAGGAGAGAAGAAGACTGTGCAAACGACGATCCTAAGCAAGCCAGTCCTTATTAGCTTTTAGTATTGCATCATCAGTAGATGAAGATGGTGGCATGGGCACAGAACCATCAATATAGCCAAATAAATCTTGAGAAGTGAGAAGAGTCTCCACCTGATTGCGCCATAAGAGATAATTGGAAGAGGTAAGTTTGATGGTGATCATATGAATGAGTGTGGCGTAGGGTAGAGAAAAGTCAGATTCAACCATGGTGATAGGTTGTGGTGACAGAATTGTGGTGAAGGAGAGAGGCGGCTAGAAGGAACACGTAGGGTTGGATAATTTTTTGAGAAGATACAGGAGGGATACACTGGCTGATACCATGTGAAGAGTCAAAGAATATCACACTTAATTAGGGGATATCGAAAGTTCATATATATAGAGAAAATTAAGGTACAACAGAAAAAGTATATGGGCCTACAGAATATAAATGGGTTTAAAATAGAGTACAAATATATATAAAAGACTATGGGCTAACAATGATGATACCACTGATCCGATCTTAAGAGATGTAGATAAATATTCGGCTGAGGGTCCGAGTACTTCTGGACCGACTCTAGTTGCTGACCCATCTGGTGATGCTGGTCCATCGGGTAGAGATGGAGAAGCTGCTTTTGCTTCTGACTCTGAATCTGATGATGTTGAGACTCGACCATCTGGGTCTGTCTTCGGGATTCCAGCCGGCATGATTCGTCAAGGGTCAAAGTTGATTATGGATCCAGCACTGAAGTTAAAAAGAAAAGCCGCTGACCAAGATCCTGACTTTGTTCTTGTTGACGAAGATGAAGATGAAGATGAAGAGGAGGAGTCGCTTATCCCTCGCCCCCGCAAGCAGGCTAAACAAACAGCTTCAACCTCTGCAGCTCCTACATAATCACGTTCTACGCCCTCTGAGGCTGTTATGATTGCTGCTTTGGTTCGCCCGTCTTCGCATCCAACCACCAAGTCCAACAGGGTTGCCGCTCGCCTTTTAACGAATGTAGCTATTGAGATAGCTAAGAAAATGCAACCTCCTGCTCCCACCACTACTGATGCTCCTTCAACCTCACCAAAGACTGATTTTAAACGCATTATCCACTTAGAGTCTAGGGTTCGAGAGTTGGAGGCTACAACCAACATCTTGGAATCTCAAGTTCTGTCCCTATCTGAGAGTGTGACTGAACAAAATAAAGCTTTCTCACTGCTCATTAAGACCAATAGCAATTTGATAGATGATGTAGCTGACAAGCAATGGCAGATTGACAGACTTGATCACTTGGTTACCAACTTCCTAAAGGACAAGCCATCTCAGGGGGAGACATTACTCTATAAAGAGTCCTGCAGAGAAGATGAGCTGGCAAAGAAGCGAAGAAATGATAAAGATGATGATCCCACGGCTCATAAAGATAGTGAGCTGGCTGGTCCCTCAACGACAAGTCAGCAAGCTAATATTCAGGGGGAGTCAAGTGTTGGTGGTGAAGCTGATAAAGAAACAACTGGTGCTGGTGAAGCTGCTGAAGAAGGTGAAGCCTGTTGAAACAACATTTTGTATTGTAATATAATTGTTTAATTAAGATTTTTGAACTTGAATGTGTAATACATTAATGTTTAGATTTTATAATTTATGAATGTTTGTATATTATAAGACTTTTGTAATCTTAGATTGATTATGATAATCGATGAAAGATTTATAAGTATATATAATATATTTTAAATACACAAAGAAATTAATAAGGAAATTCTTAGATTGATTCAGGGAAATCGATGAAAGAATTTATAATATTAATTATTATTGATTAATAAGGAAATCCTTAGATCGATTCAGGGAAATCGATGAAAGGATTTATGATATTAATGATTACTTGTGTATGTATTTCTATAGGTCTGGAAATGTTGAACTTATCCGATTCTGAAGGCGATATGCCAGATGAAATAGATGAGGACATTGATTTTGACCTAGAAGAAGGAGAATTTGTGCCTCCTGAAGACTGGACTTCCAGTATTAATGATGGGCTAGACGATGGTGTAGATCCTGATGCAAATATCGATGAACACATCGTAAGTCCATCAACAACGAAGGTGATTATTCAGGACGAAGATGGAGAAAGAGTTGTTGATTTAGATGAAAATCTAGATGATTCAACTAGTTTTGAATCTAAAAATGAGCTTCTTGAAAGACTCAGAAACAATCCCATGTTTAGACCTTTGAAAAGGAAAAAGCAAAAGATTGGGATGTCTGAGGTGGATATTACTGGAAAGAAAGTACCGAGAAAAGGAATCATTGGATGGTACTTTGACTCTAATCTGAAACTTTTGGCTATCAAAAGGTTAGACAGTGTTCAATATTTTGATAAAAAGCTTAAAGTCTTCAGCTCTCTTCCTCGATTTGAAATCCGAGACTTGGCACGCTTAGAATTGATAAATCCCGGTAATGATCCTTATGCAAACTATGTTGAGAAAATCATTCGGACTGAGGGAAGATCAATGAAGTTTGAAAAGATAAAGCCAAGGGTCGGAAAAACGATCAAATTAAAGGAACGCAGTCAAAGAACTGGCAGAAGACTGAGGAAAAAGACTTATCCAGCTGTCAAGTGTGTACAGCAAATACCACTGAAGACAATGCCACAGAACATTTTGGGAAATCTTATAAATTGGCATGTAGACTCAGAGAATGGTGAAGTTGTCATGGTTGAAGCTGATGATGAAGTCGAAGGAGGAGAAAGAGTAATTTTGAAAGTCTATGACCATCGACACCTAATGAATCTGTCTAAGAAGGATCTGTTGAAGTTAAACGAAAACAGGATCTTGACGACTGAAGCATGGGGTGATCTTGCACGAGATTATCAAATGATGGTGAAGACTTGTGTTAAAATGAAAATACATATGGGCAGTAAAATTTACATGTAAAGACTAAAGACAAAGATGAAGATAACGACGCTAGAGCTATTGTCAAGGGGGAGTCTGTTGGGACATGTTTTGTGAAAACAGATCTAGCTTGTAATAGGACTGGTGTAATTATTATCAAGTTTGTACATTGGTTTAGATTTGTAAATATAAGATATTAGTTTGTTATTATTATTTGTTAAATATAATAATATTAGACAAGTAACGAATACAAATTAAAGTCAAAATTGCGAAATGAGAAGTCAACTCACAAGTCATAAGACTTGCGAGATGAGATCTCAGTTTACAGCCCATCTCAAGAGATGATATCTGGATTTGCAACTCAGAGTTGCGAGTTGAAAGTGGCTTGCGAGCTGAGTTACTTGCGAGCTGAGATCTGGGCTCGCAACCCATCTGGACTCGCAAGGCCCATGGGCTGCGAGTTGAGTCAACTCGCAAAGCCCATGGCCTGCGAGTTGAGTCGGATATAAATAAAATACTTGAGTTATTTTATGGGGATCTGTGCCTTACACACACATACCTCGTTTTCTGTGCCCAGATATTTTTATTATATTAAAGACTAGGTTTTGAAGGATTAACATTAGTTAATTATCAAAACAAAGCCCTTTAATTAATAGATAAGTTATATAAACTTTAAGATAACGTTGTTATCGAACCAAGATCTAGCGACGTTACTCATACCTAGTATACAAAGAGTCTACTATACGGACAGTGGAGGTACCTGATGCATATTTTGTTGGTCTCTTTCGAGCCAAAGAAGGCAGGTTTTGACACCATGAACCACAAGATGCAATCCGGCATGGCTTCATTGGTATACAACAAGCTTTTCTGCTTCTCTGAATTCTTCTTTGATGAGATGGTGCTGCAGATCAGGGGGAGCGTCAAAGATCAATTTATCTTGTATCCGCGTTTTGTGATGATGATTTTGAACGGGCTAATTCTAAATCTCCCTGCTGGCAATCCCGAAGTCCATCTTATGTCTGTTGACAAGAAGATTTTTTGGACACTGTCTCAGTCACAGCATTCGTCGTGCTGTTGCTGACAGGCCGCAAGTTGTACCGCTGTTCGGAAAAATTGTTGATGCTCATTATAGACCCCCACTAAATGATGGGTGGTGGGACGCTCCTCACGATGCAGAGGGGGCTGCAGAGGATGTGGTTGCCGAACATGTTGCTGGTTCACCCCCCCATGTTCCAGCTGATCTTCCAGCGCCACCGCCTGTGGCTGCTGAGGTTGTTGAGGATATCATGCATCAACTAGAGCACCCCGTCGAGGGAGAGCGCATAGACGTTGAGGTTGCTACTGAACTTGTGCAAGAAGTTTTGCAAGGAACAGCCAGCTCTAGTGCTGCAGCCACAAGTTCGCCACACAAATCTATTGCTAAAGCATTACGAGACGTTGATAATTATTTTACTGAGGGAGGAGCTGGGCCTTCACCTTCAGCTAATCCTTACAAGAGCCAGTCATCTGATTCTGAAGCAACAAAGACTGATTCTGATGAGGATGATAATGATAATGCTGATGATGATGATGATGATGATGATGACCCACCCATGATTGGGTTCTAAGGCTCAAAAGGTGTTCTTTTGGACCCTACGACGGCCTGTGCCAAGGAGAAGGGTAAACGGAAAGTGGTTGAGGATGAAGATTATGTACCAGAGGGAGAGGAAGTCTCTGGGTTCGAGCTGCGGGCTCGGAAGCGTCAAAGGCCCACTAGTGTTGTTATTCAAGAGGGCGGTGCCCGTCCTCTACTTGTATCTCATACTCCTCCCTCTGCCCACAGAACCACCATTCCACCGCCTTCAGCCCAACCGTCGATCACAACGGCGACCACAACTCCCGCATCTACCATTCTTGAACCTCCTACGACAACAACACCATCGACTCTACCATCAGCTCCACCGACGACTCAACCCACCCACTCTGTTCCCAACCCGGCTGCTCTTTTCTCCGATCCGGATAAGTTTACCTATCTTGAGGGTCGGATCACTAGCTTGATGGATATGGTGACCGCTTTGACTGCCGTTGTTACAAGCCAGGAAATTCGAGTCACAAATTTGACGGCTATCAACGAGCGCTTAGATAGAGCCTTGAAAAGGTAGAAGATCAAGTGAAGCTCAATGAGGTTACTATCTTCCAAATGAAGCGCCAATCACTCAGGGGGAGTCAAACAACAGGGTGCAGGGAAGATGAGTTGAGGTTTAAGTCTGATAATGATCGTGACGATGATCCCAATGCACCCAAAGAATGTGAGCTTCCTGGCTCTTCATCTAGAAAGCAAGGTGCAGCAAAAGCTCAGGGGGAGTCGAGTCAGCAAGTAGGTGGGAGTGGATCAGCTCAAACTACTGTAAATGTGGATGAATCTGACACCATCGAAGCACTGCTTGGCTTAGATGAATTTGATAGCGATTGGTCAGAACTAGAAGAAGGAGAGATCCTCAATACAGGTGTCGCAGACTGGAAGTCAGACGAGGAGACTGTTCAAGATTCAGATATTGACATAGATGAACATGTCGTGACTAAGCAACCTGTTACTGAGGTGATTATTGAGACTGAGTCTGGTGAGAAAGTGTTAGATCGCAAGGACATAGAGTCAGAAGATGATGAAGTCCTTAGCGATGAAACTGAAGAAAAAGAACTATCCAGAGCTGAAATGAAAACCCTGTGGTTTAAAGAGGCAGAAAAGGAACCAGAGTTAAAGTATAAAGGTGATATCAGGGTCAAGGGATCAGGCAAGCTGAAGAAAGGCATCATAAGTTGGTTCTATGACAGTGAACTCAAACTGTTCATAATTAAAATATATGATGGAATTCAGTACTTGAGAAGAAAACTGAAAGTATTCAGCTCGTTGCCGAAAATTGAATTAAAGGAACTGGCCTGGATTGACTTGGTGAACTACAATAATGATCCTTACGCAGGGACTTTAGCGAGAATCATAAAGCGTGAAGGAAGAACGAATAACTTCGTCGATTTAAAACAAGAACAGGCAAAAGAGTTCCCGACCTGACCAGGATGGATCCCATTACAAACAAGCCGTGGATGAAGATGGTTTATAAACCGGTCAAGTGCTTGAAGAGGGTTCCGTTAAAGAAAATGCCACAGGACGTTCTGGCAAACCTCAAATGGTGGTTTGTAGATAGTGAAACTGCAGAGGCAGTTATGGAGGACATTGAAGGGAATGTGATTCTGAGAGTATACGACAGCTTGCATTTGGTCAACCTATCTAAAGATGATATGATGACGTTGCATGTCAACAAGATTCTCTATAGAGATAATTGGAAACACGAGGGCAGAAGATATCAAAGAGTTGTCGATGTTTGTGTCAACAAGGGAATTTGGGCTGGATGTAATCAGAGTTAGAAGACAAAAGGCTCTGAAGACAAAACGAAGACTGAAGACTAATAGAGCTATTGTCAAGGGGGAGTCTGTTGGTATATGTTTGTGATGGTACATGTTTGTGACAACAACTTCAATTGTGTAATAGATTAGTTTTTATAATAGTCTTTGATATTAATGAATGAATATTTAGTTATAATAATTGTTTATTAATATAATGTGTTAGAAATATATTGTATGACTATAGGTTCGTACGAACCTACAGGTTCGTACGAACTTACTCAAGGTATGAACTGGTAGGTTCATACGAACTTAGGAGCTGCTAGTTCGTACGAACCTAGCAGCTTATAAATATAAAGTTCGAAAATATTATTTCTAAGCTTTTATACGAACTCAGATCAGTATATCAGGTTCGTACGAGTCATCCTAGTTCGAATACATTCGAAGTAAGGGATTGTTATTGAGATAAACGTGTTTTGAACACTTGTATCATTTCTAAGAGTATTCCGCACTCTTACAAGCGTTGTTACCCCGTTGAATCCGTTCAAGGGTGACCTACATTAAATATTGAAAGGGTAAATTTCTTATTTATTATTATTAGTTTTAATTTCATTTATAAATTTATGTCAATCAAACACGGTTCAGATTCTTCAAATTCTAGTTTCTTTAAATTTTAATATTTTTCACATATTTCAATTATTTCCAACACATTATATGAAATAATCGCATCCTAAAAGTATTTAGAAATTAATCTCAACCATTTATTTCATCAAGATAATTATGTCCCTGTATTTTTAAAACTTGAATATCTCATAAACGACTAGTCAAAAAATTATAAAATTTGCACCATAAAAATTAATATTTTTTTCTCTTCGATTAGACATCTCACGAGGTATACTTTCGACGAACTTTTTTTTTCATTTTTGGTGGGTTTTGAAAACTGGTAGCACATGTATTAGTTGATGGTAACACATGTGTTACCGATGTGTTAGCCGATGGTAACACATGTGTTACTGGTTTTCAACCCCACAAAAAAAAAAATTCGTCGAAACTATATGACAAGAGATGTCTAATTGTAGAGAAAAAAAAGGCTGATTTTTGTGATGTAATTTTTATCATTTTTTAACTAGCCGTTTTTGAGATATTTAATTTGGTGGGAAAATTGGGTTTTGCCTAATGGATAGCTAGGATTCATTCTTTCATTCTTATAAAAATTCTCATTCTCATTTGAAGTTAACCATGTTTAATTATTAAAATAAGAATTTCAGTAATGTATATGTGAAAGAACATGGTAAGATGTAGAGCTGGGCAAAAAAACCGGTTTCTGATCCGAAACCGGTTTTCAAACCGGAAACCGGTTTGGTCAAAACCGGTTTTGACCAAACCGGATCGGTTTGAATCCGGTCCGACCGGATTGGACCGGTTTGAGTTTTTAGGTTCAAAAACCGGTTTGAAACCGGTTTGGTTTGAAACCGGTCTCAAACCGGATGAAACAGGATTGAAACCGGATTGACCTATCCGCCGGATAGGTTAAGGCTATCCGGCGGATAGGCCTTTTCTGTTGCCAAGTAGCCGTTGTAATTGAAGCTATCCGCCGGATAGCCTACCCTATCCGCCGGATAGTTGCTTTCTGCAGAAATCTCTGCACAGAAAACTAGCCGTTTTCTCAAACGGCTATCCCTATTTTTGGCCGTTTTTTTGGACTCTTTGTGGAGCCAAACCTCCAGAAAAATCACTATATATGTAAATGTGATATTGATGTTTACTCACAACTTACAACACTCTCAATATAAGCATATACTCTCAATTCTCAAATTGCAATCTATAATTGTATACACTCAAACTCAAGTCTCAACACTCCACTTTTAGTTTTTAATTCTCAAATTTATACTTATTAACACAATGGCATCATCATGTGGGCAATCACAATCTTCCGTCGGTGTTGGAGAGTCATCTAGCAATGCTACGGTTGTTTCTATAATAGAAACAAAAAGAAACCCGGCGGTTTGGTGCAATTACGACTTGTGTGAAATGTCGAACGGTATTAGAAAAGCTCGGTGCAAGAAATGTGGGGCATTTTTCAAAGAAACCGGCAATACTACTTTGAAAAATCATGCAAACACGTATTGTAAAGCGGTGAAATATGGAGTGGGGCGTAGTCAATCAACAATGGCGAATGATGGTACAACGTGGCAATACGAAGCCTCTAAGGTGCGGGATAGAATGACGAAGTTCGTGATTCAAGAAAGCTTGCCATTTGACCACTTTGACAATCCTCGGTTGACTCGACTCATCCAAGAAACTCTCCAACCTCGTTATAACAATGTAAGTCGTTCGACTCTTAGACGAGATGTAATTAAAATGTGGAAAATCGCTAAAGATGAAATGATTTTAGGTTTTCAATCTTTAGAAACCGGTGTAAATTTAACTTGTGATGTTTGGACGTCTCCACATGGTTCACCGGATTCGTACCTTTGCGTTACCTCTCATTGGGTTAATCCCAAAACGTGGCAAATGATGAAGCGTACGATTGCGTTTGAATTATTTGGATATCCGCATACCGGCGAAAATTTATATCAAATTTTAGATTACGTGATTAAGAGTTTTAAATTGGAAGGAAAAGTATTTTCAATATCTTTTGATAATGCATCCAATAACACCGCCGCCGTTAATCAACTAAAACTAAAATACAAACCGGCTTGCGAAGGTGCATTTTTTCATAGTCGATGTGTTGCACATATCATTAACTTGGTTGTGCAAGATGGACTTAGTTTTATTGCACAAATAAAAGAAGCTTTTAAACAAATGCTACGTGATATTTTTAGTTCTTCAAACGCTAGATACCATAGATACATGAAATTTTGTGTTGATTCGAATGCACTTTGGTTAGGTCCCAATTGGGACGTACCTACTAGATGGAATTCGACTTGTAACATGTTTGAAAGTGCCATAAGACAAAAGGACACCTTAAGGTTGTTCCATGACTTGCTTGCGGACCGTAATAGATTTGTTACACCTTTTCCCGAATCAAGTTGGTATACTATCCAAGTTCTAACCGATATGCTTGTAGTTTTTAAAGAAGCAACCACTTTATTGTCGGGTGTTTATTATCCGACTAGTCCTTTAGTATTAAGACAAATATGGTTAATGTGTCAAAAATTAAGCGCTTTTGAAATGAAAGGCGAAATATTTGAAAATATGGTACAACCGATGAAGGAAAAATTAGTAAAATATTTTAAAAATATGCCTCCGGTTATAAGTTGTGCCGCCGCTATCAAGCCGGCTTGGGCGGACAATGAAATAAATGCATTTAACGATTTTTTTGCAAGTTTGTTTGATGTTTATGCTACGAAGTATGGGGGTTCCACACCCGTTCAAGAGTTTATAAGGAATGAAGGCGCAAGTGGTTCAAGTTCGCACACCAACAATGATGACATAATATTATACAACACATTGATAAATGATGCTTCGAAAAGAGCCCGAGGAACCGTTCCTAGTAGCGAACTTTCAAGATATACAAAATCCAACTTTATAATGTTTATGTCGGTTCAAGAGTTTGGGAAGTTGGATGTGTTGGGTTGGTGGAGAGATCATGAATCCCAATTTCCAATATTAGCGGCTATGGCACGTGACCTATTAACCGTTCAAGCTTCTACGGTTGCTTCGGAGTCCGCTTTTTCGGTTAGTGGTCGGGTAATTTCACCAAGAAGAACAAAACTCACCCCTTTGTCGGTGGAAGTATGCATTTGTTTAAAAGACTATCTAGATGGGATTGAACGGATACAAAACATTTCACCGCTCGAAGGAGAATTGGAAAAGGTTGAACAAGAGATACATGAGGAAGAGATAGCAATGGGCATGTCGGTACCACTTACCGCACAAGAGCTTACTTATCAAGAAGAGTTACACAACTTTCATACCGACGATTAGTCAAGGATACTTTGTAACATATTTAAAATTTTATTATTGTATTATGTAAAGTCACTTTGAGAAATCTTATATTTTTGCAAATTTAGTGCTTAACATTTCTTAGTAATTTGTCAATTATACTTCTAAGTCAACCATAGTCAATGAAAGTCAACCATAGTCAATGAAAGTCAACCAAAGTCAATGATAGTCAATGAGAGTCAACCATAGTCAATGAGAGTCAACCATAGTCAAACAAAGTCAATGAGAGTCAACCAAAGTCAATGATAGTCAATGAGAGTCAACCATAGTCAATGAGAGTCAACCATAGTCAAACAAAGTCAATGAGAGTCAACCAAAGTCAATGAGAGTCAATGAGAGTCAACCATAGTCAATGAGAGTCAACCATAGTCAAACAAAGTCAATGAGAGTCAACCAAAGTCAATGAGAGTCAATGAGAGTCAACCATAGTCAATGAGAGTCAACCATAGTCAAACAAAGTCAATGAGAGTCAACCAAAGTCAATGAGAGTCAATGAGAGTCAACCAAAGTCAACATAGTCAACCAAAGTCAATGAGAGTCAACCATAGTCAAACAAAGTCAATGAGAGTCAATGAAAGTCAATGAGAGTCAACCAAAGTAGCGGGCCAAACGGGTCACATACTGCCCGCCAGTGATGCTACTAGTTCGGCGTGACGCGCGAGCCATATTCCACAAAGACCGGGCAAGACAACCCGGAACATTCACCAACCCTCTATTCACGATACACCCAAGATAATACAAATCTGTTTGGGTGACTTTCTCTGGGCTTTCTTTCCGACAGGTGAGAGATGTAGAAATCATCCGGTGAATAACTCTCATCACTGGATCATAAAGCTGTGTAGAAGACTTAGGCTTAGATGTCCACGGATACGACGAAATCTGATTCCAAAGAGCCGGTAGATCACAATCTTGTGGTTGCCGAATCCCATTAAACAAGTGATCTATATAATAATCCATACGTACCTCCTCCGGAGTATACAAACCTAAAGCCAAACCAAATTCGGACACACTCATCTCTCGAGGCACCCCACACAATTGGAACCGAATGGTACGTGCCTCGACATCCGTATTGACATCATCAAACAAGTAAGTGCTGAAAAACTCGAGAGTTGCCTCCCGATATATATACTCCCGAATACTAAATAACCTCGACCAAGCTCTCGAGGTAAAACATAACCTACCATCAGCTAACCGATACTCCATCCGCAAAATGTTTCTAATTTCTTCGGAACCGGTAGTATTAGACTGTCTTGCACTTATTTGATCAAGAACAGCCCAATCCACAACATCAACACATTGAATTGTTTTGTTGATGTTGATGTCCAACATCGACTTAAACTCAGCTTTTTCTCTTGAACTATAATGCCGATTATTAAACTTTAAAAATTGGTGATTCCTTATTATTGCTGGCACCGGAAGGTCATACACTTCCGTTGCCTCCTCATTCTGGCTTGTAGATGGTTCCCCACGTTTTCGTGACTTCTTTGGCGCCATGTCTGCAAAAATATAACATTTATCAAACCTAAACTCATTAAAACAAAAATACAAACCGAGCACGTATCTATACATTCAAATTACCAATAGCACATATTAAGATCCATACGTTCAATTCAATTATACAATTATACAATTACAATTCAATTACCATAAACCAATTTATACAATTACAAATCCATACGTTCTCATATATACAATTACCAATTACCATAAACCAATTATACAATTACAAATCCAATTAAACATTATATATACAATTAAACAATGTAATTACAACAAATTCAACCGTGTAATTTCAAAATCAAGCAATTCAACCAATTATATACAACTACAACTCAAATTAACCATCACAAACAAGTTTTGAACAAAACCCCCAAATTGTGTTATAAACCCTAATTATCACAAAACGGTTATAAACCCTAATTAGAACAAATTAAACCGTGAAACTTGATAATCAAGTATCAATTAACTATTAAAAACATAATACAACATAACCCTAATGATTAAAAGCCTAATTCATCACAATTCATCATCAATAAAAGTTTCAAAATCAAGAAATCTATTAAACGTATCGTAGTAGTA
This sequence comes from Logfia minima, assembly GCA_963921325.1. Taxonomy (NCBI): domain Eukaryota; kingdom Viridiplantae; phylum Streptophyta; class Magnoliopsida; order Asterales; family Asteraceae; genus Logfia; species Logfia minima. Next base: position 22,203,746 of record OY992772.1, on the reverse strand, counting down.
ATCATACCTATGATTTGAAGATGAAAAACCCAAGCAAATGTGGATGGAATCAGGGGAAAAATCGCCAAAAACAAGATTGAAGTCGACTAGAGAGAAAAAAAGAGGTGTGTGTGTTTTTTTTTTTAAGAAAATGGAGGGTTTTGGACTGTTAATACGCACCAGGGTGCCGCTATCCGGCGGATACCCTTACCTATCCGGCGGATAGCCCAGTGGAAGGGTTTTTTTTTTCAACAGAAAAGGGCTATCCGGCGGATAGCCTTGACCTATCCGGCGGATAGCCTGCAAGTTTGGGCCAAACCGGTTTCTCCCAAACCGGTTTTTGGGAAACCGATCTCGATCCGGTTTGAAACCGGTTTGAAACCGATTCCTAAACCGGTTTGGGCGGTTTGGATTTTTTAGGATTGAAACCGGTTTCAATCCGATCCGGTTTTTGTCAAACCGGTTTTGACCGGCGTTGACCCAAACCGGTTCGGTTTGAAAACCGGTTTCGGTTTGGGCCCAAACCGGTTTTGCCCACCTCTAGTAAGATGCAACAAATGAACTTGACATTTTCTTAAACAGTAAATATGCATTTATAATTTCTAGTAAAAATGTAAATACCAAAGTCAATTATGAATAACATGGTGTTTAAACAAGGAGAACAACTGTGTAGTTGACTGTATAATTATTAGTTGTTGTTATATACGTATTCTTTTAAAAATAATTACCGTTTCTATTTTCCAATTTATTGATAAATACAAGATTGTTCTTTTCTTATACTTTTCTTGCATACAAGATCAATGCTACACAAATAATCTTGTAGAGTCAATTGCTTCGGGTGTTTTCACGGGTCTAAAAGTGGGCCAAGATCTCCCTTATGGCGATGACGTTCTTCATTACTTTCATATGACATCGGGCTTAGAATTAAATCTTTCCAAGTCGAAATTATATGGAGTTTGTGTTAAAAATTCAAATGTTGTCTATATGGCCGAGAGAGTAGGAGTGCTTCCGGATAAAATCCCATTCGTTTATTTTGGTTTACCGGTTGGTGCATGTATGTCAAAAATAAAGGCTTGGGATTCTTTAATGATTCGATTCAAATATAAACTTTCTAAATAGAAAGTTTATGCTCTTTCAATTATATAGTTTGACTCTCTTAAAATCCGTACTAGGGGGGCTCTAGGAATCTACTAACTATCATTATTCTTGATGCCGATTGCCATAGCCAAGAAATTGGATTCGATGCGAGCTAAATTCTTTTGGGAAGGGAAAGAGGAAGTCAGGAAAGTTGCATGGGTCAAATGGGATTTGGCTATGGCATCGCTTGATAAAGATGGTTTGAACATTGGAAGTTTGACAATTTTAACTTAGCTCTTCTTATTAAATGGAGGTGGCAATTTGTTAATAACCCAAGCATGCTTTGGGCATGCTTAGGTTCGTGTAATTCATTAGTTATATGGTACTTCTGGTGGGTTTGATGTTCATTTGATCGCATGCCTTCATCTAGCCCGTGGTCAAAAATAGTAGCTGCTTGTTCTCGTCTTCATACTAAAGGTATCATTCCTTATTCAACTCTCCAAAGACGAGTTGGCAACGGTAATAATATAGTTTTCTGGAAAGATATGTGGATTAGTGGGCAACCAATAGCCTCTCAATTTCCTATATTATATAGGCTTGCAACAGATAAAGATGCTTTCATTGCAGCTAAAAAACATGGAGATGAATGGCAGTGGTATTGGCGTCTTGAATTACGTGGAGGGCTGGAGAGTTCTTAATTCTCAGAGCTAGTGAACATGATTCACAATATAGCTCTTTCGTCATCTCTGGATTCTTGGTGGTGGAAATTAGATTCTAAAGGAGAGTTCACAGTCAAAGATACAAGAAACTGGATTGATGACTTGGTGTTGCCATCTGGAGCTTGTTCTACTAAGTGGAATACGTTGATTCCAAATAAGGTAAATATTCTTTGTCGGCGTGCTTTAATAAATCGTCTTCCAACACGTAAAAATCTACTATAAATGAGAGATGGTTTCTATCAAATATGCGGTCCCGATCAAGAAACCATCTCTCATTTATTCATATGCTGAGATGTAGCGAGATCTATTTTGACTATAATTTTTCATTGGATATCCCTCCTGTGGTGGCTACATGCCTCCATGATCTATCAAATTGGATAAGCAATTCGAATCTCTCAAAAAACAAAAAGCTCCTTTTTGAAGAGATTTCTTCTCAACAATTTGGGTTATTTGGCGTTATCGGAACTTTCTTATTTTTCGAAATGGGGATATCAAAAAGGATAGTATTGTTGATTATATTAAAGAATTTTCGTTCTTATGGATTCATAATCGTTGTAAGAGGTTGTGTCGTAGTTGGACTGATTGGCTAAATTGTCCCATTCTATGATGTAATTAGCTGGCTTCTAGCTAGTTATTTTTAATCTATTGAAGTCAGTTGTTTAAAAAAAAAAAAAACCAATTAGAGGTTACTTTCTTACTTCTAATTTTTTTCCCACCTAAATTTGCTCTTATTCAATCCGAAGAACCCGAACCACCCTAGGATGTGATACCTTTATTTTTGAGTGCCATAAATCTCATTTATTTGATAGCAACGAGTATAGATGGATTTCCAAACCAACTCCTGGAATTGAATATTATACATTACATAAATGTTATTACAAATTTATCGAGTTTATAGAGTACATAAATGTCACACCTATTTTTTCAGGTCATGACCGTTGAAATTATGTGCATAGTACAATGTTTATAACTATGCTACTAATCATGTATAAACTTACAGGGTCACACACAATTAATAAAATGGAAATTAAAAATACACTTTTTTATCAAATATATAAAAATTTTACCCCTTTTAATAAAAAAATTTGCCCAAATACCCCATCCGTACGCAAACTTCGAACTTACATTCGAACATACTCACTCTTCTATTACTTTCAAAATAAAATTTCATATTTGATTCGTGTTTGCTATTATTAAACCACTAATCATCATCCATAACATCTTACGAATCTAAGTAAGTAACATACTTGCATTTTGAACCATTAATTACTTAGATAATAGGATTTAAGTTAGTTTTTATCAAAAAAAAAACTTCAAATCAAAATTGTGAAAGTGTTAACGGTTAAAACTTGGATTTCTTGGATGTTTATGTTAAAACGCACATTAGTGCACCTCTTGTACTTTCCTAATCAAGTTTTCATTGCAAAAAATTTTGAAATTAAAAATGTGTTCGTCTATTCGAACTTACTAAGTTCGTACAAACCTAGCCAAGTGTAAGTTCGTACGAACTCAGTTTGACTTGGTCAAACTTTAAGTCGTACGAACCTACACAGGGTTGTAAGTTCGTACGAACTTACATTTTGTTTTTGAAAAATAATTTTTTTCTAATAACTAATGTGTAATTACTTGTACTGATTGTAGGATCTTCGTTGCAGGGTTCTAAATTAATTATGTCTATTATTAACATTATTATTATCTATCTTTGGTGTGTTTTTGTCTTGTGTGTAGAAATGGCTGATCAAGTGCGTCAATTCTACAACAAGCACAACTTGGCAATCTCGTTTGATCTTGTTGATTTGGCTACAGAGCAGTTCCGAGGCATCTTGGAATTCCTGATACGCTCGAGGGTTTTCTATGCTCTCAACCATTCGCCGACGCTGAGGATCGAGTATCTCCTTCAATTATGGGCAAACGCAGTTTATGATTGTCGACCATCACTATCGGTTATCCGCTCTATTGTCAATGGTGTCAATATCGAGTTCTATGCCACTTATCTTTGGATAATTCTCTAGCTGGGGAAGGAGGTTCAAGAGAATGGCCCGACCTCTTTCCCACTCGAGTTGTGTGATGGTGCCTTCCAGCGAATTGGTTATGTTGGTGATGTTACCCATACTTAGTACACCAAGAGCTATCTCTTCGGTTAGTGAAGGTATTTGATGCATGTACTGCTGGTCTCTTTCGGACTAAAGAAGGCTGGGTGTGATACCATGAATCATAAAATGCAACCTGGCATGATCTCACTGGTTTACAACAAGCCCTACTGCTTCTCTTAATTCTTTTTTGATGAGATGGTACAGCAGATCAAGGGAAGCGTGAAAGATCGATTTATCTTATACCCGCGTTTTGTCATGATGATTATTAACAAGTTGTTGGTACATGTTTGTGACAACAACTTCTACTATGTAATAGATTAGCTTGTAATTAGTCTTTGATATTAATAAATGAATATTTTGTTATATGTTGTTTATTAATATGTGTTAGAAATAATATTTATGTTATATGTGTACGTTCGTACGAACCTATAGGTTCGTACGAACTAAGTCAAGGTACGAACCTAGCTGCTTATAAATATAAAGTTCGAAAATATCATTTCAAACCCTTCCTACGAACTGAGATCAGTACACTAAGTTCGTACGATTCATCCTAGTTCGAATACAGACGTAGTAAGGGACTGTAATTGAGACAAACGTGTTTTAGACACTTGCATCGTTTCTTAGAGTATTCCGCACTCTATCAAGCATTGTTACCCCGTTGGATCCGTTCAAGGGTGACCTACAATTGGTATCAGAGCAAGAAGTTCATATTTGTTTGTTTATATTTAGTTAATTTTCATTTTTAATTTGTAAAAATTTAAGTTCTTACTAAATGGGGAGATAATTACTTTTGATTGTCTTACTCTACGATTGGAAAAACAACTAGAACGAGATTTATTCAAAGCCTAGATATGTGAAATCTTTAAAGCTAGAAGATCTAAATTTGAGGAGGATATAGAGGGTTTATGTGTAAACAGACCGAAAGTGATGATGAAAGTGATGATGACGATGATATTCCACAGAGTTGGATGAATCTAGATCTAATAAAACTTGGATCTCACTTAGGGTCTTGTTTTACTACGGATAAAGGCAAAGATAAGTTAAATGAAGACGATGATTATAAATTGCAAGATGATTATGCTGATTTTGGTAATGATACTAACTAGACGGTCTAACAAGAAGACGGTCTAGTGGGGGGGGGGGGGTTATCATTAGTGAGCCGACTGCCTAATCCACCACCATCACCACCCATCATTACAACAACAATTCCAACCGCACCTATTACAATTATTTCACCACAGCTTCGGCAAAGATAAATCCCTTGTTGAAGAGCACGACAGCTCAGGGGGAGAAGCCTGGCAGGTGGAGAAGACTGGTTGTAAAGAGGATGCGTTGAGAAAGAAATAGAGACAGAGACTACGATCCCAGTGAGCGAATGTTGGAGGGTTGCCTAGCAGTAGACCAATTGGAGCTACCTAACTCTTCAACAGGAAGACTTGGTAAGCTTGAACAGGTTAAGGGGGAGTCTAGTCAATCTAACAGAGAGAGATACCATTGAACTTACGAGTTTAATTGTAATAAATCTGAGTTAGAAGATACCTAGAGAAGTTTAGTTCAGAAAATGAAGAAATGTCTAAAGGTCAAATCGTAGTGATAGACCTAGAGTTAAGATCTGAAAAAGATGAAATTCCTAACGGTGACTCGGAAGCTATAAGAGTTGATGAGGGTGTATGACATGATCTATTGAAGATGTTAGAAACTACAGAGATAGTTAGAGACATGAAGATTGAAGATGTCAGAGGGTAGTGAAGATTTTGTGGAAAAGGTGTTATACATGAAGACAAAAGAGCTTAACAGAATAAAGATCGAAGACAACTCGGGTGACAACATCTCGGGTGAAATCAGAGCTATTGTCAAGGGGAAGTCTGTTAGTGCATCGAAACTAGAGCTATTGTCAAGGGGGAGTCTATTGGTGCATGTTTTGTGACAACATCTTCTAGTTTGTAATAGTTAGGTTTAGAAGTCATTTTGTTACTCATTGTAATCGTGAACTTAAGGTTTGCATGTGTATTTTGTAGGTTCGTACGAACTTAGTAAGTTCGTACAAACTTAGAAAGTGCCTAAGTTCGTATGAACTTAGGTGCCTATATATACACAAGTCCGAAAGTTTTAGAAAATACGTTTTTTAAAAGTTTTTAGAGGTTTTTCGGAGTTGTAAGTTTGAATACTCCGTGTTAGTTCGAATGTAACCTCGTTTACATTCAATAAAAGTGATCTTTACACATTTGTTTACTCGTTTGTTATCGTTTATGTTTATGTGAGGATTCCGCACTCATATAAACAAGATTACCTCTAGATCCGAACCCTAAGGGGACCTACAATTGGTATCAGAGCATTAGAACTTAGCGTTTAGGTTCGGGGTAAAGATAGCGAGTGGTTACGAGAGTTTGGACCGTTAAAAGTGTGATTTTTTGCTTCGAAACTTGTTTATTATCACTTTGTGTGTTATAGTTCAGTTTTGGTCGGTTGAAAGTCGCTCAAAATCATAGATCTGAGATGTTAAGTTTGTTCAACAGCCATCGTTCGAACTTGTACGGAATTTGCTTTTTATTCGAACTTATACGACAGCATCGTACGAACTTACCTGAATCTAAGCTCGTGCGTACCTACCTTCGAACTTGTAAGTTCGAACAGTTTGAATTTCTTGTTAGTTAGTTGGTTTAACTTGTTCGTTGACCATTAGAACTTACGTGATCTAAGTTCGTACGAACCTGTTCTGTTTGACTTTTATTGACTTTGTTTTAAGATGTCGAATCTCAACAAAATGATGGAAATGGATCATGAGGTTGGGAAGTCGGCCTCACCTCCTAAACTCCTAAAGGGAGAAGATTACTTTTGGTGGAAAGATCGTTTTGAATCTTTCGCCAAGTACAATGATGTAAGGATGTAGATCTGCATCAAAGACGGATATGGAGCCCCCACTTATATGTTCGAAGGAAAACCAAGATTCGTTTCATATTCGTCATTGAAGGACGAAGAAAGAATGATGTACGAAGCAGAGAACAAAGCGTTATCTGCTCTGACTATGTGTCTTCCTCAAGAGATCAAGCACACATTCAAGAAATACGACCTCTCTAGAGAGCTTTGGCTAGCTTTGGAGAAAAGGTTTGAGGGAAATGAGCAAATAAAGGAGGGTAGAACCGATTTGCTTACTAAACAATTCTATGTTTTTAAGCATCTATAATCTGAGTCATTAGAATATATCATTACACGATACTATCATCTGATGACAGAAATGGAAAATGTTAGACTTAACTATACTGATATAGTTAAAAAACTAACAAACTTCTTGAGGCGTTACCGTCAAAGTGGGACATTTACACTTTGATGATAAAGGAGAGTAGCAATTATAAGACTCTCACGCTTGATGAAGTGATAGGAAAACTGCGTGTTTATGACTTGATTCCGTTGCATCTACAAGTAAAGTGGGACATTTACAGAGGAAAGAGACTGGATCCGATCAGGTTCCGGATCCAAGCGTTTACCACGGTAAACGGTTTGATTCCGTTGCATCTACAAGTAATGGTGTCGCGGCTTTTTATACTGGTGAGGCTGAGACAGACTCGGCTATCAGAAATTCTGGATCCGATGTCTGTTACATTGTCTGATCTGAAGATTCAGGGGTTGATAGGAAACTAAAGACTGGGACAACAAGTGGTATCAAATCAATGTCCATGAGCATCAAGTCAGCGGAAGAGGAAGTTGCCTTACTTGCCTCTTTCATAGCCTCACAAGAAAACTTCATCAAGGGTAAGATCACGGATCCCGAGTTAATAAACAAGGAATATGATCAATTGGACCAAGATGATTTAGAGGAGATCGACTTGCACTGGCAAATGGCCATAATTGCAAGAAGAGCTCAACGATAAATGAACATGACTGGGAGAAAGTTTGTGAGTAGCAAAATAGATTTTGACAAGTCCAAAGTTAAATGCTATGACTGTGATGGTTTTTGGCATTTTGCTTGGGAATGTCAAAGACCTAAGAGGGAACAAACTCCTTGTCATAACGAACAGAGACACGTCAGTCAAGGTTCCTCTGCTAACAAACAGAGCTCAGGAAGTAATCAGACTTCAAGAGCTCTGGTGGTTCAGTCTCATGAAGGAGCGTATGACTGGAGTTCTAAGTCTGAAGAACCACAAGCTTTCATGGCCTCCATTAATGAATATAAGGAGGAAAGCAATGCGGGATCTGATTCAGAGAAGGATACTACAACTGAAATGGAGATTGAGATGCCAGTTGATGAAACAAGAGTCAAGCAATTGAAGTCAACCGAGAATATGAGCTCTCAGGACTTCATCGCATACATGGCAAATCTGGATGCTGAAAAGCAACAGGTATTACTTAATCTAGATTTGGTTGTTAAAGCGTGTGTTCTTTGTACTAACTTTCACGAACATGCTGAGAAGTTGGTAGAATCATCTGATATGATACATCTCAGCTTAATTCTCTAAAAGAAGAGAACACTATTCTAAAAATCAGAAACTCATAACTTTTGAACAAATCTAAATCTGAGCAAGCAGACATGAAATTTTTGGAAGATAGAGTGAATGAGCTAAGTATGACAAATGACTTAGCTGACGAGCATATTTTAGAATTGACAAAACTGTCTGCAGATAAAGAAAAGGAGTTGGCTAATGCTAAGGTTAGGATAGCAGACCTTAATAGAAAATTAGAATTAAGAAAATTTTCTATCGAAACCTTAGATAACATGCTTAGTGTTCAGAAACAACCTAGTGATCATAGGGGAATGGGTTACACCGAAAGCCCACCTCCCTTTAATCACAATTATACTTTTTGTAGGTGCATGTTGTGTGACAACAGCTTCTAGTTTGTAATAATTAGGTTTAGAAGTCATTTTGTTAATCATTGTAATCGTTAACTTTAGTTTTGCATGTGTGTTTTGTAGGTTCGTACGAACTTAGAAGTTCGTACGACCTTAAAGTAGGTACAAACTTAGTAAGTTCGTACGAACTTAGAAGAAGCTAAGTTCGTACGAACTTGGCTGCCTATATGTTGGGACATGTTTTGTGACAACAGATCTAGCTTGTAATAGGACTGGTGTAATTATTATCAAGTTTGTACATTGGTTTAGATTTGTAAATATAAGATATTAGTTTGTTATTATTATTTGTTAAATATAATAATATTAGTCAAGTAACGATTACAAACTAAGATCTGAATTGCAAATTGAGAACTCAAGTCGCAAGTCATAAGACTTGCGAAATGAGATCTCAATTCGCAGCCCAACTCAAGTCGCAGGCTTAGACCTGCGAGATGAAATCTGGATTCGCAAGATTTCTATATTGCGAGATGAGATTTTGGGCTCGCAATCCTTGTGGACTCGCAAGGCCCATGGCCTGCGAGTTGAGTCAACTCGCAAGGCCCATTGCCTGCGAGTTGAATCAGATATAAATAAAATGATTAGGTCATTTTCTAGGCATCCATGCATTCCATCATTATCAGAGAATATTCATTGTTTTCTGTGCCAGAGTGTATTAAATACATTAAATGCTAGGTTTTGAAGGTTTAACATTAGTTAATATCAAAACAAAGCCTTTTAGTCAAGAGAAAAGTTATATAAGCTTTAATCAAACGTATTAAGGGATTCCGCACCTTAATACTATAGATAACGTCGTTATCAAACCAAGATCTAGTGACTTACACTATATATACACAAGTCCGAAAATCAATTTTTAGGGTTTTAGAAACTGAGTTTTTGAGTGTAGGTTCGAATACTCTTTATATGTTCGAATGTAACCTTGTTTAAGTTCGAATATAAGTGATATTTACATTTGTATACTCGTTTGTTATCGTTTATGTTTATGTGAGGATTCCGCACTCATATAAACGTGTTTACCCCGTAGATCCGAGCCCCAAGGGGACTTTCAAGTGGTATCAGAGCCTTTAAACATTTGGTTTTTGGTTCGGGGTAAAGAAAAGATAAAGAAACGAGAGATTCCAAGAGTTTTGGAAGTTAGATTGTTGTTTTTAGCTTCTAAAGTTGTGTATTATCACTTAGTATTCAAGGATTAGAAGTTTGCAGGTTGAATCGAACCCAGATCTGAAAATTTCAGATCTGAGTTTTTCAACAGCAGATCGTATGAACCTAGAAAGGTACGTACGAACTTACCCAGAATAGCCATACGAACTTACAGCTGTAAGTTCGTATGAACCTACCTTCGATCTTAGTTTTTGTTCGAACATATTAAGTTCGTACGAACTTATAAGTTTGAAAAATTCCTAACTTCGTACGAACTTAACCTTCCATAAGTTATTTGGCGGGAAATTTCGGAAAAATTTTCTTTCACCAAAATTTGAATTTAGGCTTACCATCGTTTAACTTTAATTTGAGAAAATTTAAATTTTACTCGGAAGAGTTTCGCGAAATTTTGGAGGGAAATTTGTGTTTTGAGTGAACTTGACATTAGTTGACTTTCTAATACAAACTTACCTCATATCCGTATATACTCTATTTACGATGTCAAATGTGAACAAGCTGATACAAATGGATCGTGAAGTGGGTAAAGCTACTTTACCACCAAAAGCTTTTAGCGGAAGATTACTTCGGGTGGAAAGATAGATTTGAATCATATGTAAAATTCAATGACATCAATATGTGGATCTGTATAAGTGAAGGGTATGATACACCTTCTTATGAATTCGAAGGGAAGCGTAGGTTTTATTCGTACGAAATGATGAAGGAGGCAAACACAAAGATATATGATGCAGAGAACAAGGCGTTGTCTGCTATCATCAAGTGTCTTCATGATGACATTAGGTATACCTTGAAACAACGTTACCACTTTTCTAGAGAGCTCTAGGTAGCTTTGGAGAAAAGATTCGATCAGGGTATACTCATCTCAAGGGACGTCTACTAGTGACGGTTCATATGATTGGAGTACACATGGGAAGAAGACTGAAAGAGAAATACCTGCTTCAGAGACCAAGGTTATAAGATTGGAGTCAACTGTTACTATGAGTACAAAGGACTTCATTGCTTATATGGCCAACATGAATGCTGAGAAGCATAAGGTTATTCTAAACTTAGACTCTGTAGTTAATGCTTGTGTTTTATGTACTAACTTTGCAGAGCAGGCTGAGAATTTGATTGAATCATCTAATATGATGATGGCTCAGCTAAATGCTTTAAAAGAAGAAAACACAATTTTAAAACTTAGAAACTCTGAGTTAGTTAATCAAGCTAAATCTGATAAAGAGGATTTAAAAGTTTTAAAAGACAGAGTGAACGAGCAGAGTCAAATAATTGACTTAGCTCGTGAGCAGGTCTTAGATTTAACTAAACAGTCTTCAAATAAGGAAAAAGAACTAGCAGACACTAAGGTTAGGATTGCAGATCTTATTAGAAAACTAGAACTAAGAAGATTTTCAATCGAAACTTTTGATAATCTACTAAGTGTTCAGAAACAGCCCAGTGATTATAGGGGAATGGGTTACACTGAGACCCCTCCTCCATTTAATCATAATTGTAATTCTACATCTCAACTATCAATGACTCTTTCAATCAATCAGCAGTCCCTGGGTTAATACAATTTGTTAAGTCAGAGAGAGCTGAGTCAGGGACCAATGAAGAGTTAAAAACTAAAATTGAGTTTGTTAGACCTACAATAGAGGATGTTAAGAACAAAAATGAAAAAGGTAAACAAACAGAATCTGAATTGGTACACCAAGCGATTCTCAAGGCTCAAAAGAAAGCCTGGGAGAAGCGTTCGTGCTTCACATGTCATCAAAAGGGACATGTGGCAAGTGTGTGTCCATATAAGAAATCAAAAGCTTCGACAATTGATAGTCCAATGAGCATTTTTCCTGTAACAGGAAGCTCAAATGGAGAATCAATTCGATTGAAACCTTCAAAATGTTTTAACAACCCCAACAAAAGTTTTTCTAACCAGGGTAGTAGTAATCTGAATTTTCATAATTCGAATTATTGCTATAAATCTAGGGTTAGATATTCTTCAAAACATAGGCCAGTCAATCAAAGACTTTTCCAAAAGTCTCCAGATAGAAGGCCTAGTGGTAGGTCCTCCCATTCACCAACAAGTGGGAATTCCAGAGTATCCATGTCACCTGAAAGCCGAGATGGATATCTAAAGGAATTTACATTTGTTGATGAGAATGGTCGATCCAAGTCCGTGGTGGCTTAGGTCCCCCCTTTGTAACTAATGATTTTTATCTAGTGTGCAGGCACACAAACCTCATAGGCTACAAGTTCAGCAGAAGACGTAGCGGTTGAGGGGGAGATAAGATCAAATCTGGGATGATAATCTAGCTGATTTGTATGGTAAGGCTTTCGATAAATCAAGTTTTGAGTTGTTAATCCACATCGCTGGAATAACAAATCATGAGTGACATATCTCCCTTAAGAACTTTTATCTATCTTTATTTCTTAGGATTTTTAGTTAGTTTGGAAAAACTATAAAAATATGAGTGTCACTGTAATGACGCGAAGAAATGATCAAAACATTACCCATGCCTAAAACATTCTTATATGTGTGGCTTTTAGATGTAGTACATACACAGTAAAAAGTACTTTAAATATAAACGTAACTAATAGCTTCATCATATGATGTATTGGTAGGCATATGACATAATAGTTTTCAAGTACCTAATCTACCTTAAATAATATGATTATTCTGTGCAATCTCTATTTTGATGTATGACATTAAGTCTTAATTCTTAGGAGATAGATTGTACCTGAATACATGTTATTGGATAAATAAAAACCAATTCATCTAGGGGGTTCACTGACTGTTTCTTTTGCTACATCTTGAAACATGCAGACCTAGACTCAGTCAGTGTATCCTAAAAATAGAGCAAACTCGACCAAGAAACAAGAATACCGTTTTCAAGGTCTCTAGTCAAACTATGTCGCTTTGTTGTACGAAAGTACATACCTGTCACCTCTGGTTTGATTTTAGATTTGTTAGGCTCTAACCCTAGTCTAGTCTCTTCACATGTACAAAAGTACATTGCTCTTAATATAAAAGACTTGACTTTAGAGATGAATTTATATTAAAAACATCCATTACATGGAATTTTGGACTTTCTTGATTCTAAGGGTATATCAAATGTGAGATACATAGTTAATCGTGAACAATAACCAAATATGTACTTGAAAATTCTGAGTGTTGACTGCTTAAGTGGACAACAATACCAATAATCGTCGTGAACTATAAATTACATACATAATAACCATGGAAAAAATTAAAATTCCTATCTGTGTATCGTACGCATTATGGCTAATATGATCTTCGTAACAGTGACTCTACCAAAAAGAATGTACTTTTAATATGAATAATTTCTTATTTATTTGTTTATTTTTAGTTATTTTTCATTTTAAATTTGTACAAATTTAAGTTCTTACTAAATGGGGAGATAATTACTTTTGATTGTTTATCTATACGATTGGAGAAACAACTCGAATGCGATTTATTCAAAGCCTAGATATGACCAAGCATTGAAGCTAGAAGATCTAAATTCGAGGAGGATATTGGGGGTTTGCGTGTAAACAGACCGAGAGTGATGATGAAAGTGATGATGAAGATGAAATTCCATAGTTGGATAGATCTAATCATACTTGGATCTCACTTAGGGTCTCGTTTTACTTCGGATAAAGGCAAGACATAAGTTAAATGAAGACGATGATTATGAATTGCAAGATGATGATGCTGATTTTGGTAATGATACTGACTAGACAGTCCAGCAAGAAGACGGTCTAGTGGGGCTATCATTAGTGAGTCGACTGCCTAATCCACAACCATCACCACACCCACCATTACAACAGCATTTCCAACGGAACCTATTACTACTAATTCACCATAGCTTAGGGGGCATTCAATCCCTTGTTGAAGAGCGCGGCAGCTCAGGGGGAGAAGTCTGGCAAGGGGTGAAGACTGGTTGTAAAGAGGATGTGTTGTGACAGACGATGATCCCAGTGACCAAACAATGTGAGTTGTCTAACTCTTCAACTGGAAGACTTGGTACGCTTGAACAGGGTAAGGGGGAGTCCAGTCAATCTAACAGAGAGAGATACCATTGAACTGACAAGTTTAATAGTGAAAATCAGAGTTAGAGAATACCTACAGAAGTCTAGTTCAGAAAATGAAGAAATGTCTGAAGGTAAATTGTAGTGATAGACCGAGATGATTTAAGATCTGAAAAAGAGGATTCCTAAAGGTAAGCTACAAGAGTTGTTGAGGGTGTATGACATGATTCGATGATGATGTTAGAAGCTAGAGATAGTTAGAGACATGAAGATTGAAGATGTGAGAGGGTGTTGAAGACTTTGTGGAAAAGGTGTTCGATACAAGAAAACAAAAGAGCTTAACATAATCAAGATCGCAGGCAACTCGGGTAACAACATCTCCGGTGAAACCAGAGCTATTGTCAAAGGGGAGTCTGTTGGTGCATCGAAACTAGAGCTATTGTCAAGGGGGAGTCTGTGACAACCGTCAAAAAAATCTCAGGTCAATACCGCACTTAAATTCCTAGTACATTTATTTACGTTTACAGCACTCTAAAATCCTAGTGGAAAGTCTAGGTTACGACTCCTTAAGTACGCAAACCGTAAGTTACTGAAATCGCGTAACGTTCTAGGAGATTGCTTAGCGGACTTTAAGACCGTGATGAACACAAAATTAGGTTACAAAGTGCCAAAGAAAACAAATGAAATTAAATTTCATAAGTCATTATCATATCGCAAAGTCCGGTATTTAACCGGAAATTCCGTAACTCAGTAAACGCAACCGGAAATCGGTTAATTAACTCGTGAATGTCAATCGTGATCGAATCAAATATTCATGACTCAAACTTTAACCACAAAAACATCACAAAAATCGGAATTAACCGAAATTCCGTAACTCGGCGAACGCGACCCGAATCGACTCGAATCCGACAAACTAATACTTGAATATCCATTATAAACAATCTAAAATACAATTTGAAGTATTTTAGAAATTTAGAACATCAATTTTTATAACCCAAATATTAGGCATTAAAACAACACAATTTAAAGTCTTGAAATGTTCAAGACTTGTGCAATTTTAATACAAATAAATACCACAAATAATATACATTATATTTTAACAAAAAAATAAAATAAAAACTCATATTTTTGAGTCAAAAACCGGCCTCCCCCTTTGACCACTCAAAACCCCCACTCACATATCAAGATTCCATGCAAAAAGCCTTCCACACTTACACACTCTTCCATTTTCATCATTTCTCTCATTTCCACTTTCAAAAACACACACAATTCTCTCTAAACACATACTAAACTCCAGCAACTTATCATCCTTAAATCATCTCTTTGAAGGTGTTCATACACCTAAACCAATATTCCAAGGTATGAACACCATCTTTAACTTCCATTCTTGCATTTTCATACTTTGAATCTTGTAAAAACATGATTTTTATGTCTTTTTCCATGGCTAAAAATCTCATACAAGGTTTGATGGTTTGTAGGTTCCCTTACACTTGTTTAAGTGTTAAAACAAAAGGGCAACCCATGATCAAACCGAAATCAAACCGAAAAATCGTCTTTTAAGTGTTAAATTGCTATTATACATGTTCTTGCTAGATTAAATGGTTTAAATTGTTAAAAATATTTTCTAACACATCTTGGATGTATTTTAACACCAAATATGTATTCGATCAAAGATTTAAAGGATTAAATATGATCAAAAGCTTGGTAACAAGTTGTGTTCTTGAAAAAAAAAGAGTCAAAAACCCGATTTTTGGGCTTGCATGTTCCAAAGTTCATAGCTAGATCTTAATCCAAGTTAAAATATGTTTATGTTTATGAAAACATACATTTTCATGCATAAAAGACAAGGCTTCAATCTTTGGATGAGGTCTAAAAATCGTTGGTAGTGAAAAACACACAAAAATGATCACCATTGTCTTATATGTAATCTGTCCAGATTTTGACCTCATTTGAAACGACCATAACTCAGTGAATAATGGTCCAAAAATCTTGGTTTTTCTTCTAGAATTTAACTTAATGTCTTACCTTTAAAACCCCACTAGTCTCACTCAAATCCATTGAGTATTCAACCTCCAAATGTATCACAAAAAACTGATGCGCAAACAGTAACTTTTCTGTGAGCACCTTGTTATGATACTTGTTCATGGGTCTTAAGGTGTTCTATAAATCTAAGAAAAATTATTTTAGACTCCTAACATGTATATCTGAGTATTATAAAAAGATAAGAATTTATCTTGGTAATTAAGTATTTTTAGAAAATGCATGAACATCATGCATTATTTTAGTCTTGTAAAATGTAAATAATTGTGTTGTGATGATTCAAAAATACATAAGTGCTAGATAAAACTTCTTAAAATTTTGAGGATTATTTTTCTCAGTATCTAGATCATGAAAAGAGTCTTGAACATAAAAATGGGAATTTTTGGAAAAACATAAGTATTTTTTCTAAATTAATGCAAATAAAGCATACAAAAGGTGAAATAATCATAAAAAATACTTTTGGAGACAAAATAATTATGGGAAAATTCTAGTATCATGTTCCACAGAAAATGACACTATCCTCAAAATTTCACACTCTTTGGAAGTGTTTTGATATGTTTCCGATTTACGTCTTGTTAAAACGGATAATGTTGGGAACCAAAGTTCCATTGCTCAAAAAGACATGAAAATTTTACACAAACCTAGAAATGGGTACAAGATGATTTGGTAAAAATTCCAGAATTTTTCGTGAATAATTACTATTTTTCCATAATTATCTTAGTTTTTAGACATAAAATGATTATAAATAATCTATAAATCTAAAAATCCCCAAATTTTCACAGAAAACTTGTGAACTGTTAAGTCATGATTACTCCTATGATGATTTCATGATGACAATAACTATATAAGTATGGTGGGATTTCTTTTAAAAGAAATGAAATTCGCTTTGAATAAGCCAAGTCTTTTGTATGCTGGCTGCAAAGGAGTTACAGTTGTTTAGTTCACCCAGCAGACAGAACTGCCAGTTCACCCAGCAGACAGAACTGCTAGTTCACCCAGCAGACAGAAATCTTTGAAGAGTAATCAGCTCTGAAATATTCAAAGTCTTATATCACATACATGTTTAAGTATCCTTCAGTTAAGCTGTGGAAACTTTCTTTGTTTGTCAAGATCAAGTTTGAACATTGATATGAAGACCCAGCATAGGGTTCATTATCCCAGTTCACCCAGCACTGAAACTGAAGAACACTTGAGTTATAACAGACTCAAGTGATCATGCTTTTAACTCTTAGGGAATGTTTGTGCATAACAAAATGGCATCTTCTGAGGTTGTACTCAGTGTATATACCTGCTATTCTTGGCTCCTTATGCACAACATGTCTCCTTATCATGGTCAGCCTACAAGACAAGAATGCAGTGTACTTTCTGACAGACTGCCAGACCTGATCGTGCAGACTTCATCAGAACACACAAGCAAGCATGTCTGAAGTCAACCAATGAAGATGAAGACATTTGGAAAACATTCATTGGCTGATCAAGTTTCAAGCATCACACAAGCTCTACTATAAATATCAGACTTGGGTTACAAAGCCTAAGGGTGAGTGCGCGAGTAAATCAGCAAGAATTCTTAGTGAATCAATAATAGTTCATAGAGCATTTGTGTTAGCAGAATTGTATTGCTTGTAATCAGCTTTGAGTCTGTTCTCAGCTGATCTTAGTAATAGGATTCTGTATTCAATTAAGTTAGAGATTCCGCATCTAACTTGTAATTCTTTGATTTATCAAAATAAAAGAATTATTTGAAAAATCTCTATATGTTCCTATTATACAACTACGTCTGATTCACAATTTCAATTAAGAAAACGAAAAAGTTGTATTCACCCCCCCCCCTCTACAACATTGTTGTTAACCTTTGGGACCAACAACTGGTATCAGAGCAGTTAAGATTATTCTAATCTTAGATCTGTTGAAATGGCCACTTACAGCTCAAACTCTGCCTACCTTGAAAATGGTTTTGCATCTAGACCCCCTAAGTTTGATGCAAAGGAATTCCAGACATGGAAATCAAGAATGATGCTACATTTTGAATCAATTGATCCGTTAATGCCAAGCATTGTTCTAGAAGGACCATTTGTTCCAACCACCACCATTGAAGTTCCTGCTTCTGGAACTACTCCTGCAACATCTAGGGAGATAGTTAAAACAACTAATCAATGGTCTGATGAAGACAAAAGAAAAACTGGCCTAGATGCTAAAGCAAGAACTCAAATAGCCATCTCTCTTCCTAATTCTGTGTACAACTCAGTATGCAGGCTCCCTTCTGCCCAGAAAATGTGGGATGCTCTGGACATAGCATATGAGGGAAAGGAAGAAGTCAAGCAGAACAACATCATTGCATTAAAAAGGCAATATGAACTGTTCTTCTGTCATAAAGGAGAATCTCTAGTTGATATGTACACCAGATTTACTTCTTTGCTAAATGATCTAGCAGCCATGGAAGTTCACATTAATGTCTTTGAAGTCACCAACAAGTTTATTGATTCTTTACCACCTTCTTGGGAATCTGTTGCTACATCACTTAAAGTCACCCATAGTCTTAAAAACTTTGATCTGGCTTCACTCTATGGTGCTCTCATGAATCATGAGAAAACCAAGGCTTTACACGACAAGAATATTAAAGAGAACTGGAAGCACCCTGAGCATTCCAGTGCTGCCCTTGTTGCTGTTGAACCAAAAAGAAAGAGTTCAAAAGCCATGGTTGTTTACAAACCAAAAGTCAACAAAGAAGAAGCAGAAGTCAGTACAGATGAACAAAGTGAAGAAGAAGACTACTCAGATGACAGTTGTGATGAAGATGATGTAGAAAGCTTTGCAAATGGAATGGCTATGCTGGCTCAAAAGTTCAGAAAATTCAATAGGAGAAAAGGCAAATCTGGTTTTAGATTTAGTAAGAAAGCCAGCCAAGGGAACTCTGGCAAAACTAGAATGTTTGCTAAAGCTGAGTGTTTCAATTGTGGAAAGATTGGACACTTTGCAGCTGACTGTGAGTTCAAGAAATCATTCACTCAAGCTGACACCTACTCAAAGGCAGCAAAGTATAAAGCTAAATATAAGGCAATGAAGGCTGAAATGAAAGCTGATTCCAAAGGAAAGAAGAAACCTGAAGTCAAGAGTTTGATTGCTGAGTCCCATGACTGGGATGATTACAGCTCATCATCTTCATCTTCATCTAATGAAAGTGATGATGACTGTATCAAAGGAGGTAGACATGGAAAGTGTTTGATGGCCAAAGATGATTCTGTAGAGGACAAAAAGGATAGCACATTTCTGGATGACATGAGAGAGGCTGATGTAAAGATGCAATCAGAAGAATGGAAAGCCTCTATGCTGTATAAGGTAGAAAACTTTAGATCTTATAATGATGATGAGAAAGCAGAAATGTTTGACTATCTTAGAATTGATCTTAATATGGCATGCAAAAGGGAAGATGATTTTAAAGTAACCATTGAAAATTTAAAATCTCAGTTAACTGTTTTAGAACTTGAAAACAAGTGTCTTAAAAAGTGATAAACTTGAACTTGAATCTAAAATTTATGCTTCCCAAGTCTATTTGCAAGAGTCAGCAGACACTAAAAACCAATTAATAAATCTCAAAAAGGTTGTTGAATCTTGGTGTCACTCTGCTCAAAGAACAGCTAAGTGTGTTCAGGAGCAAGTGCCACACCAAGTAAAAGCTATTTTAAACGGAGATTTTGAGTCTGCTGCTGCCATAGCTGAAGTAACCATGATGGATCCAATACTTAAACCAGCAGAGATCTTACCAGAAACCTTTGCCATAGTTGTTGCTGGGAAAAAGATTCTAACAAACAAATTTGTAAAACCTGCTGCTAAAGCTAAATCCATGGTTAAGATCATAGAAGAAACCAAAGGTGAAGGATCAAGTAATTCAACAAATGAATTCACTAATTCCTCAGCATCTGCCTGTGTAACAACTAACCCTCTTTATGAAAATACTAAAGGAACATCCTCTACTATTTTCAAAGCTGACAATGCTGCAAGCCTGAAAGCTGACAGCATTGTAAAACCCAATGCTGGGTTAACATCAGTCATTGAAAGTCAAATATCAATGCTGGTAAGGCTAAAAGAAACAAGACTGTTATCCAAAGAAAGAATGTTGAGCTAAATACTTCCAAGGGTCTGCCAGCAAATGGCAAGGGTAAACAAATGAGAGCTGGTTTAACTGAAACTCAAGTCTTGGCTAGTAAGCTTGACCAGCTCACAACTCAAGTTCAACAACTGTTTGCTATTAGCAATCAGCAACTGAACCAGAGTAATACTCAGCAGTCAAGGGTTATACCTTCTACATCCAAAAGGAAGAATAACAGGAAATGTTACAACTGTGGTGAGAGATTACACATGTCTCATCAATGTAAGGCAGATTACTGTATGATTCCCAGAACTTTGTTAAGCCAATTTACAACACAATCATCACATAACATCTCTAGTGAAGTAAATGCTAAGATTAACAAAAGAAACACTAGGAGGACATCAAATCTTGATATCAGTCCTCCTGAACCCATCCCTGGATGGGTTCCCAAAATGAATTAATCTTTTGTGTGTGTGCAGGGCATTCAAAGCAAACAAATCTGGTACTTGGATAGTGGATGTTCAAGGCATATGACTGGATGTAAGTCCCTGCTGCTGGACTATAAGGAGAAAAATGGTCCAGCTGTTACTTTTGGAGATAATTCAAAGGGTTATACTAGAGGTTCTGGTACTCTGAGTAATGGGAATGTAACCTTCAAAAATGTTGCTTATGTGGTTGGATTAAAGCATAATCTGATTAGTATAAGTCAACTTACCAGCAGAAGAAAAGTAGTTCAATTCAGAAAGAATTTTGGAACTATATTTGATCTAATGGGTAAACCACTACTGACTGCAAAGAGACATGAAGGAATGTATCAAATTGATATGAATACTGCTGTCACCACCAGTGACACATGTTTCTACTCCAAGTCAGCAGACAACCTTAAATGGTTATGGCACAAGAGGCTCTCACACCTTAATTTCAAAGATATCCATAAGCTAGCCAGCAGAGGATTAGTGTCAGGGTTACCCAGCATGACATACGTCAAGGACAGACTATGTCCAGGTTGTGAAAAAGGCAAGCAGCACAGAGCTTCATTTAAGTCAAAACAAGTTTCATCCATTATGCAACCACTTCACATGCTTCACATGGATCTGTTTGGTCCAGTAAGCACTTCAAGTTTGGGTGGAAAGAAGTATACTCTAGTTATAGTTGATGAGTATTCAAGATATACTTGGGTATTCTTTCTAAGGCAGAAGGGTGAAGCAGCAGAAGAAATCATCAACTTTGTTAAGAAGATGGAGCTTCTAAATAGGCAACAAGTGAAGCAGATCAGAAGTGATCATGGTACAGAATTCAGAAACCATGTGTTGGAATCTTTCTGTACTGACAAAGGAATTTCACAAAACTTCTCTGCTGTGAGAACACCACAACAAAATGGTGTTGCAGAAAGAAGAAATAGAACACTTATTGAAGCTGCAAGATCAATGATTGCTGAATCAGGACTAAAAAGTCATTTTTGGGCTGAAGCTGTAAACACTGCATGTTTCACTCAAAACAGGTCTCTGATTGTAAAAAGGCATCAAAAGACTGCCTATGAAGTGTTGAAAGGGAGAAAACCAAATATCAGCTTCTTTCATGTTTTTGGAAGTCCATGTTTCATTCTGAACATAAGAGATCAACTTGGAAAGTTTGATGCAAAAGCTGATGATGGTATATTCCTTGGTTATTCTACTCTGTCAAAAGCATACAGAGTTTTCAACAAGAAAAGATGATGCATGGAAGAATCTATTCATGTCACATTTGATGAGAATACATTATCTGCATCATCTCTTCCCTTAGATAATGAGGATTCACCACTGGATTTTGAAGAATCAGCAAACCCAGAAACTCCAGATGATGATCAAACTGATCAGCATATGGAATCCCCTAAGTCCAGTGAAGATAGGTCAATTACATCTTCCAGTACTCCAACACTGAAAGTTGTACTAAACATTGAACCTGTGAATAACTCACTTGAAGAATCAGAAGATGACACTTCAAACTGTGATACAGCTGTTGGTACATTTAGAGTGTCTGTCACTTGGTCTAGGTTTTGAGTTGTAATTAATTAGTAATATTCTGTAAATGGCGACATTGGCAATATCGCTTTAGCGATATTGACAATATCGCATAGGCGATATCACCAATATCGCCTACATTACTGATTAGTTACCTATAAATACGTTTTTAGGGTTTCATTTTAGCAGTTGTTCACCTACGATTTTGTGCAGCCTGTGATATCTCTTTGGTCATTCATTTGTAAATCACATTTGGTTCTTTGATTAATATAATATATTTGTGATTTATTGTTTTGGTTTTGTTGTTAAACGTACAATTGATAGCTATTGAATTCCGCGCATTAGCTATTAGTTATTGATTCATTGTTAAAGATCACTATGCTGTCGGATTCACATCTGCCAATCACTTTTTGGGCAGAGGCAGTTAACACGGCGTGTTATGTTTTTAAACCGTGTTCTGATGAACAAGAAAAGGAATAAGACTTGTTATGAGTTATTCAATAACCGAAAGCCAAATCTAAAATTTTTAGAACCTTTTGGATGCCCTTGCATCATTCTGATCACAAAGGATAAAGTTTCAAAATTCGGTGAAAAAGCTTTTGATGGGTTATTTTTGGGGTTTTCGGTTAATTCTCCTAACAAGAGGGTCTTCATTAAGGAAACGGGAAAGATTGAAGAATATTTTGAGGTCAAATGTCTAAAGTAGACGGAGTCTCCCAAAGGAAAAGGTCCGGATTGGTTGTTTGAGTATGATTATCTGTTTAACTCATTCAATCTTCCAAAGTTAGATGAAGTGGATCAAGTTGTAACGCTTCTTCATGGGTTACATCTTAATCCGGATAACTCTTCATCCTTACCTTCTTCATCACCTGCTACTACTGATCCTCAACCATCTTTGCCCTCTGATGTTCCTGAGAGCTCTTCTGCAGATCAATAGCCTGAAGCTTCTCCTGCTACTGTTGATGTTGTGGAAGACATACTTCCTGAAAATGAAGATGATCTGTCCGCTCAAGAGGTTGAGCTAAATAATTTGGAATCAAACCTCACACCTGATCCAATACCCGTCTCCCGTATTCACAAGAATCATCCTCTGGAAAACATAATTGGAGATTTGGATGCAAGTATTCAAACAAGAAGCAATTCAGCTAGTCTAAATGCTGAAATTGATGCTGACATTGAAGAATGCTTTATCCCAAGTTGAGCCAACAAAGATTGATGCGGCTCTAAGGGATTCACACTGGGTATCGGCAATGCAAGAAGAGTTGCAGCAATTTGTGAAATTGAAAGTCTGGACTCTAGTTCCACTTCCGAAAGGTGTATACCCAATTGGAACTCGTTGGGTGTTTCGTGTTAAACGTGATGACAGGGGAGTGGTGATTCGCAATAAGGCTAGGCTCGTTGTTCAAGGATATACACAACAAGAAGGATTAGATTATGATGAAGTTTTTGCACCTGTTGCAAGAATGGAATCTATTCGCATCTTCTTAGCCTATGCAACTTTTAAGGGGTTTCGTGTCTATCAGTTGGATGTGAAAAGTGCGTTTCTATACGGAAAGGTTGCTGAAGAAATCTATGTCCGGCAGCCTGCTGGTTTTGAGGATTCGGTCAACCCAGACTATGTGTGCAAGCTGGATAAGGCACTTTATGGTCTTCATCAAGCTCCGCGTGCGTGGTATGAACGGTTGGCAACGCATTTAATTAAAAATGGGTTTGAACGCGATCACATCGACAGCACTCTGTTTATCAAACGAACTGAAAATAGTCAGCTGCTAGTTCAAGTTTACGTAGATGATATTATTTTTGGTTCAACTGATGAATCTCTGTGTCGACATTTTGAAGAGATTATGAAATCTGAATTTGAGATTAGTGCAATGGGGGAGCTAAAATTCTTTCTGGGTGTTCAAGTTGATCAATCATCAAAGGGCACCTACATTCATCAATCTAAGTATGTTAACGACATGTTGACACGCTACAAGTTGCATGATTGTAGAGAGTTTGGAACTCCCTGTTGATACATATTAGAGTGTCTGTCAGTTGGTCAAGTCTATACTGTGTCTGTATATGTAATAGACTTAGAATAATTACATTTTCTGTGTACTGCGACACAGTGCTTGTGTCGCACTAGTTGTAGTTGCGACACAGTGCTTGTGTCGCAATAGTGATC
The DNA here is from genome assembly GCA_963921325.1 of Logfia minima. Classification (NCBI taxonomy): domain Eukaryota; kingdom Viridiplantae; phylum Streptophyta; class Magnoliopsida; order Asterales; family Asteraceae; genus Logfia; species Logfia minima. Next base: position 22,179,581 of record OY992772.1, on the reverse strand, counting down.
TCTGCGACACAAGGCTTGTGTCGCAGAACGGCCAGACAGTTTAGTATAAATACCCTTGTTAGAGATATTTAGGGTAAGACATTTTCCAATCATTTTATTCTCTGTATTTGGCTGCTACACTGATTTTGTTGAGAATATTTTGGGGATTGGTGCATATAAAGTTTTGTTTTTCATTTGACTATCATTTATTACAAACTTTATATCTTTTGCTTTGTCTTCTTGTCTTCATTAACCTTATGATTTGAGTAAAGATCACCCTTATGGGATCCACAATTGGTATCAGAGCCAATATCTATGATTGATAGTGGTTTCAAATCATTTGGTTAAACTTTTTTATACCTTCTTGATCATTTGACATTTTATTAGTGTTTGATCTTCTTTATTGGTGCTATATAGTTGTTTTGTAGTGTTTTTGAACCTAGAAAGCTGTATCTTTATTGGTTTTTGGTTAAAAAACATTTAGGGTTCGAAAATCTGTGTTTTTGAGGCTTGTTCGTACTGACAGCGCCGTGTTTGCGACACAGTGTGCGACATAATATTGTGTCGCTATAGGGTTTCAGCGACCTTAATTCTGCGACATAGTGTTGCGACACAAGGTCTTCAGCGACCTTAATACTGCGACATAGAACCTGCGACATAACACTTGTGTCGCTGTCTGATCAGTTGTGACATAATAATTGTGTCGCTACTAGTCTTTTTGCGACATAGCCTCTGCAACATATCACTTGTGTCGCATTTTACAGTTTTTCAAATTTTTTGAACAGTCATTTTCTACTTCATTACCATGTCTACTTCTACTTCTACTTCACTTCAACAGGTTGGAGCAATGCTGAAGCATTCAAGTGAGGTGGGTTCTACAAACAAACCACCGATGTACACTACGGGCATGAACTACTTAGACTGGCGTCAACGGTTTGAAGCTTTTGTATCTTTCAATGATGCTGAGATGCTGATCTATCTTGAAGAACGATATGAACGTCCTGTTCGAACCGGTATATTTAATGGACCTATTCCTGAAAAGTCCATCAAATCAATGACTCCTGAAGAGCGTAAGGCTTTCGATACCGAACGAAAGACCTATTCTGCGATTACTATGGCCTTACCTCAACAAATCTTGAGACAACTACGCCATCACAAGACCGCTTATGATTTATGGAAAGGGTTTGAGAAGAAATGTGGTGGTAGTGATCAGTACAAAAGAAACAAACTGCATCTGGTTAAGAAACAGTTTGAGGTCTTTGACATGTTACCTACTGAGTCTCTGGAAGATATGTGTAGTCGATATTCTCAGCTCGTAAGTGAATTGGTTGAGGGTGGAGTAAATCTCAACAAAACTGATGTAAACAAGAAGCTTCTGGGTTCATTACCAAAGAAATGGAATACACGCGTGCTGCTAATGGAAAAAGACGAGGATATAATGGATATGGAGCTTGATGATCTAATTGGACAGATTGCTGCTGACCTCCTGGACATGCAGAAGAAGGAGACCAAGGCTACTGCACATATTCAGAATCCCATGTTATATGGTGTGGATGTTCCTGCTGCAGCGACTCAAGCTGCTAGGGCTGCATTCTTCTCTGGGGGTTCTGGTGCTCCTAATTTATCGGTGGTTTTGGATATACTACCACAAACTCTGCTAGTGGGGGTGGTACTTACTCCAATCTTAAAGGAGCATCTCCTGCAGTTGCTGAGGAACATGCAGCTGTATTCACCGCTTTCTTGTCAGCGTATGATGACTTCCTATCCAACAAAAATAGCACTGTGAATATGACTGAAGAAGATTTCAGTCAAATTGATCATAGGAGTAGTAGTAATATTAAGACCATAGTCCCGCGGCTGTTGGTGTATCCACAAAATTTGTAAACAACAACTACTGGCTGCGACATACTCAGCCTCACAAGTTGAGATGGCGACCGAGGTCTGTTTCTTGCATTGCCAAGATGTTGGTGCACGTTTTGTGACAACAGCTCTTATTTTGTAATAGTTAGTTTTGTAATTAGTTTTATAGTTAATTTGTAGTTTGCTTAATTAACTTAGCCTTTTTGAAAGTTGTATTGTAAGTTCGTACGAATCTAGGAAGTTCGTACGAACATGTAAGTTCGTACGAACCTAGGACCAGCTAAGTCTGTACGAACTTGCTAGGTATAAATACCAACTTGTAATGTTTTATTTGTAATGCTTTTGGAAACTGATATATTCGAATATACTGTGCTATCTTCGAATATCTACGAACCTACATTATAAACACTTGCAATTACTTGTTTTATTGTTGTTTCTTGTGTATTATACCATTCCGCAAACTAATACACATTGTAATCCCATTTGGATCCGTTCAAAGGGACTTTCAATTAGTATCAGAGCTTTAACAAGTCTTTGTTGGGTTTGGGATTGCTTAAAACACAAAGAAAACAAGATTTAGAGTGTTTTGGAAGATAAAAGTTGTACTTTCGGCTTCCTTGAGTGTTTGTGAGTCATATTCCTTAAGTTTCATTCGATTTCAACGGTTGAATCTTTCTAGATCTGAGTTTTTGCTCAGATTTGAGTTTGAACAGCAAGTTCGTACGTTTCAGAAAGTGTCGTACGAACCTACCCAAAATAGCCTTCGAACCTAGCCAGCTGTAAGTTCGTACGAACCTACAGCTACGAACCTACCTAAGTTCGAACGTTTGAAAATTGAAAAGTATGACCTGAAGTTTGACTTATACGAACCTAGATAGTCTTCGAACCTGTAAGTTCGAATTAATCTAAGTTCGTACGAACCTAGTGTTGTTTGACCTCAGTTGACTTTTCAGTTTGACTTTGTTTGACTTTTTCTCGCGATGTCGAATCTCAATAAAATGTTAGAAATGGATCATGAGGTCGGTAAGTCAGCTTCACCACCTAAGCTCCTCAAAGGAGAGGACTACTTTTGGTGGAGAGATCGGTTTGAATCATTTGCGAGATTTCATGATATCCGCATGTGGATATGCATTAAGGATGGGTATGATTTACCTACTTATGAATTTGAAGGGAAGACGAAGTTTTGTACATATTCTGTCATGAAGGATGAAGACAAAAAGATGTACAAGGCTGAGAATAAGGCCTTGTCAGCCATTAATATGTGTTTGCCTCAGGAAATCAAACATACTTTTAAACGTTACTAATTCTCGAAAGAGCTTTGGGAAGCGTTAGAAAAGAGGTTCGATGGGAACGACAAGATCAAGGAGAGTAGAGCAGACTTGTTGACTAAACAGTTCTATGTTTTCAAGTGTATGAAAGGAGAGTCATTAGAGGAGATTATCACAAGATACTACCATCTGATGACTGAACTGGATAACAGTGGACTTTCATTCACTGAAACTGTCAAATGTAATAAACTTCTTGAAGCATTACCATCGAAGTGGGACATCTATACTTTGATGATCAAGGAGAGTGCTGATTACAAGACTCTGACTCTTGATGACGTGATAGGAAAGTTGCGTGTTTATGATTTGAACATGCAGCGGAAAGAGACAGGATCCGATCAGGTTCAGGATCCTAGTGTTTACCATGGTAAACGATCTGATTCCGCTGCTTCTACCAGTACTGGTGGAGTTGCAGCTTTCTATACAAGCGAGACTGAAACAGACTCGGCTCTCAAAAATTCGGGTAGCAATGTCTGCTATATTGCCTCATCTGAGGACTCAGGAATTGATAGGAGACCAAAATCTGGGACAACAAGTGGTCTCAAATCGATGTCTATGAGTGTCAAATCAGCTGAAGGTGAAGTTGCCCTGCTTGCATCCTTTATTACAACAACTGAAAACTTTATTAAGGGCAAGGTCACAGATCCTATTTTGATTAATGAGGATTATGACCAGTTAGATCCTGAGGATTTAGAAGAAATGGAATCATCTGATGTTATAACATCTCAGTTAAAATCTTCAAAAGAAGAAAACACTATTTTAAACATTAGAAACACATAATTAATAAGTAAAGCAAAATTTGATAAAGCAGACATGAAATACTTAAAAGATAAGTTAAATGAGCAAAGTGTAAGAAATGACTTGGCTCATGAACATATTCTAGAATTGACTAAACTATCTGCTGATAGGGAAAAGGAAATAGCTGACGCAAAGGTTAGGATAGCTGATCTTAACAGGAAATTAGAGTTAAGAAAATTCTCTATCGAAACCTTAGACAACATGCTTAGCGTCCAAAAACAGCCTGGTGATCACAGGGGAATGGGCTATACAGAAAGCCCTCCTCCCTTTAATCATAATTATTCCTTTATTTCTGATGAAACTGAGATGTCTAATGTTGATGATTCTGCTAAACAACCAGGAGTTCCTGGTCTAATACATTTCGTTAGACCTGCGAAAGCTGAGACAAAGTCTACACCTGAATCAACATTCACTGACACTCCCATGCCACCTGTTTCTGAACTAAAAACGAATTTTGTAAAAGAGAGTGTGGTTGAACATGGAAGTGTCAAGGAGAAGCTAAAGCACGAAATTAATCTTGACTTACCCAAATCTGAAAATGAAAATTTATATACTAAAATTGATAAGGGTAAGAAGGTTATAGTTGTATCGCCTCCAAGTTTGCCTGAATTGGACGATCTGACGATTCAAAAGGCCGCTAAAAAGGCTTTCGTGAAACGATCATGGTTCACATGTCATCAAAAAGGGCATGTTGCAAGTATTTGTCCAACTAAGGGCAAAACTGGAAAGGTACACGTGAAGAAAGACTAATCACCTGTAAAGTCTGTGTCGCCTCCTAAAATGAAAAATTCTGAGGCGACAAGCATAAAACTGAGGTTGTCTGGTGTTTTTATACCAGAAGGTAAAATTAAAGAAAATGAAAATGCTGGTAGTTCTGGGAGGAATGGGTTGGGATTTAAGATAACTCAAAGTTCTCAGAGAACACAACTCGCATTAAAATATGTGAAATTTTCGTCTCATGATAGTTCTAGGAGCACTACCTCTTTTGGTGGAAGCACTTATGGACAGTCTTCTAGGAATAAGACTCCACAGAGATACCAAACTCCCAACAACCATTTTAACAACCCTAATAGTAACAATAGGAATTATCATAATTCAAGTTATAACTATCCAACTAGGGTAACATCTACATCAAACCCAAGGCCAGTAAATCCTAGACTTTTTCAGAAGTCTCCAGAAAGAAAGCCTAGTGGTAGTACCTCCCATGCTCAAACGAGTGAGACTTCCAAAGCATCCGACTCTACTGAAAAGAGCAATGGATACTTGAAGGAGTTCACATTCGTTGACGAGAATGGCAGACCCAAGACCGTCGTGGCTTGGGTCCCCCTTGACAACTAACTATTTTCATCTAATGTGCAGGAGTTAATCAGACGTGCTGCAAACTGGTGGTATGTTGATAGCGGTTGCTCAAGGCACATGACGGGGGAAAAACATCTTCTAGTGGACTTCATACATAAGAAAGGAGGATATGTCAACTTCGCAGGAGCGAAAGGTGGTCAAATTACTGGATTGGGAAATGAAACAAATGGTAAACTGATGCTAGAGCAAGTCAACTATGTTGAGGAGCTGAAGCACAATCTTATGAGTGTATCTCAGATTTGTGATAAAGGACATCCGGTCCATTTCACAGATAGAGAAGCACTTATATTAAAACTTGGTTTCATCATTCCAAAAGAATGGATAATCATGAGGGCTCCTAGGAAGAATGACACTTATGTTATGGACATGAGTGTTACTGAATCTGTTCAGGAGTCAACATGTCTTCTATCCAAGGCATCTGAGAATGATTCATAGTTGTGGCATCGGAAAATGGCACACCTGCATTTTAGAAAAATGAATTACATAGTTAGAAACGGACTAGTGTTAGGTGTACCGGTACAGAAGTTTGGCTTTGAGGACAAATGTGTACCTTGTCATAAAGGAAAACAACACAAGAAACCTCATAAGTCAAAGTCTCAAAATTCCATTGCTTCAATTTTTGACCTTCTTCACATGGATTTATTTGGTCCTATGAATGCAAGGAGTATAGGCGGTAAACACTACTGCCTAGTTATCACTGACGACTTCTCGCGTTTCTCTTGGGTATTCTTTTTGGGAGCCAAAGATGAGACAGCAAAAATACTGATGACATTCTTTACCCAAATTGAACATCAATATGGGAGAGGAGTTAAGAGAATAAGAAGTGAAATGGCCTAGAGTTCAAGAACTCGGTAATGAATGTCTTTTGCTTAAGCAAAGGAATTCAACACCAGTTCAGTGCACCCTATGAGCCACAACAAAATGGTGTCGCTGAAAGGAAAAATAGAACCTTGATTGAAGCAGCAAGAACAATGCTGGCTGATTCAAAGCTTCCCGTCATCTTCTAGGGAGAAGCTGTGAACACAGCCTGTCATGTTCTGAATAGAGTTTTAACCGTTAAGAAGCATAACAAAACGTGTTATGAGCTTCTAAATGGTCGCAAAACCAAACCTGACTGGTCTTGAACCCTTCGGTGTTCATTGTACATTATTAAAGACCAAGCATCAATCTAAATTTGGTGAGAAGGCTGACGAAGGATTTTTTCTAGGTTATGAAGCAGGATCTCCAAACAAAAGGGTCTATAATAAGACATCTGGAAAAGTTGAGATTGTATATAACATACAAGTCACATCTTATACTCCAGCTGTACAAACTGGACCAGATTGGTTATTTAATTATGACGCTGTTTTCAAGTCATTTAATCTTCCGATCCTAAGTGAAGTTGACACTTTAGGATTAAAACACGTTATACTAGATGATGGTGAAGACAATCTATTTGCACCAAGATCTAGTGTTCCAAGTTCAGAAGATGCAAATGATAAAAGTAAAGAAGTCATTGCTGAACCGATTGTAGTCTTAGACCCCACATCAATCGATATCCCATCTCCATCTGAGGTTACCGACTCTGGGCAAGATCTGCTGCAGAAGAAGCAACACCAGTAAGGGAGATTGGATCAAATCTAGGGTATGTCCTACCAGTTCATTCTACCATCTCGACTCGTGTGAACAAGTATCATCCAATTGATAATATCATTGGTGATCCGAGTTCTGGAGTAAAGAATCATAAAGAGATATCTGACAGCACCAGTCTATATGTATCGATCCAAGATACTGGGATCATGCATAAGTGCCTGTACAGTTGTTTTATCTCTCAAATAGAGCCGAAAAATGTTCAAATGGCTCTCAAGGACAACTCTTGGGTTAAAGCTATGCAAGAAGAACTTGCTCAATTCAAAAAGCTCAAAGTATGGGAGCTAGTTGACTTACCTAAGGGAGAATATGCAATAGGCACCAAATGGGTGTTTAAGTGCAAACGTGATGATAAGGGAATTGTAACTCGCAACAAGGCAAGGCTAGTAGTTCAGGGATTTAACAAACAAGAGGGGATTGATTATACAGAGGTGTTCGCACCAGTAGCAAGGCTAGAAGCAATTCGATTGTTTCTGGCATATGCTGCACATAAGAAGATTAAAGTATATCAACTCGATGTTAAGAGTGCCTTTCTTTATGGTAAAGTTCAAGAAATGGTGTTTGTCCAACAAGCTCCGGGGTTCAGTGATCCAGACTATCCAGATCGAGTTATAAATTAGACAAGGCTCTATATGGACTGCATCAAGCACCCAGAGCTTGGTATGAGACACTATCTACCTATCTCTTGGAAAACGGGTTCAAGAGGAGATAGATAGCACATTGTTCATCAAGTGGCAGAAGGAGGATTTCCTACTTGTACAAGTCTATGTTGATGATATCATTTTTGGATCATCTAACGAGAAAATGTGCAGAGACTTTGAGCAAGTTATGAAACAGAGATTTGAGATGAGTGCAATGGGTGAATTAAACTTCTTCTTAGGATTACAAGTTGATCAAAAGAAGGATGGATTTTTCATTCATCAGACGAAGTATGTTCATGAAATGCTCACTCGTTTCTAAATGACAGATAGTTCGTCATATGGCACATCGATTCAACTGAATCATAATCTCGGACCAAATACTGAGAGCTCTGAAGATGTGGATCCGACTCAATATCAGGTCATTATCGGTTCTCTCATGTATCTAACTGCTTCTAGACCGGATATAACATTTGTTGTCTGTTTGTGTGCTCGCTTTCAATCTAATCTAAAGGAATCACACATGAAATCAGCAAAGAGAATCTTGCGTTACCTTAAGGGCAAACCTAAGTTAGGTCTTTGGTATCCCTCGGGGGGAAATTTTGACTTTGTTGCCTATACTGACTCAGACTATGGAGGGTGTAACTTGAATAGGAAATCCACCTCGGGTGGTTGTCAGTTACTAGGTGGTCGCATTGTCTCATGGCAATGTAAGAAGCAAACCTCGGTTGCAATCTCAACCTGTGAGGCTGAGTATGTAGCAGCCGGCAGTTGTTGTTCACAAGTATTGTGGATACAACAACAGCTGCGTGACTATGGTTTAAACTTTACAAGTACCCCTATTATAATTGATAACCAATCTACAATGTCCATAACTAATAATCCGGTTAAGCATAGTAAAGCGAAACACATTGACATTAGACATTATTTTATTCGGGACTGTGCTGAAAAACATCTGATTAAATTAGTTAAGGAGATCACTGATGACAATCTTGCCGATCTTTATACCAAGGCATTTGATAGGTCTCGGTTTGAGCTTTTAATCCAACTAAATGGGATGAGAAATCCTGAGTAAATTTTTCCTCAAAAGAACTTAGTGTATTTTTTCTTTCTTAGTTCATTTTACTTTTTGTCTTTGCAGAAATGATAAAAATTGAGGGTCACTGTATTAATTGCAAAGAAATGATGAAATCATTACCCATGCCTAGAACATTTTATATGTGTGGCTTTTAGATGCAGGACATACACAATAAATGTACCTAAAATACAACCTATTTGATAGCTTCACATAATGATGTATTGGTAGGCATTAGACATAATGGTTTTCAAGTACTAAATCTATAATAAATAACACGATCTTTTCTGTGAACTCTTTAATTTGATGTACAACTTAAGTCTTAATTCTTAGGAGATAGATCGTACATGAATGCTTGATACTGGATATAAAATATAAATAAATCATCTGGGGGGGTTCACTAACTGTTTCTTCTGCTACATCTAGAAATATGCTGACCTAGATTCAGTCAGAGTTTCCTTACACTGGAACAAACTTGACCGCGAAACAATAAAAACGTGTTCAAGGTCTTTAGTCAAACTATGTCGCTTTGTTGTACGAAAGTACAGACCTGTCACCTCTGGTTTGATTTTAGATTTGTTTGTTTCTAACCTTAGTCTTGTCTGATATTTGCAACGTGTACCCATGTACATTGCTGTTAAAGCAAAATGACTTGACTTTAAAGATGACATAAAAAAAATTGAAAAAATATCCGATACATGCTATTCTTGACTGTCTAGATCTTAAGGGTATATCAAATATAAGATACACAGGAAATCGTGAACAATAATCTAATCTGTACTTGAGAATTCTGAATGTCGAATGTTTAAGTGGACAACAATACCGATAATTGGTGTGATCTATCATTTTCAACAATAATAATCAAAGGAATAAATGAAAATTCCTAACTGTGTTATGTTCTCACCATGGCTAATTCGATCTTTGTATCAGTGACACTCTCAAAAAGATTGTACGTTTCAAAATATGAACAATTTCATATTCGCATTTTACATTTTATGTTATTTTACATTGTTTAAATAAATAAATAAATAAAAGTTCTTCGTTTTTGGGAATTATTTACATTTTGTTCGTTTAATTGCTCAAACTTTGCTCAATTAAGTGTCTAAGTATTTAGGTAATTGCTAAATGATTTAAAGTTGAAAATGTTAAACTTTTTGGTTTCAAAATTCTAAGTTCTTACGAACTTAGAGGGTACGTTCGAAGTCTAAGTTCGTACGAACTTAGTCTTAGGGTATAAAAGGGTCAAGCTAAGTCAAACTTCTCATTCTCAACCATTCGAACCTCATATTCGTATGAACATACCCAGAACATTCGAACCTCCGTACGAACCTAGCCTCGGTTTACTCATTTTCAAATTAAACTCATAATTTGGACTGTGTTTAACAATTCCACTCCATTAGACTTCATCACTATCATATACTGAATCTTTTTAAGTAACCTAGACAAGATTTGGACCATTATTCATACCAAAATTAAATTTTTATTTGGGTTTTTACAAAACTAACTAAGATATAAAATCTGGAATGTGTTAATGATTAAAATGATGTGTTTATAGTTGCAATATGCTATACGCATATAGGCGCACCTGTTACAAGTTCCATATTTCATTTTAGAGACAAAAATTTTGAAAATGCTTTTTCAGTTCTTGCGTTCGAACTTACATGTTCGTACGAACTTGCATGTTCATACGAACCTATAGGTTCGTACGAACCTAGCCAATGTAAGTTCGTACGGACTTAAGTTTGACTTGGTCAAACAGTAAGTTCGTACGAACCTACAAGGGCAGTAAGTTCGTAAGAATCTACTTTGGTTCAAATTTTTGAAATTTTATTTAATAATGACTTTAGACTCGTTTTACTCATGTCTAATCTCTAACATTATTATTCTTTATTTTTGGTGTGTTCGTGTTTGCTTTTGCAGAAATGGCTGATCAAGTGCGTGAGTTCTTCAACAAGCACAATGTGGCTGTTTCATTTGATCTTGCAAATCCGGCGACCGAACCGTTTCGAGGCATACTGGAATTTCTCATGCGCTCGCGAGTGTTCTTTGCACTCACTCATTCGCTGACGTTGAGGTTTCCTTACCTCAGTCAATTCTGGGCGACGGCGGTTTATGACTGTGAGCCTCAGCCACCGGTTATAAGGGCTACCGTGAATGGTGTCGATATCAAGTTTACTACTGAGTTTTTAAGGCAGGTATTGCAGTTGGGGACTGAAGAACGGGAAAATGGCCCAACTACTTTTCCTCTTGAGATGCGCGCTGGTGCGTTTAAACGCATGGGATATGTGGGAGATGTTGTCCACACCCAATACACCAAGAGTCTAGTGTACGGCCAGTGGCGCTATCTGATGCACATTTTACTTGTATCTTTCGGGCCAAAGAAGGCAGGGTTCGATACCATGAATCACAAACTACAGTCGGGGATGATCTCACTTGTTTACAACAAACCCTACTGTTTCAGCCAGTACTTCTTTGATGAGATGGTTCAGCAGATAAAGGGGAGTGTGAAGGAGCATTTTATCCTGTACCCAGAATTTGTTATGATGGTGCTGAATGCATTGATTCCAAATCTTCCAACCATCGATCCGGTTGTTCATCTGATGCCGGTTGATAAGAAAATCTTCGGCCATTGCCTCAGTCACAACAAAAGGCGTGCTGCAGCTGATAGGCCTCAGGCTGTGCCATTATTTGGGGCAATTCTCAATGCTGACTATCAGGCACCACCAAATGATGGTTGGTTGGATGTGCCCCAGCCCCAAGCAGATGCAGAGGTTCCACTTCAAGAACCAGGTCCGGCCCTCGTGGCAGATCATATGGAAGTTGGTGATGCGCAACAACAGGAGGTTGTTGAGGATATTCTGCACCAAGTAGAGCACCCTGTTGAGGGAGAACATGTTGATGTTGCTATTGCTGAAGAATTGGTCAGAAATGTTCTGCAAGGCAGTGCTGGCCCTAGTGCTGCGGCCACTGGATCTCAACATCAGTCTGTTGAGGAGGAACTTAGGGATGTTGACAAGTACTTCTTTGAAGGAGTTGATGCTACAGAGCCCAATAAAGCTGATGAGGATGCAGCTCATGATTCTGAGGCCACTGAGACTGATGTTGAAGATGATGATAATGATGATGATGATGGGGATGATGATAGTGATTCGGATCAGCCTATGATCATTTTCCAGGGATCTAAGGGGGTATTGCGTGACCCCAAAGCTGCCAGGGAAAAGGAGAAGGGAAAGAGAAAGATCCAGGAGGACGATGACTATATTCCCGTCGATTCTGATGTCGAATCTGAACCAGACCGGTTCCGGGTGCAAGCTCGTAAGCGCCCGCGTTCCTCTGGTATTGTTATTGAAGAGGGTGATCAAGCTCCTCAAATCATATCTCATTCACCATCACCCGTCGCTCCACCGACTGTTCAATCACCACCGGTTACATCCACAACCACACCACCCTCACCTCCAACGGTTACACCTCCTACTGCCCCTCCTACGACTCAACCCACCCAATCTGTTTGGAACCCGGTTGCTCTTCTCTCCGATCCAGACAAGTTTACCTATCTTGAGGGCCGGATCACTAGCTTGATGGATATGGTGACGGCTTTGACTGCTGTTGTTACAAGCCAGGAAGTTCGAATCACAAATCTGACGGCTATTAATGAGCGCTTAGAAAAGAACCTTGAAATGGTAGAAGATCAAGTGCGGCTAAATGAGGTCACTATCTTCCAAATGAAACGCCAGTCGCTCAGGGGGAGTAAGAAAACAGGGTCCAAGGAAGATGAGCTGAGACTTAAAGCTGATAATGACTGTGACGATGATCCAAGTGCACCCAAAGAAGGTGAGCTGCCTGGCTCTTCATCTAGAGTGCAAGGTGCAGTAATAGCTCAGGGGGAGTCTGGTCAAGGTTCTAGTGTGAGCGGATCTGGACAAGGTGCAACAAAGCCTCAAGAAGAGATTGAACCATCTAGAGGGTGGAACAAAGAGTCCAGTGAGGCACCAGCAGAAGGGTCAGACTGGAGCAAGAAAATCGAAGAAAAAACGGATAGAAAGGTGGTTGGGGAGCAGAATCAGGGTCTAGTGTTGGTGCAGCGGCAAATGGTGGTGGTGGTCAGAAATCAGAATGGGGTGCAAAGAAGAATGAAAACGAAGCTGAGAAGGCTGGTAGTGGATCTGAGCAGACTCTAGTGAATCTAGCTGAGACTGAAACTATTGAAGCGTTGCTTGGTTTAGACGATTCTGATAGTGAGGGATCTGAGTTAGAAGAATGAGAGATTTTGGATAAGGAGGTTGCAGACTGGAAATCTGAAGATGAAATTATTCCAGATGACGATGCTGATATTGATGAATTCATAGTGTCAAAGCAACCAGTAAGTGAAGTAGTTGTTGAGGATGAAGCTGTGGAGAAAGTGATCAACTTGGAGCAGGACTCAGCTCCTGAAGTTGATTCAGATTTTGAAGAAGTTGAACCAACTCGAGAGGAGTTAAAGAAGTTATGGTTCAAGAAGGTTGAAAAGGAACCGGAAATCAAATACAGAGGTGATATCAGGGTCTGAGGATCGGGCAAGCTGAAGCGAGGTATCATAAGTTGGTTCTATGACAGCAATCTATGTTCATACTAAAAAGATATGATGGGATTCAGTACTTGAAGAACAAGCTGAAGACCTTTAGCTCGTTGCCGAAAAATGAACTGAAGGAGCTAGCTTTGATAGACTTGGTGAATATTGGTGATGATCCTTACGCTAGTGCCTTAGAGAGAATCTTAAAGCGTGAAGGAAGAACTAATCAGTTTGAAAATCTAAAGCCAAAGCCAGGAAAGAGAGTTCCTGATCTGACCCGGATTGATCCACTTACTAACAAGCCGTGGATGAAGATGGTCTACAGACCAGTCAAATGCTGAAGAAAATGCCACAGAATATTCTGGCAAATCTCAAGTGGTGGTACGTGGATAACAAGACTGCTGAGGCAGTAATGGAAGATTGTGACGGAAAGGAACTGCTGACAGTTTATGACAGTTTACATCTGGTAAACTTGTCGAAGGACGATCTGATGAAACTTCATGTAAACAAGATCGTGTATAGAGACAGTTGGAGACATGAAGGACGAAGGTATCAGAAGGTTGTGAAGGTGTGTGTTGAAAAAGGCTTATGGGTTGAGAGTCTACAGAGTTGATCGAGAATCAAGATTCGACAGAGCCAGAAGACTGAAGACAGATAGAGCTATTGTCAAGGGGGAGTCTGTTGGTGCACGTTTTGTGACAACAACTCTTATTTTGTAATAGTTAGTTTTGTAATTAGCTTTATAGTTAATTTGTAGTTTGCTTAATTAACTTAGCCTTTTTGAAAGTTGAATTGTAAGTTCGTACGAACCTAGGAAGTTCGTACGAACATGTAAGTTCGTACGAACCTAGGACCAGCTAAGTCCGTACGAACTTGCTGGGTATAAATACCAACTTGTAATGTTTTATTTGTAATGCTTTTGGAAACTGATACGTTCGAATATACTGTGCTATTTTCAAATATCTACGAACCTACATTATAAACACTTGCAATTACTTGTTTTATTGTTGTTTCTTGTGTATTATACCATTCCGCAAACTAATACACATTGTAATCCCATTTGGATCCGTTCAAAGGGACTTTCACAAGAGACAATACGACCTCCTAATAACTGACAACCTCCAGAGGTTGATTTTCTGTTCTAGTTACATCCTTCATAGTCTGAATCTGTATAGGCCAAGAGATTAAAGTCGCCTTCTGAGGGATACCAAAGACCTAACTTCGGTTTTCCCTTCAGATAACGCAATATCCTTTTTACGGCCTTCATATGAGATTCCTTTGGATTAGCCTGAAACCTAGCACATAAACAAACAGCAAACATGATGTCAGGTCTAGAAGCGGTTAGATAATACATCAAAGAGCCGATAATTGCCCGATATTGTGTCGGGTCAACATCTTCGGTACTCTCTGAGTCTGGTCCGAGATTATGATTCTGGGGAACAGGAGTACTAAATGGTGAGCTGTCAGCCATACTGAACCGCTCAAGCATTTCATGCACGTATTTCGTTTGATGGATAAAGAGTCCATCCTTCTTTTGATCAACCTGCAATCCTAAGAAGAAAGTCAGCTCCCCCATAGCACTCATCTCAAATTTCAGCTTCATAAATTGTTCAAATTCTCGGCACGTGCTCTCGTCGGATGAACCGAAGATAATGTCATCCACGTAAATCTGTACTAGTAGAAAATCCTTCCCCTGCCACAAACAGTGTATTGTCTATCTGACCTTTCTTAAACCCATTGTCCAAAAGATAGGTAGACAAAGTCTCATACCAAGCCCTGGGTGCCTGATGCAAACCATACAGAGCCTTGTCCAATTTGTAGACACGGTCTGGATAGTCTGGATCAGCAAACGCTGGCGGTTGTTCGACATACACCAGTTCTTGAACCTTCCCATACAGAAACGCACTTTTTACATCCAGTTGATAGACTTTAAGTTTCTTGAATGCAGCATACGCTAGAAACAATCAGATTGCTTTCAGCCTTGCTACAGGTGCAAAAAACTTTGTGTTGTCTATCCCTTCCTGTTGATTGAATCCTTTTACAACGAGTCTGGCTTTATTTCGGGTGACAATTCCACGATCATCTCGTTTACACTTAAACACCCATTTGGTGCCTATAGCAAACTCTCCCTTGGGTAGATCAAGTAGCTTCCAAACTTGAAGCTTCTCGAACTGTGCGAGCTCCTCTTGCATCGCCTCAACCCATGAATTGTCTTTAAGAGTCATTTGTACATTCTTTGGCTCAACTTGTGAAATGAAGCAACTATATAAGCAATTATGTATGATCCCTGTGTTTTGGATCGATACATAAAGACTAGTGCTTTCAGTGATTCCTTTACGAGTCTTCACACTGGAACTGGGATCACCAATTATGTTGTCAATCGGATGATCTTTGTTAATTCGTGTTGAAACCGTAGTGTCAACAGGTATATCAGACCCAAGATTTGACCCAATCTCCCCCTAAGTTGTTACACCGTCTTCAACAATTTCTTGTTCGGAACTAGTAGCCTCTGAAGAGTGAATTTGTTCGCATGAACTTGAATCAACTTCTTCTGTCTGATCAAAAATGATTTCCTTTCCTTTTCTTGTTGTAATTTCTGAAGTTGGAATATTGGATCTTGGTTCATCACCATCATCCAATATTGCATATTCTAACCCTGAAGATTCCTCGGAAGTGCCTGTATCACTCAGAAGATGAACATTAAAGGTTTTGAAGACAACATCATAATCGAATAACCACTCCGAACCGGTTTGAACAGCTGGCGTATAAGAAGTGACTTGTATATTGAATACAATCTCCACTCTACCAGAAGTCTTATTAAAGACTCGTTTGTTTGGTGAACCACCATCATAACCGAGAAAAAGTCCTTCGTCGGCTCTTTCACCAAATTTTAGTTGATTCCTTGTTTTGAGTAATGTACAAGGAACGCCAAACGGTTCAAACCCGATTAAATTTTGTTGGGCATGTTTTGTGACAACAAATCTAGCTTGTAATAGGACTGGTGTAATTATTATAATTTTGTATATTGGTTTAGACTTGTAAATATATGATATTAATTTGTTATTATTATTTGTTAAACATAATTAGACAAGTAACAAATTCGAATTAAAGTCAAAATTGCGAAATGAGAAGTCAACTCGCAAGTCATTAGACTTGCGAGATGAGATCTCAAGTCGCAGCCAATCTCAAATCGCAGGCTTGGACCTGCGAGATGAGATCTGGATTCGCAACTCAGTATTGCGAGCTGAAAAGGTTTGCGAGCTGAGAAGTCAACTTGCAAAGCCCAAGGCCTGCCAGTTGAGTCAACTCGCAAGGCCCATGGGCTGCAAGTTGAACCAAGTATAAATACAATAATTAGGGTATTTTCTTGGTATCCGTGCCATTTATTACACACAACATTAAAATATTCACCACCTTGTTTTTCGTGCAGATATAAATACTATTATATTAAAGGCTCGGTTTTAAGTGATTAACATTGTTAATAATCAAAACAAAGCTAGTTAATTGATAGTAACGTTATATAAGCTTAAACCTAACGTATTGAGGGATTCCACACCTCAATACTTAAAGATAATCCGTTATCGAACCAAGATCTAGTGACTTTACAAATTTGGTTTCTGACCGTGTAAAAGCTCATAACATGTTTTGTTATGTCTCTTAACAGTTTAAACCCTATTCAATACGTGACATGCTGTGTTTACAGCTTCACCCCAGAAAATTACTAGAAGCTTTGAATCAGCTAACATGGTATGTGCTGCTTCAATCAATGTCCTGTTTTTCCGTTCTACAACTCCATTTTGTTGAGGTTCGTATGGTGCACTGAACTGATGTTGAATACCTTTGCTTAAACAATAGATGTTCAACTCTGCATTCTTGAACTCTGAACCATTGTCGCTATGGATTTTCTTAACTCCTCGACCATATTGATGTTGAACTTGAGTGAAGAATGTTATCAGCATCTGTGCTGTCTCAACCTTAGAACTTAAGAAAAAGACCCAAGAAAATCTCGAGTTGTCATCGGTAACCACTAGACAGTAGTGTTTCCCGCCTATACTTCTCGCATTCACCAGACCGAATAAGTCCAAGTGAAGAAGTTCAAATGTCGTAGCAATGGAGTTCTGAGTTTTAGACTTGTGAGGTTTCTTGTGCTGTTTCCCTTTTTGACATGGCACACATTTGTCGTCTAGCCCAAAACTCTGTACTGGAACACCTTGCACTAGATCATGTCAGACAATATAATTTTATTTTTCGAAAGTGCAGATGTGTCATTCTCCTATGTCATAATTGAGATTCCGTCTCTGAAGCCTTGGATAACAAGCAAGTTGACGCCGTTGAGAACTCAGCATTACTCATGTCCATCACATAACTGTCATTCCTCCTTGGTGCCCTCATAACTATCCATTCTTCTGGGATGACAAACCCCGGTTTCAAGATGAGCGTCTCTCTATCTATGAAATGGACAGGATGTCCCTTGTCACAAATCTGAGAAACACTCATGAGATTGTGCTTAAGCTCCTCAACAAAGTTGACTTGCTCTAGCGTTATTTTCCCATTAGTAACATTTCCTGATCCCGTGATTTGTCCTCCCTTTGCTCCAGCAAAGTTTACATAACCCCCTTTCTTTTCCATGAAATCCATCATGATCTGCCTTTCCCCTGTCATGTGCCTGGAGCAACCGCTGTCTACGTACCACCAGTTAATGGCACGCCTAGTCAACTCCTGCACTCAAGAAATAAACATTAGTTATCGAGGGGTGTAGATCCCGATGTAGATCTTTTAAACAAATCGTATGGTGGAGATAATCACAAGAATATAAAGCTCAAACAATGAAGAACAATCCAATAAGAACACTTTATATTTCTTTATCAAATTCTCAGGAAAATACAGCAGCCAAAAACAGAGAATAAGTGTGTGAAAAGTCTCCAAAAAGTCTAACCCTAAAATTTTGTAATCTGGGTATTTATACTAAACTGGCCGACTTATGCGACATAAGCACTATGTCGCTAAGTCACTAATGCGACATAAGGCTATGTCGCAATTACAACTAATGCGACACAAGGCTTGTGTCGCATAACACAGAAAATGTAATTCTAACTAACTCAATTACATTAACAAACACAATACAGACTCGACCAACTGACAGACACACTAAGATGTATCAACAAGGGGGACCCAAGCCATGACGGTCTTGGGTGGGACATTTTCCTCAAATGTGAACTCTTTCAAGTAACCATCTCTTTTATCTTGAGACTTGGATACTTAAGTAGTTACACGTTGAGGTGAATGGTAGGTCTTTCCCCTAGGCCTTCTTTTAGGAGACTTTTGATATAATCTCTGATTGACTGGCTGTGGCTCAGTTGGATAAGTGTAATTTGAATTGTTATAATTCCAATTAGTATTATCCTGATTAGAACTATTTCGTTTGGGGGTATGAAAAGGTTGTGGAGTTTTCGACCTAATAGATTTTCCAGTAGAACTTCCTCTGACAGAAGTAGTGTTCCTTGGACTATCATCCATCGAGAACTTCACTGGTTGGAAACGAGGTTGAAATCTTTGAAACTTTGGTAATTATTTATCTCCCCCATTTCTAACCACGTTTTCAAGAGTTTCGTTAATTTGAAGTTCAGTACGAAAAATATTTGCCATTTTCTTGTTTACACTAGTTATCTCAGACGTGTTCATGATTTTAGCCTTAGAACTACTAGCTTTAACAGGTGATTGCTCTTTCTTCACCTGCGTTGGTTTGACTCCTGTACTTTTTTTTGGACAAATACTTGCCACGTGTCCGTTTTGGTGACAGACGAAGCACGAACGTTTTACCAAAGCTTTCTTAGGAGCTTTGGTATTGGTTTGGTTTTCCAAATTATTAGAAGTCAGAGAAGAGACTGGTTCTAATTGTTTACCCATATCTTTTTGGTCAAATTCAAGTTTTGTATCAACAAATTCAACACTAGTTTTAGAATCTTCTTTTTCTGAGTGTACATCCATTACTCCCTTACTTTCAAAAGACACTTTCTTTTTCAGAATTGTTTTGGGAGTCATGGAAGTCTCAGTAGCAGTTGATTCTTTTCCATTATTTATAGTCTCAACTTTCTCTGACTTAGTCAACTCAGTACTATTTACCAAGTCAGGGACTGCTGAGGGAATGGTAGAGTCAACAACTTGTGATAGGTCAGGTTCAGTTGTTAAGTATGTATAATTATGGTTATATGGTAGAGGGACTTCATTATATCCCATTCCACGATGGTCTCCTGGCTATTTTCCAACAGTTAACAAGGTGTCTAAGGTTTCAACGGAGAATCTTCTAAGTTCAATTTTCCGATTTAGATCTGTAATTCTAACCCTGGCATCTGCTAATTCTTTTTCCTTTTCTGAAGTGTTCCTAGTTAAGTCAGATACATGTTCTCGAGCTAAATCTATTATTTGACTCTGCTCATTAACTATATTTAATTTTTTAATGTCTTCATTATCAGATTTTAACTTAACTATTAATTTAGAATTTCTCTGTTTTAATGCTGCATTTTCTTCCTTTAAGTGATTAAGTTGAGCTGTCATCAAGTTAAATGATTCTATCAATTTTTCAACTTCACCTGCAAGGTTAAGTACATAATAGGCATGCATTAACTACATAATCCAAGTTCAATAATACCTTATGCTTTTCAGCATCCAGATTAGCCATATACGCGATGAAGTCCTTTGTACTCATCGTGTCAGTCGTTTCTAATCTCACAACTCTGGTCTCAGAAGCAGGTACTATTTTCTCAACTGTCAGCTCTTCCTCATCATCTGTATCAGTGACTACCAATACATCCCTCTGTTCACCATCTATCGAGGCCATGAATGCTTGAGGTTCATCAACATAGTTATTCCAGTCATATGAACCATCTTGAGTTTGAACAACCAAAGCTCTGGAGTTTGATAAATTTCCAGAGTTTGAATCTCTATTGGTGGTTCCTTGAGAGGAATAACTTGGTCGCCTCTGGTTTGTTGTTGGCTCTCTTTTTGGTCTCTGACATTCTCTTGCAAAGTGTTCAAAACCATCATAGTTATAACACTTTACTTTAGTTTTGTCAAAACCAACTTGATTGCCCACGAATTTCCTTCCAATGCGATTTACAAATCTCTGCACGCGTCTAGCAACCATAGCCATTTGCCATTGTAGATCCATTTCTTCTAAATCATCAGGATCTACTTGATCAAAATCTTCATTAAGCATAGCAGGATCTGTGATTCTTCCCTTAATGAAGTTCTCTTGGGTGGCAATAAATGATGCTAGAAGAGACACCTGATCCTCAGCTGACTTTACACTCATTGCCTTAGACTTCAACCCGTTAGATATTCCTGAAGACGAGTTCCTATCCTTACCTGAATCATCAGATGAGGCAATATAGCAGACTTTGCATCCTGAACTTCTCAAGGCATCATCTGTTTCGGCTTCCCCTGTGAAGAACGCTGTAACTCCATTACCTGTACTTGTTGATGCAGTAGAATCAGACTTCTTACCGTGATATACACTTGGATCTTGAACCTGATCAGATCCAGTCTCTTTCTTTTGCAGATGATGAGGAATCCTTAAACCTGGATACCACTTGTAGGTTCCCTAAACCTGGATCTACGAGGTTATCACATTTATTAAGTGCGGAATCCTTAAACAAACGTAACACTAATCAACAAGTAATACGAATATAGTAAAAAACACTTTTATTGAACGTAAGTATCAATTACGTTCAACTTAAGACAAAACAATCACAAGTATTTGAACTTGCCTTTGCTAAGCCCTAAAAATACACAAAACAACTAACTACTTTCGAACTAGCATGTAATCTATATTTAGGACTCAAGTTCGTACGGGCTGGACCCTACGAACTTGTCTGGTCACAGGCCCATAAACATTAAAAGTAAACTTATTACAAAAGACTTATCAAACTAACTATTACAAACTAGAAAGCTGTTGTCACTAAATATACACCAACAGTTATATTGTATATTTTGAAAAATCAGTGCATCATATTTATAAGATATGATGCATTGGTTATAAAATATGACACTCTAACTTCTAAATATATGATAAATATCGTTATCATATAAGTCTGGGTGCATCATAGTTATAAAATATGGTGCAGTAACTTATACTTTTAGGATTCATCATAATTATAAACTTTGTTGTTGCAAAATCTAATATATCGTAATGTTAATTTGAGTACATATATAACGTATATTACAATAATAAAATCCATAAAAAATTATTTTATAAAATATTGTACTGTAACACGTCCCCTTTTCTTACAACTGATCACATGTAGTATTCAAATCCATATTTATATATAGTAACTAGATTTACACTCGTATATTACACGGGTCACATTGATAATTATAGTATAATCATAAAATAAAATTAAAAAAAGTTAGAAGGATTAATAATAAGTCCTACAATTTACCTCAATTAGTGAAAATATTTATTTTATACTTTCTTAATGTCTTCGATAAGTTTATTTCCTTTATTCCTTACTGAAAGTGGCAAAAGTCTTAAAACTTGTTGAGTAAGTTAAAAGTCTTGTGAGAAACATGATTTTTACAAAAAATATATTCATAAAAGCTGTACAATATAATATTTATGATAAAAAACTTTAACCGATAATTTTCAATATCAAATTGTAAGCATTTGCTTTGTTTATAACACTTAAAAGATATATATATATATACTCATATGTGTATAAATGTAAACTCACTATTTATTATTTAGTTGCAAAATACTCTATGAAAATAATAATACTAATTATAGCGAATATTTATTGAGGTATATAAGACAACTTTATATATTTCAATAAATTAATATATGCATCAATTGAACTATAAATTGATTAAATAAATATAATTTAGTATTATAATTTTTACAAATAAAATAAAAAGTTTATTGATTTATGATGTATTTAACTTTCACATTTTTATAATTATAATATATAAAATTTTGAAAAAAAGAAAAGTATATATGGTAAAGAATGGATAATTGTCTTATTAACTTTATGGTATATCCCGAATTTTTTAGCTTAGATAAGTACGCCCTCTTATTAAATGAATCTATGTGTTATCTACAATTAACTTTTTATTTTATTAAATGAATCTAATTTAATTAATTACTTTCACATTTTTATAATATATAGAATTTAGAAAAAGATAAAGAAAATATATATGATAAAGAATTAGCGTCAGACCCCGCGCACAATAGCGGATGAAGATTTTACATGTTGATGTTGACAGACGTATGTTTAATGGTACATGAATGCAAGAATAATTGCTATTTTTAAAGAAAAATAATTTTCATTATTAGTTTAAATTAGTGTAATTGTAAATTACAAAATATAATAAAAAGGAAAAAAGAAGATATTTAAATGTATTATATGAAATATAGTATTAATTGAACTATTTATATATTAAATAAATAGAGGGATAAGTGAAAGTTAAATAGTTATTTTTTATATTTTTTTAAAAAATTAAGAAAGAAAGTATTAAATTATCTTATTAACTTTACGGTCCATCTCAAAAATTTTAGCTTATATAAATACGCCTTCTTACTCTTATTTTATGTGTTATCTATTATTGACTTTTTGTTTTATTAAATGAATCTAATTTAATTAATTTCACATTAATAAACAGAATTTCATATTATATTTAATATTCCTTTTGTCAAAGTAAAAAAATTACTTATCAATATATCTTTCTCGTCATTAAAAAAGAAAAAATAATCTGTTACGCTCAAACTTTTTTACAGCGACAGTTATTTTACACGTATTTGTACACGTCTCTCTTCTGTGTACTTCATACCTGAATTATTTGTTTAATTTCCTTGATCACACAAAAAAACGTTAATTCTTCCATCTTCTACTTCACCAATGTATCATGTCCTAACCCTAACCCTAATCCTAATCCAATTCTACGGTTAGTAATTCCTTACAGTAATTATGGAACAACAACACCCCAAATTCAGCATCAAAGACATCGATTCCGAAGAATCCCTCTTTATCGATGCCTCAGAATCTTTTGATTCCAATCTCATTCCCAATTCTTCATCAATCTCCGAAATCGATAAGTCCGACACTTTCGTCGGTTTCGATATTCATGATTCCGCTACATCATCTACAGATGATAATAATTCCAAAGTTTCCAGTAATTTGAAGGATACTGAGAAATCAAAAATAAAATTCAAATCTTCCAGGGTTCGTTCCAGCTCAAACAGTCTGTTGCGTAAACGGTTAATCGACGTCACTTCCGATGATAGTTCTGTGATTACGAGTGTCAACGATGATAGAAGCGTCGATAATGAGTCGATTACAATCGACTCAGCAGTTTCGGGTTCGAGTCTTGTTATCGCGTTAGCCGGATTAGTTATTAAATTGATAGGGTTTCAGTTGAATATATTAGTTAGTTCTGTTACGTTTCCTATATGGTTAACTTACTATTCTTATGTGTTTATGATTGACCCATTTCGGAGTATAACGCTTGCAAAGCGTTATGTTTTTAGAAAGATTTCGAGGATTTTTTGTCTATGTAATGGTTGTGTGAAATGGATCGTTTACACTTTTATCAGAAAAAATGAATCTACATGGAAGTTTTGTCTGCAAATCTGTTGGGGATTGTTGTGGTCGATTTATGTTGGTTTTATTTTGGTTAGTTTGTTAGTGTTTGCGTTTGTTATTAGTGGTATTGTTTTGAAATATATTATAGAAGAACCGATACGGATGACACAGGATTTGAGCTTTGATTATACGAAAGATAGTCCTACGGCTTTTGTACCATTGATGTCGTGCCCTGAGCCGTCTTTTCTGGAATGTAGTGAACTGATCAAGCTTGGGTGTGGTGGTGAGTCGCGGGTTATACCTCTTGATCATAAAGTGCATGCTACTGTGTCGTTGACGTTGCCGGAGTCGTATTACAATAGAAATCTTGGGATTTTTCAGGTATGCCTTAAGATCATTCTGAAAGTAGGGAAATATACCTGTAGGCTTGCTTGCTTGAGTGCTAGACGTCCTCTTGTTTATTGTTGTCATTGTTACAATAGAGTAAATATGCTTCTTTAAGACTGATAACTGATGTGTTGCCATGGACGGAAAGCTTTTGAATATGATACTCTCTAGGTCAATGAATTGAGTCCCTCTTTAGGTAGTACTATACAGACGCAAAGTATTAGCTATTACTCCGTAATACTTATCTACAAAATATCAAGAGAAAATTAGTACAATGCATCTGGCTTAAAAATATATTTTTTGGAAGCATCACATTATTGTGCATAATTTGAAAAATTGTTCCCAATTTGTAAGTACTAAAAGTTTTTTGTCTGCTTAGATACACTAATTGGCATTTACTTAGACATCCTCAATAGCAAGGAGGTTTCCTTGGCACTGTCAAAATGGCTTTAATTGTGGCAACTTCACAAGAACCTTTAAGAGAGTTGTGATTGAAAAGATCTTGCTCGTTGTATTATACTCGTTACAAATGCATGCAAAGAATAGATGAATAACCGATAGCTAGAGGTTTTTAAATGAACTATTTGAACTGTTTGTTTATCAACCTTCTGAATACCATATGTTATAATCATAAACTAGACAGAGAGACAGAGGAGTGGAGTGTTAACAAATATTAATTCATAAGAAAACAATTGCGGTAGCTTTTACATATGTTTGTACATGAGTAATAATTCTGATAGCTTGGTTGAGAATGCGTACAGAGGGATGTTTGGTGTATTGCTGGACAGTTTTGTAAATAGGAAATAACTGTATCTTAATACTCCCCCAAGTTTGACACTTCTTGTATTCTTTTAAATTAAGTACTTCTATTATAGTTGGCAAAATTGATAAGCTGTGCCTGAGTAATACATAAAACATTGTTGCTGAAAGCTTATCCCAAATGGTGTAACCTTATACAGAACCAGTCTTGACCTTACACCTTTCCATCATAACCTGATACTCTAATAACCTGAACTTTATGCCTTTCTTGCTTTTCTACAAGTATTTGATAAACTGATGATGATAAACCGAGTCTCTGAGAGTGAAGGCCAAGGTTGCTATTTGGCAACCAAGTTATACCATTTTTCATAATCAGATCTAAACCCTTGGACATTCACAAACTTGAGTGATTATATCTCTAACAAAAGTGTGTTGAGTGATCTATTAAAATAATGATGAAACATGGTTGTTATATAGGGACATTTGTTCCAAAATAAACCTTATATTATAAAGAATAACCAGAAACTGTAAACGTAGGGATTAAATATCTGTTCATTTAGTGAGAAAGTGGTCTTATTCGGTGAGAAAATGTTACAATTTGTGCTTTAGGTAGCGACTGCTCATGAAGAGTGTGCATAATTACCTTTTCCTAACTCAAATCACGAAAACTTGAACATTCATGATGTATCTCGATTATTGATTGGTAGTACAGTACACAAACTTCTGAGGATTCTGCCACTTAGTTTATACCATATCATTTGCTCCTGCTTTGCTTAAGTATGTTTAGCTTTAAGGTTGCATTAATTTTTGAATTATCAGCAAGCATTCTGCAGTTGCTCTTATTTCTCTATGTAATTCAAAATTGAGATGTTGGTGTTTTAAGTCCTTAAAATTTTTCTAGTAACCAATGTTTCTTTATATCCATTTCCTTGAAGGTCAGGGTAGACTTCCTTGCTGGTAACGGTCAACGCCTTGCAAGCAGTAGACAACCGTGTATGCTCCATTTTAGAAGTCAACCCGTTCGCCTTATGCTGACTTTTTTGAAGCTAGCACCTCTCATCACCGGCTATTCATCAGAAATTCAAACACTAGACATTAAGTTTAGAGGATATACCGAAAGAAACATTCCCACCTCTTGCTTAAGGGTTAAATTGGAACAACGAGCCGAATTCGCAAAAGGGGCTGGTATTCCTGAAATATATGAAGCATATATGAAGTTAGAGTCGCATCAACCGTTCTTAAAAAGGATTTTGTGGTATTGGAAAGGAACCCTGTACATATGGACCACCATTATAATTTTTATGGTTGAGTTGTTATTCACTCTTATTTGCTGCACACCTGTTATCGTACCATGGTTGCAGCCAAGGCGTGTTCCTTCAAACAGTATTGTTTCTCCAAACCCCCGGCCTGTTCCAAAGCAGCGTGCTAGCTGATGTTTACGCAACCACTAAACCTGTTGTCTCATGGAAAAGGGATCGGTGTTCTTTGTACGCAACCTAATTGTTACTGTCCATACATTTTTTTCTTTCTGGTAACAGAAAGTGTATGTATTGTGATAATCAATTTGCATATGTAACTTATATATTCTACAATTCATAAATTCATCTGTAAATACAATATAAATTGATCAAAGTGTTCTTTAGTGTTAATTTGGGCAATCTGGAAACAGCGCAACAGTAATCCATGCTAAATCATACTCTATTTTTCCATGTCTTCAAAGGTACTCTCTTTGGTGGATCCCTAATAGATACTCGAAAGTTGGTGACAAATTAGTGTATTAACCCCGACTCGGTTCTGTGGAATTAATGGGTTTCTATTTGGTGGTTTTGGTTTTTTAAAGTTTTTTACATGTAATACTACATAAATTACTTGCATCTTTCTATTCTTATTTGTTAATCAGTAGTAGCATATACTGGTCATTACTTTTCTTGAATAAACAACGTATAAAAGGGATATATGATTAGTTAAGTTGGAAAGATAACAAATTGGCCTATTAGCTCAGCTGGTTAGAGGGTCGTGCTAATAACGCAAAGTTCCATTTAAACCTCTCAAGTTATGCT
Organism: Logfia minima; assembly: GCA_963921325.1. Taxonomy (NCBI): domain Eukaryota; kingdom Viridiplantae; phylum Streptophyta; class Magnoliopsida; order Asterales; family Asteraceae; genus Logfia; species Logfia minima. The sequence goes on along the minus strand of OY992772.1, from coordinate 22,152,589 downwards.
TAAAGCCAATCTAGTCCCCCACTTCTATAGAATAAAACCCCTAAAATTTACTGGCTTTCACACCCTTTCTACTAGAACCCCAAAATGGCAATTAGGGCTACAACTACTCTTTTCAAACATTCACGTCTGATCCTTAATATTTTCATCATCATTTTACTTCTGCTTGAAACAACAACAACACCGGTATACGGATCCGTTAAACCAAATAAGAAGAAAATATATCAAAAACAGCAGCAGATACTATTACAAGATTGTGAACAAACGGTATCGAAATCAGAGTGTTTGAGAAACAACGATTGCAGATGGTGTCAAAGTGATGTACTTGATGACACGTGTTTCTCTAAATCTGAATCTTTACGTTTGCCTTCTCATATTTTCATTTGCTGATTAATTAATTTTAATCATCATCCTCACGATCTCCTTGTTTCTAGATCCAGTGATTTTGTCGTTTTTGTAGTGATAATTTTTTTTTTCTTTCCAGATGTATAAGATCATGAAATCTAGAGTTGTGGAATTATTTTAATCAGCAAACTTTTATTTTTCTGTTTGTTCTTTTGTATTTAGTGAGATTTTAAATCAAAAGTGCTCCCTTATTAGCCCTGAACTACTTAAATTAATTGAGTCAGCTGTATTAATCTTTAGACAGATGATATGGTTATGATGTATTACTTTATTGTTGCTTGTGTTTGTTTATAAACATTAAACACCATCATATCATATCATCTATAACCAATACTAGTAATAATGTTAACTTGATTTGCTGTGAAAGACTTGATCAAGAACCTGATTACCACAAAGCTTTTAGGAAGCGTAAAACTTTTTATTTGGAAAATTAAGTTTCTCTACGAAGCTTAAAAATTTTTATTTTGAAAATAAAATTTCTCTAAAAATATAAAGTCTTGTTTGAATACACAAGGTTAAAGCTTGTAGTTTAAAAATTAAGTTTCTAATTTAAAAGCTACTCCAACTAGCTTATAAGAGCTTTCAAATCATTTTACACTTTGATGTTACGACTTCTTTACCAAACACAGTTTATAAATAAAATTTTAGTTTGCAGTTACAATTACGGGCTTCAGCTTACAACTACAAATATCCACTATAGCTAATACTAATTACTCAAACAATGTTAATATGAGTGATCGAATAAGTATCAAAATGATATTAACACATGTTGATGTGTTTGTAATATGAGTGTTGCATCATCCGGACCACGAAAGAGGTGTGTAATACTAATTACTCAACCAATGTTTAATCACAAGATCGAGTACAAAGTACTTAAAGTTGGACTTAAGTTGGCTTGTGCAAAAGAAGGTTCTTTGAACCCAAATAACATTGGTTTAACCATAAACAAATACTGTATTAAAAAGACATTCATTTCATATGCTAGGTTTTCAACTTTCTAACTTTTACAGTATAAATTACCATTCTCTTACTACACGTAATTATCTATTACAATTGTACTTCCTTCCAACTCATATAGATATCTGTTCAAATCTTCAAAATTCAACCAACACTTTAACTTGACAAATAACAAAACAACAAAGTAAAACCTAAACAAAACAAATGTAATTCAAACTTCAACCAGAGTTTGTAAGTTAGAAAGTTTAAAAAACTCTTATCAGCTAAGAACAAACTCAAAACTGATTACAATTAATGTTAATTCTGCTAACATAAATGTTCTCTTAATTCACTATAAAATTCACTCAGGATTCACACACACAAACTATATAACTTAAGTATGATATGTATAGCGGAGCTTGTGTCTTCATCTTCATTGGACGATTTCAAACACGCTTACTTGTGTGTTCTAATGTCACACACTGTCAAAATCTAAACATGATTAAGTGTAGAAAAATGGGCTGTGAATTGTTTGTTATCACAGAACGTTCAAATTAAAGATGCCATAAATTGTTTGTTATAAACATTACGACTTATCAAGTCGTCAAAATCGTAGGGTTATCAAAATAGAAATTGTTTGGAGATTTCTAAAACAGTTTATAGTAATACGAAAGAAATCTCGTGTGTTTTCCAAAAGTGGCATCCTAAATGATGTGGTTAGGTGTCGTGGAAGACTTAGTTATCAGTGACTCTATTTTAGTACTAGTGTGACAACCGTCAAAAATCTCAGGTCATTAACGCACTTAAATTCCTAGTATCCCTAATTAAGTTTACAGCACTCTTAAATCCTAGTGAAAAGTTTAGGACTCCTTAAATACCGAAACGTTAAGTTATCGAAATTGCGTAACGTCTTAGGTAATTGCTTAGCGGACTTTAAGACTATGAGAAACAATAAATTAGGTTACAAAGTGCCAAAGAAACAATTGAAATTTAATTTTATACGTCATCACAAAGTATTTATCGTATCACAAAAATCGGAATTAACCGGAAATTCTGTAACTCGGTATACGCGACCGGAATAGAATAATTAACTCGCGAATGTCAATCGTAAACAAATCAAATATATTTTTATGTAAATTATAAACCTAGAAAATAAAGTTTTATAACTCAAACTTTAACCATTAAAACATCACAATTAAAGTTTACTTAATACACAAACTTGCACAAATTTAATTATGTAACACTTAAGCTTTTATTTACACAACATTAAAAAAAAAAAAAAAAAAAAATACCCTTCCCCCCCCCCCCCTCTCTTGACTACTCAAATTCCCACTCAACTCACTTGTGTACATGCAAAAATCATTTTAACCATTTCCACACACTTTCATTCTCTCTTTTCTCTCTTTTCTCTCTTAAAAACACACAAATTCTCCCATTTCACACACTAAACTCCAACCATTTTTCAAATAAAGATCAACGTTTTAGAGGTGTTCTTAAATCAAAACAAAACATCTATGGTATATGAAAGTCCCCTTTGAACGGATCCAAAACGAGATTGTAATGTGTATTAGAGTGCGGAATCCTTTAATACACAAAACGACAATTAAACAAGTGTAATATAAGTGTTTATCAATAAAATTTCGTATGTATTCGAACTTAGCAGAGTATCTTCGAATATATCTGTTAAAAAAACGTCCAAATGAAATGTTACAAGTTTGTATTTATAATCAGCTACGTTCGTACGAACTTAGTTCGTTCTAGGTTCGTACGAACTTACTAAGTGCGTACGAACTTCCTAGGTTCGTACGAACTTACATCAATACAAACAAAAAGCTTAAGTTAATAATAAAAGCAATTATTAACTACAAAACTAACTATTACAAAATAGAAGTTGTTGTCACAAAACATGCGCCAACTGACTCCCCCTTGACAATAGCTCTATCTGTCTTTAGTCTTCTGGCTCTGTCAAACTCGATTCTCGATCAGCTCTGTCGACTCTCAGCCCATAAGCTCTTTTCCACGCACACCTTCACAACCTTCTGATATCTTCAGCCTTCATGCCTCCAACTGTCTCTATACAAGATCTTGTTTGCATGAAGCTTCATCAGATCATCCTTTGACAAGTTTACCAGATGTAAACTGTCATACACTCTCAGCAGCACCTTTCCCTCATTGTCTTCCGTCACTGCTTCGGCGGTCTTGTTATCAACATACCACCACTTCAGATCTTCAAGTATGTTCTGTGGCATTTTCTTCAGTGGAACCTTCTTCAAGCACTTGACCGGTCTGTAGACCATTTTCATCCACGACTTGTTATTTATTGGATCAATCCTGGTCAGATCAGGAACTCTCTTTCCCTGCTTTGGCTTTAAGTCTTCAAACTTATTTGATCTTCCTTCACGCTTTACTATTCTTTCTAAAGTACGAGCATAAGGATCATCTCCAATATTTACCAAGTCTAGCCAGGCTAGCTCCTTCAATTCAATCTTCGGCAACGAGCTAAATATCTTAAGTCTGTTCTTCAAGTACTGAATCCCATCATATCTTTTAATTATGAACAGTTTTAGTTCACTGTCATAAAACCAACTAATGATGCCTTGTTTCAGCTCGTCCGATCCTCTGACCCTGATATCACCTTTATATTTGATCTCTGGTTCCTTTTCCACCTTTTTGAACCATAATTTCTTTAACTCTTCTCGAGTTGGTTCAATTTCCTCAGAATCTGATTCAACTTCAGGAGCTAATTTCTTTAATCGTTTCCCACACCTACCACCTTGCTCTCTAGATGAAGAGCCAGGCAGCTCACCTTCTTTGGGTGCACTCGGATCATCGTCTTGGTCATTATCAGCTTTGAATCTCAACTCATCTTCCCTGCACCCTGTCACCTGACTCCCCCTGACTGTCTGGCGCTTCAGCCGATAGAGAGTGATCTCATTCAGCCGTATTTTCTCTTCTAATTTCTCATTACGCTCTTTTAATCGTTCGTTGAGAGCCGTCAAATTATTGACACGAATTTCTTGGCTCGTAACAACGGCAGTCAAGGCCGTCACCATATCCATTAAGCTCGTGATCCGGCCCTCAAGATATTCAAACTTTTCCAGATCAGAGAGGCTAGCGGCTGGATTGGGGATAGACTGGGTAGATTGAGTTGGAGGTGGAGTGGTAGATGTGGTTGTTGTAACTGATGGTTGTGTTGGTGGGACAATGGAAGTCGTCTGAAGACATGCAGTGAGTGAAGGATGCGGCTCATCCTCACTATTACGTTGAGAACCGGCTTGGGAACCCATAGGTTCTGAGATAGTGGGTGGTTGAACTGTGGGTGGAGTGATGGGTGGTGGTGTTGGAGTTATGATTGGAGGAGGTTGTAACATCCCAAAATAGCTAAAAAAATCAGAAATTGGAGAATTTAATTTGGAACCTGCAATAAAGTCGCAGAGGCGACTTTGCTGGTTATGCGACCTTATTGATAAAGTCGCATAACAGATAAAATTTAATGAATTGAGGTGCTTAAGTGTAATTGATGAGTTATATATACGTATACATCGCCTAAACAATTCCAGAGACATTTAGAAAGAGTCTGAAGTCGGTTTCAGAGAGAAAACAGAGGAAAAAGAGAGAAAAGTGAGAAATCAAGTTTAAAATCTCAAATTGAAGCAATTGGACTGTGGAATCGAGGTAAGACTTCGATTATTATGTGCTGTGATTGTTATTACATGATTTGAATGGATTGGAATGGGTTAATTTGGCTATAACATGTTTTAATTCGAGAATTTCGGAATTTGGGGTCTGATCTGTTCGTCATGTGACTTTATTGAGTAAAGTCGCATGTGCGAACTTATTGATATAGTCGCATTAGGCCGACTCCAGGCTGCGAATTTGTGATAAAGTCGCAGAAGCGACTTTGGTGGTATGCGAACTTATAGTAAAGTCGCTTATGCGACTTTAAGGTGTGAACTTGTGATAAGATCGCGTATACTTTTTCCGAGACTTTAATAAAGTGTCGCTAAGTTTATACGAGAGTTAATTGTGCAATATATGGTTTACAGACCGGTGTTCTGTACGTGACCATTGAGGATATTCAACCACACGATTATCCAGGTAAGTAATAGAAAGATATTAATTAATTGATTGTGAATATCTAGAAATAGCAGAAGTACTTGAATGTACTATGTTTATTAGCAGGAGTTTTTAAGTGTACTGTATTGTCAGCAGAAGTAATTGAGAAGTATATTGTGTTCAGCAATAGACATGTTATTATTAACCCCACTTATGCTGAGTGATCATAAATGGCATAATAGTGTGAATGTGAGCCCTCTTTATGCTGAGTAGTCATGAGAGGTGTGATAAAGTGAATATTAGCCATATTTACGCTGAGTGGTCGTAAATGGTTCAATAGTGTTACTACTGGCTGTTTTTATGCTGAGTGATCATAAAAAGCCCAATGTAGTGATATTGAGTGTTGATTCAGTAAAGTGATAAATGTGGTTACAGTGTTTATAAGATTTTTATCTTATATTAATGTTATGATTCTGTTACTTACTAAGCCGATGTGCTTACCCAATTCCTGTTATTGTTGATAATACAGGTGGGTCGAGTAAAGGGAAGGAAGGTCTTGGGAAGGAGCCGCAGCACGATTAGTGGTGTGCTTGCTACCGTTGGTAGTAAGTGTTTGATTACTCCCGTTAAATAATGCTCGGATATTGTGGGAGTCTTTTGAGAAAAATATTTCGTGTTGTAAAGTTTGTAAACATTGTAATGTTTGTGTAAATATGAAAAGTGTTGATTTTGTTATTATATGATGTTAAAAAAAAAAAAAAAAAAAAAAAAAAAAAAAAAAAAAAAAACTGGGTGTTACAGAGGTACACCACCCTCTCCAATAACAACGCCGGTTGGACATTGGCGCTTACGTGCTCGCACCATAAACTGGTCTTCTTCGGACTCTTCATTGTGGCCCCCAGGAACTTAGTCCTCGTCGTCCTGGACTTTCCTTTTCCCTTTCTCCTTTTCAGAGGCCGCCTTGGGGTCAAGTAATATACCCTTGGAACCATGGAACCCAATCATAGGTCGGTCCTCACCAGCATCATCATCATCATCATCATCAACACCATCTGAGTCACTCTCGGTGGCCTCAGAGTCTTGAGATGCGTCCTTTTCGGCTTCAGCAGCAGGCGGAGACCCTGCTGCATCATCGACTAGATATGAGTCAATCTCCCGGAGAACAGCATCATAATTCGGCTCTGAACTAGCAGCCGCAGCACTTGAGCTCGCTCCGCCCTGCAGAACATCTCTGACCAAAGTTTCAGCAACATTAGCGTCAACACGCTCTCCCTCACCAAGTCAAACTTAAGTTCGTACAATCTTACATTTGGCTAGGTTCGAACAGATGAACTCAAAAAGCAACTTCAAAATTTTTTGCAATTAAAACGCAATCAGGCACTTGAAATAGGTGCGCCAAGGTTTGTTATAACATAAGTAACAATCACAAACAAGTTTTAACTGTAAACACATTCTAGATTTTAATTTTAAGTTAGTTTTTAGTAAAACCCAAATAAAATCCAATTTTGATTATGTTTAATGGTTCGAATCATGTACATGTTACTTACTTAGATTCGGATTGTGATTTTGGAGATGTTTAACTGATTAAAATGCTAGTACACAGTCCCAAGTTTGATTTTTGATTTGAAATTCTAAACCGCGGCTAAGTTCGAAGGTAAGTTCGAATGGTCTGGGTAACTTCGTACGAAGGAAAGTTCGAAGGGTTTAGGAAAGGTGAAGGGTTTGACTGATTTTGACCCTTTTATACCCAAGAGTCTAAGTTCGTACGAACTTAGACTTCGAACTTACATTCTAAGTTCGTACGAACTTAGAATTGTCAACCCAAAAAAAATGTAACATTTTCAATTTTAAATATGTCCCATAAACGAAGAACTTTTATTTATTTATTTATTATATAACTTAAAATAACATAAAGTGTAAAATGTGAATATGAAATTGTTCATATTTTGAAATGTACAATCTTTTTGAGAGTGTCACTAATACAAAGATCGAATTAGCCATGATGAGCACAATACACAGTTAGGAATTTTCATTTATTCCTTTGTTATTATTGATGTAAGTTATAGAACACTACAATTATCGGTATGGTTGTCCACTTAAACATTTTGTTGGTGCACGTTTTGTGACAACGGCTCTTATTTTTAAATAGTTAGATTTTGTTATTAGTTTTATAGTTAATATTGTAATTTGTTTATTAACTTAGCCTTTTAGAGATTTGTTTGTAAGTTCGTACGAACACCTATATGTTCGTACGAACCTAGGATCAGCTAAGTTCATACGAACTTGCTGACTATATATACAAACTTGTAATATTTCATTTGTACACTTTTGAAACTGTTATATTCGAATATACAGAGCTATCTTCGAATACAAAATTCTTAATTGAAAGTCCCCTTGGGGTCAGATCTACGAGGTAATATGGTATAATCGAGTGCGGAATCCTTGATTACACTAAACGATAACAAACGAGACAAACAAATGTATAAAAATCACTTTTATTGAATGTAAACGAAGTTACATTCGAACATACAAAGAGTATTCGAACTAAGCCTTAAAACTCAGTTCCTAAACCCTAAAAGCCACTCAAAAACCTATTTTCGGACTTGTGTATTTATAGGCAGCCAAGTTCGTACGAACTTACTAAATTCGTACCTACTCTAAGTTCGTACGAACCTGTAAGTTCGTACGAACCTACAAAATACACATCCAAAAATTAAGTTAACGATTACAATGATTAACAAAATGACTTCTAAACCTAACTATTACAAACTAGAAGCTGTTGTCACAAAACATGCACCAACAGACTCCCCCTTGACAATAACTCTAGTTTAGATGCACCAACAGACTCCCCCTTGACAATAGCTCTGGTTTCACCGGAGATGTTGTCACCCGAGTTGCCTGCGATCTTGATTATGTTAAGCTCTTTTGTCTTCTTGTATAGAACACCTTTTCCACAAAGTCTTCAACACCCTTTGACATCTTCAATCTTCATGTCTCTAACTATCTCTAGCTTCTGACATCTTCATCGAATCATGTCATACACCCTCAACAACTTTTGTAGCTTACCTTTAGGAATCATCTTTTTCACTATTACCTTCAGACATTTCTTTGTTCCACCCTCCAGAAACAAGAATACCGTTTTCAAGGTCTCTAGTTAAACTATGTCGCTTTGTTGTACGAAAGTGCAGACCTGTCACCTCTGGTTTGATTTTAGATTTGTTAGGCTCTAACCGTAGTCTAGTCTCTTCACATGTACAAAAGTACATTGCTCTTAATATAAAGGACTTGACTTTAGAGATGAATTTAAATTAAAACATCCATTACATGGAATTCTGGACTTTCTTGATTCTAAGCGTATATCAAATGTGAGATACATAGTTAATCGTGAACAATAACTAAATGTGTACTTGAAAATTCTGAGTGTTGACTGCTTAAGTGGACAACAATACCAGTACTCGTCGTGAACTATAAATTAATAACCAAGGAATTCAATTCCTAACTGTGTATTGTACTCATCATGGCTAGTATGATCTTCGTAACAGTGACTCTCCCAAAAAGAATGTGCTTTTTAATATGAATAATTTCATATTTGTTTGTTTATATTTAGTTATTTTTCATTTTAAATTTGTACAAATTTAAGTTCTTACTAAATGGGGAGATAATTACTTTTGATTGTTTAACTCTACGATTGGAGAAACAACTCGAATGCGATTAATTCAAAGCCAAGGAATGACAAAGCATTAAAGCTAGAAGATCAAAATTCAAGGAGTAAACAGACCGAGAGTGATGATGAAAGTGATGATGAAGATGAAATTCCACAATTAGTTGGATAAATCTAATCATACTTGGATCTTACTTAGGGTCTCATTTTAATTCGGATAAAGGCAAGTCATAAGTTAAATGAAGACGATGATTATCCATTGCAAGATGACGATGCTGATTATGATAATGATACCTCATTATTCACTAGAAGGTCCAACAAGAAGACATCTAGTGGGGTTATCATTACTGAGCCGACTGCCTAATCCACAACCATCACCACACCCACCATTACAACAACAATTCCAACGGAACCTATTACAACTAATTCACCATAGCTTAGGCGGCGTTCAATCCCTTGTTGAAGAGCGCAACAGCTCAAGGGGGAGAAGCCTGGCAGGGGGTGAAGACTGGTTGTAAAGAGGATGTGTTGTGACAGACGATGATCCCAGTGACCAAACAATGTGAGCTGTCTAACTCTTCAACTTGAAGACTTGGTATGCTTGAACAGGGTAAGGGGGAGTCTAGTCAATCTAACAGACAGAGATACCTTTGAACTGACAAGTTTAATTTTAATAAATCAGAGTTAGAGAATACCTACAGAGGTATTTGAGAGTTAGGTTCGGAGTTGTAAGTTCGAATATGCCTGTGTAAGTTCGAATATTCAATAAAAGTGATTTTTACACATTTGTTTGTCTCGTTTATTATCGTTTATGTTCATGTGAGGATTCCGCACTCGTATAAACGTGTTTACCCCGTAGATCCGAGCCCTAAGGGGACTTTCACATTCGACATGCAGAATTTTCAAGTACATGTTTAATTATTGTTCACGATTTCCTATGTATCTTACATTTGATATACCCTTAGAATCTAGAAAGTCAAGAATATCATGTATCGGATATTTTTCATTTTTATGTCATTTTTAAAGTAAAGTCATTTTGTTTTATTAGCAATGTACATAGGTACATGTTTCAGCTATAAGACAAGACTAGGGTTAGAATCAAACAAATCTAAAATCAAACCAGAGGTGACAGGTATGTACTTTCATACAACAGAGCAACATAGTTTGACTAGAGACCTTAAAAACGGTATTCTTGTTTCGCGGTTGAGTTTGTTCCAGTTTTAGGATACACTAACTGAATCTAGGTCAGCATGTTTCAAGATGTAGCAGAAAAAACAGTCAATGAACCCCAAGATGATTTAAGTTTATTTTATATCCAATAACAAGCATTCAGGTATAATCTATTTCCTAAGAATTAAGACTTAAGTCGTACATCATAATAAAGATTTCACAGAAAAATCGTATTATTTAGTATAGATTAAGTACTTGAAAATCATTATGCCTAACGCCTACCAATACATCGTGTAGTGAAGCTATTGAATACTTTGCATTTTAGGTACATTTAGTGTGTATGTTCTATATCTAAAAGCCACACATATCAAATGTTCTAGGCATGGGTAATGTTTTTATCATTTCTTTGCAATTAGTACAGTGACCCTCAATATTTGCTATTTTTGCAAAGATAAAAGAAAATTAAATAAACTAAGAAGTAGAAATAAACTACAAATAGACTAAGTTCTTTGTGGGAAAAATTTACTCAGGATTACTCATCCCATTTAATTGAATTAAAAGCTCAAACCGAGACCTATCAAAAGCCTTGGTATAAAGGTCGGCTAGATTGTTATCATTGGGCACCTTAACTAATTTAATCAAGTGTTTTTCAGCACAGTCACGAATAAAATGATGTCTAATATCAATATGTTTCGTCTTACTATGCTTAACCGGATTATTAGTTATAGACATGGTCGATTGATTATCAATCATAATAGGGGTATTTGAGAAGTTTAAAACATAATCGCGCAGCTGTTGTTGTATCCATAGAACTTGTGAACAACAACTACCGGCTGCCACATACTCAGCCTCACAGGTTGAGATGGCGACCGAATTTTGCTTCTTACACTGCCATGAGACAATGCGACCACCTAGTAATTGACAACCACCCGTGGTTGATTTCCTGTTCAAGTTACAACCGCCATAATCTGAGTTGGTATAGGCTACAAAGTCAAAATTTCCTCCAAAGGGATACCAAAGACCTAACTTCCGTTTGCACTTCAGATAACACAATATTCTCTTTGCTGACTGCAAACATAATGTCGGGTCTTGAAGCGGTTAAATACATGAGAGAACTGATAATGGCTCGATATTGAGTCGGATCCACATCTTCAGTACTCTCTGTATCTGGTCCGAGATTATGATTCTGTTCAATCGGAGTGCCATAAGACGAACTATCTTTCATATTGAAACGAGTGAGCATTTCATGCACATACTTCGCCTGATGAATAAAGAATCCCTCCTTCTTTTGATCAACTTGTAATCCTAAGAAGAAGTTTAATTCTCCCATGACACTCATTTCAAACCTTCACTTCATTACTTGTTCAAAGTCTCTGCACATATTCTCGTCAGATGACCTAAGATGATGTCATCGATGTATACTTGTACAAATAGGAAATCACCCTTTTTCCACTTGATGAATAAGGTACTATCTATTTGTCCTCTCTTGAACCCATTTTCCAAGAGGTAGGTAGATAGCGTCTCATACCAAGCTTTAGGTGCTTGATGCAGTCCATATGGAGCCTTGTCCAATATATAGACTCGGTCTGGATGGTCTGGATCACTGAACCCCGGAGCTTGTTGGACCAGTTCCTGAACTTTAACATAAAGGAAGACACTCTTAACGTCGAGTTGATAGACTTTTATTCTCTTATGTGCAGCATACGCTAGAAACAATCGAATTGCTTCTAGCCTTGCTACTGGTGCGAACACCTCTGTATAGTCAATCCCTTCCTGTTGGTTAAATCCCTAAACCACTAGCCTAGCCTTGTTTCGAGCAACAATTCCTTTATCATCACGTTTGCACTTAAACACCCATTTGGTGCCTATTTCAAATTCTCCCTTGCGTAGATCAACTAGCTCCCAAACTTTGAGCTTCTGGATTTGTGCAAGCTCCTATTGCATAGCTTCTACCCAGGAGTTATCCTTGAGAGCCATTTGAACATTTTTCGGCTCTATTTGAGATATAAAACAGCTGTACAACCACTTATACATGATCCTAGTGTCCCTGGATCGATACATATAGACTGTTGCTGTCATATATCTCTCTACGAGTCTTTACTCTTGAACTCGGATCACCAATGATATTATCAATTGGATGATACTTGTTCACACGAGTCGAAATCGTAGTATCAACCGGTGTGTCAGATCCTAGATTTGATCCAATCTCCCCCTCAGCTGTTACTTCTTTTTCAGCAATTTCTTGCATAGAATCTGTAACCTCAGATGAAGAGGGGATATCGATTGAAATGAGATCTAAGCCTATAATCGGTTCAGCAATCACTTCTTTGCCTTTACCATTTGAATCTTCTGAACTTGGAACACTAGATCTTGGTGCGAACACATTATCCTCACCATCATCTAGTATAACATGTTCTAATCCTAAGTGTCAACTTCACTTAGGATAGGGAAATTAAATGATTTGAAAACAGCGTCATAATCTAATAACCACTCTGGTCCTGTTTGTACAGCTGGAGTATAAGATGTGACTTGTATGTTGTACACAATCTCAACTCTACCAGCTGTCTTATTAAAGGCCCTTTTGTTTGGAGATCCAGCTTCATAACCTAGGAAAAATCCTTCGTCAGCCTTTGCACCAAATTTTGGTTGATTTTTGGGTTTAGGACCAGAGTTCAAGACCAGTAAGGTTTGGTTTTAGACCGTTTAGAAGCTCATAACACGTTTTGTTATGCCTTTTGATGATTAAAACCCTGTTAAGCACATGACAAGCTATATTCACTGCTTCTCCCCAGAAAATGACAAGAAGCTTTGAATCAGCCAACATTGTCCTTGCTGCTTCAATTAAAGTTCTATTCTTTCTTCCAGCGACTCCATTTTGTTGTGGCTCATAGGGTGCACTAAACTGATGCTAAATACCTTTGGTTAAGCAAAAGACGTTCATCACCGAGTTTTTGAACTCTGGGCCATTGTCGCTTCTAATTTCCTTGACTCCTCGACCATATTGATGTTCAATTTGGGTAAAGAATGTCATCAGCATTTCATCTGTCTCATCCTTTGATCCCAAGAAGAATACCCATGTGAATCGCGAGTAGTCATCAGTTACCACCAGGCAGTAATGTTTACCACCTATACTCCTTGCATTCACAGGACCGAATAAATCCATGAGAAGAGGTCAAAAGCTGAGGCAATGGAATTTTGAGTTTTTGACTTATGAGGTTTCTTGTGATGTTTGCCTTTCTGACATGGCACACATTTGTCTTCTAGTGCAAATCTCTGCAATGGTACACCTAGCACTAGTCCATTTTTGACTATACATTTCATCTTTCTAAAGTGCAAGTGTGTCATTTTCCTATGCCACAACTGTGAGTCATTTTCAGATGCTTTGGATATCAGACATGTCGACTCCTGAAAAGATTCAGTAACACTCATGTCCATCACATAAGTGTCATTCTTCCTAGAAGCCCTCATGACTATCCATTCTTCTGGAATGACAGATCATGGTTTTAATATAAGTGCTTCTCTATCTGTGAAATAGACAGGATGTCCTTTGTCACAAATCTGAGATACACTCATAAGATTGTGTTTTAGCTCCTCAACTAGTTGACTTGCTCTAGCATTATTTTCCCATTTGTTACAATGCCTAACCTTGTGATTTGGCCACCTTTTGCTCCGGCAAAGTTTACATATCCACCTTTCTTGTGTATGAAATCTACAAGAAGTTGCTTTTCCCCCGTCATGTGTCTGGAGCAACCGCTATCCACATACCACCAGTTTGTAGCACGTCTGGTTAACTCCTACACATTAATTGAAAACAGTTAGTCGTCAAGGGGGACCCACGCCACGACAGTCTTGGGTCGACCATTCTCATTGACAAATGTAAACTCCTTCAAGTATCCATTACTTTTATCAGTAGAGCTAGATGCTTTGGGAATCACATTCGTTTGAGCATGGGAGGAACTACCACTAGGCTTTCGCTCGGGAGACTTTTGAAAAAGTCTTGGATTTACAGTCCTAGGGTTGGAAGTAGATCTAGCCCTAGAAGCATAGTTATAATTAGAATTCTGATAATTCTGATTACTAATATTTTGGTTAGAAAAACTTCGATTTGGTGTTTGAAAACGCTGTGGAGTCTTCGACCGAGATGATTATCCAAAGGAGTTTCCTCTTGCAGGAGTAGTACTCCGTGAACTCTCACTAGTCGTGAACTTCACAGTTTTAGAAATCGGTTGAGATCTCTGAGAGCTGAAGTTCTCTTAAATCCTAACCCGTTTCTTCCAGAATTAGCAACATGTTCTTTTAAATCAGTGAAAACATTTGTAATTCTCTAATGTACACTAGTTGTCTCAGGCATCAGAATTTTCTTGTCCTGAGACGAGCTAGTTTTAACAGGTGATTGGTCTTTATTCACCTGAGTAGATTTTCCACCTTTCCCTTTGGTTGGACATATACTTGCCACATGTCCCTTTTGGTGACACACGAAGCATGAACGTCTCACCGAGGCCTTTTTAGGAGCCTTGTGATCCGTTGGATTGTCCATCACAAGTAAAGGTTGAGAGGAGACCTTTTCTACTTGCTTACCCCTATCCCTCTTAAGATTATCATTTACATTTTCAGAGTTAGGTAAAACAAGTTTTTTCAATTGACTCCTCATTACCAGATTTAACTTCCATTACACTTTCTTTTACAAAAGTTATTTTCTTTTTAAGAATAGACGAAGATGTCTTAGAAGTTTCAGGAATTGTGATTCTATCTCATCATTGGTCTAAGCTCTCTCTTATCTGACAAACTGTATAAACCCAGGGATGGCTGATTGATCGATAAAATCATTAACAGTTGACGGCTCAGGATCAGCAGATATAAAAGTATTATTATGATTAAAGGGAAGAGGGCTTTCAGTATAATCCATTCCTCGATGATGTCCTGGTTGTTTTTGTATGCTAAGCATATTATCTAAGGTTTCGATTGAGAATTTTCTTAATTCTAATTTTCTATTTAAATCAGCAATCCTGACCTTAGCATCAGCTAGCTCTTTTTCCTTTTCGAAAGTCTGTTTGGTTAAATCAAAAAACATGTTCATGAGCCAAGTCAATTATTTGACTCTGCTCATTTACCTTTTCTGTTAAAACTTTTAAGTCTTGTTTGTCAGATTTAACCTTATTTCTCAGCTCTGAGTTTCTTAGTTTTAAAATAGCATTTTCTTCTTTTAAGGAATTTAACTGAGTCGTTAACAAGTTGGATGACTCGATCAATTCCTCAGCATGTACCTGAAAGTTAGTACATAAAACGCATGCCTTAACTACTAAGTCCAGATTAATAAATACCTTTTGTTTTTCAGCATCTAAGTTGGCCTTGTAGGCTATGAAGTCTTGTGAGTTCATGTTTTCTGTTGACTTCCGCTGGACCACCTTAGTCTCTAAAGTAGGTACTTCAATATCCTTTTCTTTCTCTGAGCTATCCCCCAAATCTGATTCAGTCCTAACATCCCCTTTTAGCACTCCAGTCATAAGAGCCATCCTATGCCTGAACCACTAACGCTCTAGAGTTTGTAGAATTCCCTGAGCTGTGGTTGTCACTCGATGTTCCAACATTTGAGTACCTTTGTCCATTTTGACTTGAAGACTTTTCCCGTTTGGGTCAGGGATAATGATGCGGAAAAATGATTGTAAACTCCATGTAAAGAATCAATTGTTAGAAATAAAATAGGATTTGCACTTGTACATCTGAGACACTAGCTGAGACACTATCTGAGACTTTAATAATAAAGTCTCATGAACTAGCTAAGACACTATCTGAGACTTTAATAATAAAGTCGCAGGTATTGTTCATGAGACTTTAATAATAAAGTTGCAGGTAGTGTCGCGGAGGCTGTTAAAGTGACTATAAATACGCTATTTCTATCTCATTTGTAAGTGCTTGAAAATGTCCAGAACCTGAGCTATTTGTATGTGAGATTAACAGAGAGTATAGAGAGCTTGTATTCATTCAGTTATCATTCAATATAAGCATTCGACTATTATTCGTTCATATACACATATACATACATTCGGTTTACACTTAATTCACGTCCAAATCGCTAAATTCGATCCAACAAATTTCTTGAACGTGTGTTTGATCTCCTGAGGTAAACACATAGTGAGAGCTGACAACGCTTTGTTCTCTGCTTCATACATTTTACGTTCTTCCTCCTTCAAAGACGAATATTGCACAACTCTCTGTTTTCCTACAAACTCATAACTTGGTGCTTCATATCCATCTTTGATGCAAATCCACATTCTTACATCATTGTACTTAGCGAATGATTCAAATCGATCCTTCCACCAGAAATAGTCTTCTCCTTTGAGAAGTTTCGGTGGTGAAGCGAATTTACCCACCTCACGATCCATTTCTATCATTTTACTCAAGTTAGACAATTTTCAAAAGTCAACAAAAGTCAAACCCAAAGAGTCAATAAAAAGTCAAGTTTGAAAAGTCAACAAAAGTCAACTGACTACGTTCGTACGAACTTACTAAGTTCGAATAGTCAAACTTCTGGTCAAACGAACCTACAAATTCAAACGTTCGAACTTATAAGTTCGAAGCTGTAGGTTCGTACGAACTTATAGCTGTCTATGTTCGAATGCTAAATCAGGTAGGTTCGTACGTAACTTTCTGGTTCGTACGAACTTGCTGTTGAAACTTAGATTTGAACAAAAACTCAAATCTAGGTAATTTCAACCGAAAAATTCGAATGAAACTAGTACAAAATGAATCACTAACACACAAGGAAGCCAAAAGTACAACTTTTATTTTCCAAAACACTCTCAAACTTGTTTACTTTGCGTTTTTTCAATCCCGAACCCAAACAATGACTTGTTTAGCTCTGATACCAATTGAAAGTCCCCTTTGAATGGATCCAAAACGAGATTTTAACGTGTATTAGAGTGTGGAATCCTTTAATACACTAAACGACAATTAAACAAGCGTAATATAAGTGTTATCAATATAACTTCGTATGTATTCGAACTTAGCAGAGTATCTTCGAATATATCTGTTAGAAAAACGTCCAAATGAAATGTTACAAGTTTGTATTTATAATCAGCTAAGTTCGTACGAACTTAGTTCCTTCTAGGTTCGTACGAACTTACTAAGTCCGTACGAACTTCCTAGGTTCGTACGAACATATAAGTTCGTACGAACTTACATCAATACAAACAAAAAGCTTAAGTTAATAATAAAAGCAGTTATTAACTACAAAACTAACTATTACAAAATAGAAGTTGTTTTCACAAAACATGCACCAACAGTATAATCAACAACTCTAGCTTTCATTTCTTGTATTTCTTTACTTAATTTCATGAAAATACTTAGATTTTATGCCTTTATGATGGCTATAATCCACATATGAGTTTGAGGTTTGTAGGTTGTCCCTTACACATGTTTAAGTGTTAAAAGAAAAGGGCAACTTATGATCAAACCGAAAAATCATCTTTTGTTAGTTAAAATGATCAAACTACATGTTCTTGTTAATATTAATGTTGGTGCAACTTGTGTGACAACAACGTCTAGTTTGTAATTAGTCTTTGTAGTTAATCATTGTAATTATTAATTTAAGTTTTGTTTATGTATTTTGTAGGTTCGTACGAACTTATAGGTTCGTACGAACTTAATAGTAGGTACGAACTTAGGTAAGTTCTTACGAACTTAGAAGCTGCTAGAGGTATGCTAACTTAGAAGCTGCTAGACGTGATAAGACTACCAAAAGATAATTTAATTCCTAAAGGTATATCAAGTCCTAGCATATGAAGATACTAAGCATACTTAAAGGAATTGTACTTAGTCTAAATGAGTTCTTCGGCGCGTACTTATTCCTATAACCATTTCCGGTCTTGCATCGCTTCTCCTTTAATTGTACATAGTTGATCAAGTTATGCTAAATTAAATTCAAAGGATGCAACACTCGAACTACTCATACTTGGAAGGAATGCTAACTTAATGGTTATAGTCTAGGCCCACTAATGCAACCTAGTTCACTATAACCTACCAATCTGCCACAACCCCATTTCGGGCGGGGTAGCGACGTGCGCGGATCACGAACAAAGATTACAATGAACGACTTCTAAGAGAGTCACTAAACAAACACCGTTAAATTACATAGTCTTCAAATGGAAAACATCTAAGTTTAAAGTTTTAACAACACAATTACAAACTTTATCGAATAACTAGCTTAATTCAAAATGACAAAGTTCATGCTAAGTCCTTCCAAGTGGATGCAACTCCTATGTCAAAAAGTGCGACACAACGGCACAACTACATAGCGCCTTAGTTATCTGAGAATACATGTTGAAATACGTCAAAAAAAAGTTGGTGAGTTCATAGGTGTAAGAGTTTGTAAAATAGACCCGTGGTTACGAGATTTCAAGTTATATTGCCTTACCACAATATCAAAGTGTATTACTATTGCACTACACTCCAAATTTCACACCTTTTGGAGGTGTTTTGATATGTCTTTCGGATTACGTTTCGTTAAATCGTAAATTATTGGGAACCAATGTTCCAGTGCTCAAAATGATTTGAAAATTTTACACGAATCTAATAATTGGTAGAAACTGACTTGGTAAAAATTCCATAATTTTTCATGAATGTTTGCTATTTTTCCCAAATTTCCTTCACTTATTAGACATAAATTGATTATAATTAATCTACAAGTATAAA
Source organism: Logfia minima (assembly GCA_963921325.1). Lineage (NCBI taxonomy): Eukaryota > Viridiplantae > Streptophyta > Magnoliopsida > Asterales > Asteraceae > Logfia > Logfia minima. The sequence continues at coordinate 22,133,673 of OY992772.1, read as the reverse complement.
AATTCTCAAATTTTCACAGAAAATTTGTGAACTATATTGTATGTTGTATACAAAGTTTGGTAATTTTTTGTTATGCCCAAAAAATTTTTTTTTTTACCACCATAGTTCCTACCAATCATATTTCAAATTATAAACTGAATTGATTTACATCCATTCATTCTGATCAAATTCATTACAAAACATGTTTGAGTTATTACAAACAAAACTAAGTTTAAGTAACAAGTTGAGCAACCCAGATCATGATTCAAAAGATTTAACACTTGCAAACCTACGCCAAGTGTTTAGCAATCCTTCACTAAGCTTTCCCTTTTTCCGGGTATCTCTTTCTTACCAGGTCCACTCGAACCTACAAAATGGTTACAGTTTGATGGATAAGCTAATGCTTAGTGAATTCATATAGAGTTAAACAAGTAATTTAATTTTGACAATAACATAAACTAGTAATTCGATTTCAATAACAACTGAAGTCAACATGAATTAACTAACAACTATCATATGCTTACTATGTACAATTGTAACAATCTATACTCTGATTTACTTTCTTAATTCGACTGAGTTAGCACGAGGCTAACAATCTCTATCAAAATAGAGAATATGTCATGTGATTCATGTACAACATGAAATCACCTATACATCTGTCATGTGATTCATGTACAACATGAAATCACCTATACATCTGTCATGTGGCTCATATAAATATGAAACCACCTGTAACTCTGTCATGTGGATCCTCTTACACGGATGTAATCCGGATCCATCTAAACATCTGTCAGTTGTACATTTGTCAACGGTGTGGTACCATAAACAATATGGAACCACCGTATCATCTATCACATAAGTCTGCTTGCACGAATGTAAACTGGATCAAATTTATTAACGTAATAAATATAACCATAATATGAACTCACCCTGATCAATTAAGGAAGTTAGCTTGTTATTTGAGTTCCCTGCTTGTTCAGCACCTATCGAATTTTCATAACCAAACTTTAACAAGATGATAATCATGCATTAGCACACATATAACTCTTTCATAAACTTTAGCGACACAAGCATTGTGTCGCACCATAAGCTCATGCGACACTACCCTTGTGTCGCAGAACAGAACCCTGCGACACCAACAATGTGTCGCAATATTCAATATTGCCGTCATATGTGACATAACCATTTGTGTCGCAGAACAATCCTGCGACACAACCTGCGACACTATCCTTGTGTCGCAATGAAGAACACAAATCAGACCCCAATTCGAAATTCTCGATTTTTAAACATGAAATACTCAAATTAACTCGTTCCACTCAGTTCAATTCACTTAATAACAACTATAACACATAACAATCGAAATCTTACCTTGAAATCACGGTCCAATTTCTTCAAATTTGAGTTCAAAGTTTAATTCTTCACTTTCTCTCTCTAATCACTCGATTTCTCACTCTAAAACTGATTTTAGAAGTTTGGATGATTGTCTGGAACGTTTGAGCGGTGTAATACATATATATATATCACGAATTACACTTAAGCACCTTGATTAATTTTCAGTTCAGCCCGTTCTGCGACACAAGGCTGCGACACAATCCTTGTGTCGCACTCTCCCCATCTGCGACACTACCATTGTGTCGCAGAATACCAAAACTGAATTTTTAGGATGTTACATTTTTGGATGTTGTCTCTTATATTCCATTATTTCGTTCACAAAGTGAACATTAACCAATAACGATTTTCGAATGAAAATTCAAACTATAACGGCACTTTGTAATTTAATTAGCTAGCTAAGCAATTCTAACAAACCGTATTAGATGAGAATCTAATTAGAAACCTTGTGTTCAAAGGACTTGGATAGGAGTCATACCCGAATGGCACGCTCATTACATCTAACCGTACGTACACTCACGATTGTGAGTTTCATAACCCCTTATTTAAACGCTTTGATATGTTTTGGGGTGAGAATACATGCTTTTATTTTGTGGTTACAAGTACCTATAAACCGTTACGTATTACATAAGTTTCTACTATTCAAATTATATGGGACTCTATCACAAATTTTTAGTTATGGACTTAAACGCAAATGTTGTGAATAGATCTATTGGGTTGACACCCCCGTCCGGGTTGGTCGCGCCAACTCGAAAAGCAGACGCATAATCATTTGACCCAATATGAGTGTTGTGAATAGAACACTTGCGAGGCAACTAAATTTTTAAGGTTTCAATTCATGAGCTTATGGCAATAGTAATACACTTTGATATTGTGGTAAGGCAATATAACTTGAAATCTCATAACCACTAGTCTATTTTACAAACTCTTACACTTATGAACTCACTAACTTTATGTTGACATATTTTAACATGTAGTTGTGCCATTGTGTCTCAACTTTTGACGTAGAAGTTGTATCCACTTGGAAGGACCTAGCATGAACTTTGTCATTTTAAATTAAGCTAGTTATTCGATAAAGTTTGTAATTGTGTTGTTAAGACTTTAAACTTGGATGTTTTCCATTTGAAGACTATGTAATTTAACAATGCTTGTTTAGCGACTCTCTTAGAAGTTGTTCATTGTAATCTTTGTTCGTGATCCGCGCACGTCGCGCCCCTGCCCGAAATGGGGGTGTGACAACTGGTCTCAGCTCTCTCCGACTTGGTTGACATATTGATGTTTACCATCTCAGAGACTGTTGTAGAATTAGTAGAGTCATTTCCGTTTTGACAACTCAGGTTCATTTGATAAGAATGAGTAATTATGATTAAAAGGTGGAGGAACTTCATTGTATCCCATTACACGATGATCTCTGGGCTGTTTTTGAACACTTAGCAGATTATCTAAGGTCTCAACTGAAAATCATCTTAGTTCAATTTTCCTATTAAGATCAGCAATTTTAATCCTAGCATCTGCTAATTCCTTTTGTTTATTAGAAGACTGTCTAGCAAAATTGAGACATGTTCATGAGCTAAATCAATTATATGACTCTGCTCGTTAACCCTGTTTTTTAAAAACTTTTATATCTTCTGCATCAAATTTAGACTTATTAGCTAACTCAAAGTTTCTCTGTTTTAATATTGTGTTTTCCTCTTTTAATGTATTTAGCTACAGAATCTAAGTTGATGACTCTATTAGTTTCTCAGCCTGCTCAACAAAGTTAGTACATAACACACAAAAATTAACTAAAGAATCTAAGTTTAAAAGTACCTTGTGCTTCTCAGCATGCAAGTTGGCCATATATACAATGAAGTCCTTTGTACTCATAGTATCAGTAGACTCCAACTTTATAACTTTGGTCTCCGAAACAAGTAACTCCCTCTCAGTCTTCTGTTCTTCAGCTTCCTCTTAATTAGTCTCGACCTGTACCTCACTCTTTTCTTCATCAATTGATGCCATGAACGCCTGAAGTTCTTCTGCACGAGTACTCCAATCATATGAGCCATCTTGAGTTTGAACAACTAAAGCTCTGGAATTTGCATTATTTCCGGAGTTTTGATCTCTACTAGATGTCCCTTGATAGTGATAGCTTTGTCTTCCCTGGTTCGAAGTTTGTTGTTTTTTCGGTCTCTGACATTCCCTCGCAAAGTGCCCGACACCTTCGCAGTTATAGCACTTAACCTTAGTTTTGTCGAATCCAACCTTTCCTCCTACAAACTTCCCACACGTACGATTCATGAACTTTTGCGCCCTCCTTGCAACCATGGCCAGTTGCCACTGCAAGTCCATCTCTTCCAAATCATCAGTGTCAATTTGGTCATAATCCTCATTGATCATTGCAGGATCCGTCACCTTTCCTTGTATGAAGTTCTTGTGAGACGCCACAAATGACGTAAGCATTGTCATTTGATCTTCAGCTGACTTCATGCTCATTGACATCGATTTGAACCTATTTGTAATTCCAAATGGTAGATTCCTATCCTTGCCAGATTCTATGGATGAAGCAATATAATAGGCCTTGCTTCCAGGATTGTATATTCGGGAGATGGTTCCCACCGTAGCATAATCACTTTGTAGTGTCAACATCGGTTCTCCCGAGCTCTCAACATCCAAAAACTGAAAGTCAAGTTTTGCGATAGAAATCAATAACCTTTCATAGTAACATAATAAAAACTACTTCTTCTGGAGTAGTAAGCTACTAACGCATTTTAAGGTTTATGGTAGCCAAAACAAACAACTGCTTCTTCTAGAGTAGTAAGCTACTAACGTATTTTAAAAATTCGATGAACCCAATAACAAACACCTACTTCTTCAAGAGTAATATCATGTCTGTTAATTATGTTCATTATTTCATTTGAAGTTTGAACAAAGATTTAAATTATTATAACACCTTGATAATCAAACCAAGTTATAATTAAATAAAATAAGTTATTTAGCAAAATCATTGAGACTTCGTTCATACTTCTTTCACTTATATTACAAATCATATAATATTGTGAGATCACAGTTGAGAGAAACCATATTAATTAAAATGGTTGTTACAACACTTAAGCAAATCCTTTTTAATATTGTTCAAAATATATACTTAAGAACATTCCAAAATATACTAACCTCAGTTGACTTGCTTGTAAAAGCTATTAAATCCAATTATCCAATGGTCTTAATAACACAATTTGACAACCTGGTAACTCTTCAAAACAAGACAAAGTTTACGACTAATAAAAATGCTTGTAAATGACGCTTTAATTTGTTTATGTATATGTACAAAAAACAAAGTCATTCTAAACATTGAAGATTACTAAATTGTATCTTCAAACTGATGTAAACAAACTGATTCGAAAAGGAGGTTCGAAACTGTTTTAAACGAGAACTAGTTTTCTGCTTTAAAGAGTTTAATAACGCATTTGAAACCGTTACAGACGAGGTTTTCATTTCTGGTTATTAAACCGAATACAACCTGTATTAAGCAAAATAGTAATGAAAACTCATTTTCGGAGAATCTGCTGGAATACTCTTGTCGAATTTATGTTTAGACAAATTACATATCTGGATTTTAGACACATACAAATGCGATGTTAAAATCCTTTTGCAATAAACCAAGGTTATAATTCCAAAATCAAACATGTTTAATAAAATAACTCGTATTACATGTAATTGTGTTACCGAAAGTAATAAAGTCCGTTTGACTACTCGATAAAATCGGTTATTGAAAGTTAAAAGTAAACAGTTTGAGTTAACTTTCTAATAGTCGGAACCACAATAAAATTTACAATTAATTTCAGATGATCCTTGTCCTAGTTAAAACCTTTAAAATTGATTTCCAAATACTCCTTCAAAAAGCAATTGGTATCAATGTTGTGCTACTTCATATATAGCACTTTCGTTTTGAAGTTTCAATGAAAATAACTTTCACTTTAAAACGTTACAGAAGTTAATTTAAACATATACAAAAGTATTTTAAATCTTATTTCAATAAATCAAGGTTGTAAAACATGAAATCTAGCATGTTTCATGTATTAACCCATATAATGAGGTATGTTTACTAACAAAACCATAAAATTTCGTTTTACCCAAAACCGTAGTACCAATCGATTTTAAATTTTGATCATCCAAAATTCGTCATCTATTTTAAGATATAATAATGGTGCTGGTAAATCGCGTTACTTAACAAAATCATCTAAATCCAACCACGTTCTTTGATAACCGGTTTCAAGACACATGCCTCATCAAAAGATTTGACCAAACAATCCATTTGTTATTACATTTCATAATAACAATTGGTTTAATAAATAGATAAGTAGATCATAATATTCGTCTAACAAAATCGTTTGAAGCCAATTCACATTGATTCTCAAAACTATTTCCAAAACTAATCGGTATCTTTAAAAGTTTGTAAATATAGCAGTTTCCATATCTTTAATTGTTTCTTATATTCCGTTTTTTCCAAAGAAAATTTTCAAGCTTTCTACGAAATTTATTCGGGTAACACTTAAATAATCTGTTTCAAGATCGTAGGATATATATTCCATATCCGAATATAATTGCTATTATTTATTTATTATATATAACTCAATAGAATTGCATATTAAATTACATGTATATCAATTTCAATGAATTGCTACAACTAAACATAAGTAAAATAATAATAATTGAAAACTAATAAAAAATAATTAAATAAACATATAAATACAATAAATAAGTAGGTGAACTTATCTTAAAAAGGATCAAGGTCCGACAAACTTATTGAAGAAGACCGAGACCCGTGTTTCACACAGTTCCCTTAAAACAGATGACAATCATCTGTTTCCCAAGGTATAACGGCCAAAGCAGCTTGTACTGCAGTGCTTGACTAACACTAATATTGCCTAAGATTTCATCAGAGAATACTTGTATCTCCTTTAATGCAAAAGATTGTGTTTTTGTGTGTCTTTTGATTGGAGTCAAGGCAAGTCTATTTATGACTTGACCGGTCCACCTAAGTTTTAAGTTTTGTTCACCAACCGATGTGAGACAAAAACTTAAACCCATCACATTATACATCAAATGCATTACTTTGAGAATCGATATGTCATTCACATCAACTCCGATTTGAACATGATTTAATTCATTGCGAAACTCTAGTTAAGGAGTACGCAAAACCACAGAACATTACCAATATATATAATATATACACATATTTATTTATGTCCAAAGTTGGTAAAAACTAATGTTTTCTACCAAATTCTCTACAATAAGTTCTCACTGTGTTACCAATATATGTATTATCATTGCAACCCTTCAGGATGTTTGATATATATCTAATTATTGTTGTGGTGTAAACCTTGTAGGGTTTCCGAAAAATTGACCTGGAAGTTTGGGAGTTTGCAATGATGATTTTATTAGAGGTCAACCGCATCTTTTGAAGAATATACATAGAAAAAAACCAGTTAATAGTCATTCCGTTGAGAATGTTTGAAGCAATTTGGATCCTGCTGATTCTTTATCCGCTCTATTGACTAAATTGGGAAAACATCGATACAGGGAAAAAGTTAATAGGCTGCAACATGAGAAAGAATCACTCTTTATAGAGCTTAACGAGCAGCAGAAAGAAAAAGATAGAATTAAAATGGAAGCACATAGATTAATAGATCGTTTGAAACGTGCTGGCAGAATCCAAAAAGATATCTTTTTTGTTTAGATGAATTCTTGCAAAAACCGCCTCTTGAGTTAGAATTCACACCTCGATTGATGGAGAACGGAAAAAGGAGGTTCAGTTAAAACTGATTATGATCAAGTTTGTCGTTTTGATATCCCGATTCGTGAGAATATTACTGTCGATGCTCTTTTAGCATTAAACACGGAATTAATGGAGCAATTAGAATCATCCGTAATGTTGTGGAGGGTATATTGAACAACAAAGATGGTCATTGGAGTATTATCACGAGGCTGTAAGCTGTGCAGATAGCCCAACTATAGACTACCCATTAATAAACGTTGAAATGGGTGCTAAAGAAAGTGAGATTGACATGAATTCTGTACCAGTTAACCCTGCTGCAACTCAAGAAATGGGTGTTAATGACGTGTTTTGGGAACAATTCTTGACTGAGAATCCTGGTGGTTCGACTATAAATAATACTGATGTAGGGGAAGTGGTGCAAGCAGAAAGAAAAGGGTTAAATCAGTTATGGTGGAATATGAGGAGTGTAAATAATCTTGCTGATAAGCTAGGCAGCTTACTCCAGCAGAGAGGACTAAATCATAGAGATTTGTTTTAGTTTCTTTTAGTTGGTTATGTTACTAATGTTGTGATATTAGTCAGGTGGTTGTAAATTTGGTGCGAGGCTTTATGTGGTTTTTTTAGATTGGGGTGTATAGATAAATTCCCTACTTTTGATGAGTTGTATTTTTTGGTAATAAGGAAAGTTTAGTCTTTATGTGTTTCTTTGTATATATTATTTTTCTTTTTTGGCAAAAAAATAAATAAATAATAAAAGACTCAACTTCAACAAAAGTTGAACAGAGTCTTAGAAGAATATGAAGGCCACTTGTACATAAGGCCATCAAAAATCGAACAATCTTGATCTAGCTAAGGAAGAAGATGAACTGAAACTCAAAAGCTAAAATGTTAAACTACTTAATATTGATCCAACCAAACATGAAAGTGAGGTTTGAAGGGCAGATATGCACCTTGAGAACGCTTTTAAGTTGAAACATCCACTTAACTTTTCCAAGCTTAGAATACTTGCTAGACCTTTGTGGCTTGAGACTTTTGTGGTAATTAAAGAAGAGTTACTTTTGAGTCTTTCAAAAGTAAGGACTACTCATGATTCAACATTTTGAGCTTAATCGTACCACAAACAATTCAAAAGCCCAGTTCTTCCATCTTCTCCGAAACTACAATTACTTTTAGGGTTAACTGAACCACATAAACATATTTAGGGTATTTAAGCGTTGGCCAATAAGAAAGGGAGTTAGGGAGCATTGTAGCGCTTAACAAGGAAAGTGAACTGGAGTTGTAGAACAACTTTGTTTGTTAAGAATTAGAATAAAGTTCTAAACTAGTGAACTTTAGTGACGGTAAGAAGACTCGATCTTAGCTCATTAAGTTCGTTAAGTACAAAAGGATCACCACCTTAGTCAGTTATTGTACGTTTAAGGGTATTCGAACATATAAATAGTCAAACTTATCTTTCAATTAATACTATTAAGACCATATATTATTTAGTTCAGCCGTCCAGGTATGGCTAGTACAAATGGTCAAATTTAATAAATTATAAATGTACATGCTTTATGAACAAGGTTATTATTCCATCATCCTCCTTCTCAAGATGAAGAACCATGTGGAAAGAATTGTCGTCCATCATGTGCTTTGTTTAAGAAAAATGTGCAAAGAAACAAAGAAAAATTAACAAAAGATACATCAAAAGAATGGGGAAAGGAAGGTGGATCACCAAAATTACATAAAAGGAAAAAAGGTAAGAAAAAATGAGACGACATTTCAAACGGATATTTACGATGATTCTACTCAAGTGACCACTCAAAATGATTGGTTTCAACCTTCTATGGGTCCTTCCATTGGAAAGCTCATCAATTTAAAGAAAAGAGAAAATGAAATGGTAGGTTTAGTGATTTTATTCAAAGTAGTTTATGAACTATTTTGTCTTTTTTAGTGGAGATATATATATATATATATGTTAAAATATTATAAACTTTATATTTTATATACTTTTAGGAAATTTACGAACAGTGACTATTGTCTTTTAATTGAAATCCTACAAACTAGCGATAGTGATAACTCTTCCACCAAGATGAAAGCGTAAGTAAAAGTGATCATCTGAAGTTAGATATTTTGCAAGTGAAATGTCGACAAGATGGTGTTTCAATGCAACTCCTAACTTAAAATCATAGAACTGAGAATTATTTTCAAAAAGAATATCATTAAATAGGTATGAGCCGTTATTAAAATATTATAATGTTAATAATTTTCGAATCGCCTAATTTAATAGTTCAAGAATAGGTGTGATAGAGTGTTGTTGGACGATGTCACATTTTTAATTATTCCACTTAGTGATGTTTTTTAGCTCAAGATATAGTTTTAGTTTTCACATCAATGGGCTTTCGTTACTTTTTTTATCAAACTAAAATACTTCTCTTTATGTTTCTTATTTTGAACATTCCAGTGATGACATTGATATAGTATCTTCAACTAATACATAAATACATCATTATGATAAATTCAAATATTAGAATCGATGCACATTAAAATAAGAAAGAATAGTTATTTTTAGTTTTCATTTTAAAAGTACAACAAGAAGAGCGTAAACTTCACCTTACGATAAAATGTGGATGTAGGATAAGGGTGGGATAAGCGGAAGGAGAGACGAATGATTTCAATTGATGATTTTTATAATTAGTGTCTTAAATTTACAAAATTTCATTTTAAGTAAAATTTAATATTATTAAATTGTAGCGAATATGAATTGTTAGTAACAAAAAGTAATGGCTGAGAAAGTCTTTCCATCTTCCATCTGAGAATGTTCTCGGAACTTACCCAATAAATTATACGAGAACAATATTCATGTATTGATCTATCAAAGAAGAACGGTATACACGTTATCATCTGACGTGTAACTAAAGTCCCCCAAAGATTAATATTATTTACTATAATTAAATCTAAGTTTGATATAAAGCCATTTTTATTTGTGACTGAAATCAACTGGTCAGTTTTTGTCAACTCAGCGCCACGTCAGCTTTTTTCTAAAATCGATTAAAATTGACTAACAACCGACTGACCCGTGCCATCAGTGGTCGGTCAGTTTTTTTTATTATTATTTAATTTACAGACAAAAAGAAAGGGAAAAAAAGTGACGCAGCTTCAGTTATCCGGCGAAAAAAACTGACTAACGCAACTGACGAAACCATGCCATTAGCGTCAGTTTCGTTAGTGACAACCGACTAAAAACTGACGGAATGAATGGCACTGCCCTAAGGTGTCGTATGTTTAAGGTTAATATGGAGTAACTAAAACAAAATAAACGTGCTGCATTTTGAAGTTTGAGTGGTTTAAAAATACGCCCAACATCTTTAAAAATTGAATATCTCACAAACGGCTAGTCAAAAAAATATAAAAATTGCACCACAAAAATCAGCATTTTTTTCTTTTCGATTAGAGATCTCACAACGTATACTTTCGACGAACTTTTTTTTTTTCATTTTTGGTGGGTTTCGAAAACTGGTAACACATGTGTTAGCTGCTGGTAACACATGTGTTACCAACCACTAACACATGTATTACCGGTTTTCAACCCAAAAAAAAAAAAGTTATCGAAAGTATATCATGAGTGATGTCTAATCGTAGAAAAAAGAACGTTGATTTTTATGGTGCAATTTTTATAATTTTTTAATTAGCCGTTTGTGAGATATTTAACTTTGGGGGAAAATTGGATTTTGTAAAATGGATGACAAAGATTCATTCCTTCATTCTCACTAAAACTTTTATTCTCATTTGAACTCAACCCTATATATATATACTACGTACAATTCAATCTCATAATGTTACTATATAGTTTTAAATAATCTTATCTCTTATTTCTAGTCTAACAGTATGGAGGTTTTACCCTCCTAAGCAAGATCTCAAGTTTGAGTCTTGTCTAGGACGATAAGGGTTTCCTCCCGCGTGTGTAAAGAGATGGGTGTCATTGCCTTTTGGACTGGACCCTACCTATTGTGTACCTGATTGTGTGTTCTGAGAAAAAGAAAAAAAAAAACTTTTTAACACCTCCAAAAGGGATGCAAGGAAGGTACGCATACGCTTCATCGTGGCTTTGACGTATCAAAAGTAAAACAATCCCTCTCATTGACTTATAGTGCAGGGTCCACACTGAATAAAGAGTTTTCTCAAATTGGGCTTCCTACGTTGAAGGAAAAGGTCGCAATTTCATTAAAGAATACAATATACAATTCTTTACACCTACAAAAGGGGAAGCCTACAAAGAACATTTAAAGCTACAAAATATAAAAAAATGCACATTCCATTGTTCTTGGAGTTGACTTTTATTAACGAAAACTAACTGACTCATAATTAGATCCTTAAAATGAAAGATTAACCAGTTCTACATGTTTTTTGTGTCACCTTGGTGATCTAGTTGAAAGACACCTCCCACAGGAGACAAATCTCAGCAGCCCTCGTGCCTTTCTCGGTCTAAATTTCAAACGAGAAATCTGCATACACAAAATATGTGTAATGAGTTTTCATGTGTAAACCAAACTTGGATCATTACTGGGCTAAAACTGGTTTGGGTTGAAACAGATCTTTTTAGTAGGCGATTAATCAGGTTGAGTTGACCTTGCAAACACTTTTTGTCCATTTTTTAAAATCATTTCTAGTTTACGTATTATTACAAAAATAATCTTATTACAAAAATAATCTTATTACAATAATAATCATATATATTTGAATAAACATTTTACACGTTTGTATTTGTTAAAGATACATATGAGAGGGCTATCAAACAGTTTGAAACCTTCAACCCATTTGACAGGTTCCCTTATTAACTAATATAATTAGCTAACCCTGCTGACCCGTTTGAGACAAAAAAACAACTCAAATCGACTCATTCGTGAGTGCAAGTCGAATTTTCCACCTCGATTTTATTATATCACAAATAATTAAAAACTAATTATATATGAGAATCCAATAAATATTAACTGATTTGTTATATTTACCTTCCTATGGGCAACTTTAGATGCCTTCCAGCACAACAAGCTTCTTGATCTCGGTTCCAGTCTCCTGCAGATCAAAAGAAGCAACTCACTTTATAAATTCATCATGAAAATACTCCTTCGTTCTCTCTTGGGTGCCATACAGTGAACTTATATGTCAAGCTACCTTCACTTACAAAACTGATTTAAGAAATACTTGATTTTTGGAAAGACAATCGGTATATATGATTATAGAGTACACGAAATAGATGTACAAAAAATATTTGTGTTGAACGAGTCAAACAAATATATTTTATTTACAGATTTTGCAGATACAAGTTTGACATCCAGAGTCAAACAATGAAAACTAATAGTTGACTCAAGGGAAAGGAAGTTTACAAATTCTCTTGCTCAAGTTTTTCAGCAATGGAAAAAGCTCTGTGTGCCGACCAACCATTTCTTTGTGACTCTGCCTGCTGAATTACATTTGCAAGAGATACTTTGCCTCGAACTATGCTCATTGATTGATTTTGTTCCCCTAATCTTCTTTGAAAACCGACACTCGTATTATTATGAGATGGGATAGATTCTATTTTATCTTTATTTTTATTATTATTGATATGAAACTTAGCTTTTGGTTCTCTAGGAGAAGCCTCTACTTCAATGATCTCACTTCTTTTTGCATACGAGTCTTCTTGAGATTCCCCTGCTTCTTTCCTCATTTCACTACGGATTTCGATTGTAACGGGTGATCCTAGAACGTACTCAAATGCTTTCAGAATGTGTGTTTTGAATTTCTCTGCCTTTGATTTTGTCAAATGTGAAGTGAAAATAAGTTGAGCAGTTGGAGCTGCAAATTGAACCAAGAAATAGTTAACCACCATTACCAAAAAGTAAAAAAGAATATATATATATATATGTGTGGAATTTATTAAAGCATCATTAGCATAGGTTAACGTCATTATGTATAATAAGATTAGAAAGACATATATGAATAATTGACATTATCTGTTAGCGATTCAAATTTACATGTTGGCAACAATATAACATCATTTAATCATTTCCGGTCTAAGAAAACATTATTTGATTATTAACATCCTCAAGTTACTGTTAATTCCCTTTGCCGATTGATGCACCGCTAATAATTCACTGAACAATACACAAATGTGGGACTTGAAGTCACGAGTCACAACCTTTAGGTGATCAAAAGTTCAAAAATATATATGCGGATAGCATGAGGCTGATGGCCCAAAGAAATGAGATTTATGGCAAATAAGGCGCAAGTAACGTGCATAGTAGAAGTACCTGTACCAAAACTGACCGATGTCAGTTTTCCCTCATGATACAAGAATTCTTTTAGGCTATTTATCTGAATATTCTCAAGCACCTCCAACCAAATCTCTTCAATTTCTTGCCGATATAAACCTTCTCTCATTTTTGTAGGAATTCCACTAGAATTTCCACCCTTCTTCAAAGATCCACTTTGAATCCCAACTGTCTCACGAACTTCAAAGTTACTTTCGCGGGACCCGTCTCTTCCACCACCATTATTTAACCCCATTGGACTGTGATGAATGCTAGTATCCACAGAAGATGCGGGTAAGACATACTGCGGATCAGGAGCAAGCTGCAATAAAGCAGCAGTCAACCAAGTCAACTTGTCATTTGACATTCTGAGTTGTTTTTCGGCTTCAGATAACGTCCTCAATGCTAAACGCAGCTTTTCCATATCTTCTTTAGATACTGAAAATTGAACTAAATATGTAACTGAAGCCCAAAAAAAGTGGCTTTTGTTTGAAATCTCGGAAGTCAAAGAAAGACAAACTTACAAACTTGTCGTCTAAAGAACTTTCTTTTTGGCCGTTCTCTTATGAAACTGTAACTACCCGCAAGAATATCAGTAATTACAGTTGCAAGTTGTGACATTAAAGCTAATGGCTCGACACCTGACTCCATGATTTCTCTTAAATGTTTAACGGTATTCACTGTATCTGCTGATAATGCTAAATCGAGTAGGTCAACTAACTTGTCATCAGATACAAGTCCAACCTGTTCAGTGAAGTGCATGCATAATTATCTAGCGACTGTAAAGCGGAAAACTAGCAACAAACTTTCAGTTTATTACGAATCTGGCTATTTGACTTCAATAAATGTTACTAGTATTACTCTAACATCGACTATTTTATTGGGTGATATGTTTGTAAAATGCGAATGTGGATGAATGATTATTATTGAAGGTGATGGAATGGACAGAGTGAGAGTGTTGGGTAACAAACTAACAACTCAAAACGGGTCGAACCAGGATGACCAAAAACACCTTTTTATCCATTTTTATTTGTTTTCTTAACTTACTAATGTGGAATATAATCATATATTACTATAAAACTACATCATTAGAATATTAATACAACTATACGGGTAAACGGAGGTGGTTTTCCCTGTTCAGGGCGAGTATTTTTACTCAGATGTACGCGGCCTCCCAGTGACCGTTTCCGACCCTTTCCCTGGCCACCCCAAGATGTGCAGCTAGTGAGCTTTGAACCTCCGACCTCTTGTGAGGATATCAAGACGCCAACCACTAAGCCATCTTGGTTATGGTTAACAATAATATAACTACATGTAAAAACATGATTTGGCCATTCAGGAGGTTCTTATGCATTTGAATACACTTCAGATGACTTTCAACCTGTTTGACCCATTTGAGCAGCTTCTTACTTAGTTTTATCCTTTAGCTGAGCCCATTTGACCAATAAGAGATAATGTATAAACCAAATAGAACAATTAATGTAAAAATTGGCACCTCTTGTTTTTACAAAAGTTAGAGACTTTTATAACGGTTTTTAAAAGTTTTTCTAAAACTGGAAAATTAGTAATGATCTTAAAAATCCAGTGACCAGATTATAAAATGAGACAAAAGTATGTTCTTGAACAAGACTTTGCAATATATAGTATCATAATTTCCTAAGGATATAAAGATAGAGAAAGTACCAGTTCTTGAACAAGAGGAACGGATATTCTTTGACCAAGCAGACTCAGCTGCTCCAGTGTCATTTCCGCATCCCTCAATGATCCATCAGATCTCGAGGCTATAAGCTTCAATGCATCTTTATCAATTTCAAAGTCTTCTTTGGTTGCAATCCACTGCAATGTATAGATTATATCTGCATCTTTCAACTTCGGGAAAAAAAACTTTTGACACCTGGAAATTATTGTATGTGACAGATCATTTATACTTGAATTGACTAGTAGAAAAACCGTACGCCTGGGAGCTCGATCAATAACCTTAGATATAGCACCCCAACAATCAGGGGGCAAAGTATCACAATCATCGATTATGAACACTCGGTACTGTGACGGTTGCTGAGAAACAATCATATTTTCTATAAGTTCCATCATATTTTTGTACCCAAGATTATTCATGGGACCCACTTCTCGAACGCTCTGGTTCTTGCCCATATCATGAGCTACACAAGAATTGCAGCACCCACATGGTTTTGGATGATCTAAAGATTGACAAGTCAAAGCTCGAGCAAAAATACGTGCACAAGAAGTCTTCCCTGTGCCATGAGGCCCATAAAATACATAAAGTAAACCGACTTTCTTTTTAGCAATGGCATTTGAGAGAGCTAGTACTGCCAAATTTTGCCCAACTAAATCTCTAAACGTTCTTGGCATGTACCTTTGAGTGAGATTTTGGTGCCGTGCATTGTCATGAGATCGGCTCTGGTGACCTGATCGAGCTTCAGAAGCAAGATCTGAGTCGATTTCGCTGTTTAAAAGGTTATCGGCGTATAGACCTAATTCACCAGGATAATCATGCACCCATGCAGCTGGATTCTCTCTACTTTCTTGAGAACCGTCCATTAATAAAGGCAGCGATTCACCGTTTGTAGATGAAGTTGAGTGATCAGACATAACAGGTATTTGACTTGTGACTCGTTGACCACCTCTTTTTGACCTAGAGTCTGATAAACCACACGAGAGACTTCTCCCTGCTATATCAAGAAACGATTTCCCTCGATCGTGAATTCTTGACCAATTAAATGGAATCCCACAACCATTTTTCGGACCCCCGGTCACATTCGGTTCACCACCATAATCTATATCATGTTTTGAATGTGATGTATCATGATCCATGAAATTAGAAGCGATAGACATTTCATTTTGGGGTACGGACATTTCATTTTGGGGTACCCGAGAAACTCGCCTTGCACCTTTGAATTTTCGCCTTTTGACCCTATTAAGGCCATGGCTATGAAGACTTGATTCAACCTCCATACCACCATGGAATTGATTGTGTGACAAAGCTACATTGTCACTATCAATTGGGAGATCGTTTAACTGTTGAGAAAGATACTTGACATGATCACCTTGCTTACTTTTCCTCCCTTTTTGTTTACTTTTATTATCGGAACTCCCGGGATAAATATCACGAGCCAAATTGGCAGCGTCTAGTGGAGAATCGTTTCTGTAACTCCTCCCACTCGATTCTTCTTTCTTGATTCTTCTATGAATGACATCACCTGTACCCACATTTGATGACAAGTTACCTGATACACCAATAGACCCCCTTCCACCGCCACCAACACCAGCATCCTTTTCGGCCCGTTTTGTTTGTGGGTCAATGGCAGAAGGGGACTGAAACGAGGGTGGGCTCATTGAGGGATCCTTTAAAGATCGTGACCTTTGAAGAACAACGAGGTCCCTAATAAGGGACCTATCGGTCATTATAGCGCTATTCTTATGCATATGGTTTTTCAAGTGGATACAGTTTGTTAAATGGATATGGTTGCGTAGATGATCACTAATATCACCATTTGCATCTTTAAGTATCCGGTCACGTACAACTCTGGTCATGATCCAATTCTACAAGATATCACAAAATATGGCATTTTCTTTCTCAATTAGTTTCACCCTTAAAAACTAATCTTCCCTATACGCAAACTCATACAGAAATCAAAATTTTCCCAGCACAGTATAGAAAATAATTTTAACAAAACTTAACTGAATAAAGATTTTGAAAGCCTACATTAGTGCCCCCAAATCCAGTCCTTAATCGAGAATCATTGAACTATTTTGCATTCTGAGACAGTTTAATTTCAAGAAACACATAAAAATGCAATCTTTAATGCTCCAAACACCCACCCACTTCACAAGAATCACAGTTTGTGAATCTGTGAACAACTTGAATTGGGTTTTGCTTTATGAGCAATATAAAATATTAAATATTTATATACTATTTCACAGGATAAAGCTCAAGTCACCTGAATTAGAGGCAAAGTGGCAAGTGACCCGTTTCAATCATTAAATCTGAGATCTTTTTCACATCAACTTGACGAGGGTGAGGTGACACACACAGTGTGGCATGTGGGGCAAATTAAAGGGGTTTTGAAACACAAGGTCTATAATGGGTCTAGTGTTCGTTAGTAACAGACACTGAAAGATGCAGGTTTTAGAGAGAGAAAATGAGTATTTTTAGAGAGAGAGTGAGAGAGCAGGGGAGCATGGGTGATGTAACATTTGTTGATGCTGACAATAGTGCTTGGGAACTTGACACTTTGCTAATCAAATAAATCTTGATTTTTTAATATATTGGAATCAATAATTGTATTGTACCATTCCAGTGAAAATAATTTTAATGCTTGTTACAAAAATACGATGAAATTGTTAGATCATACAAAATGGGGATTCAGATGTTACAATATTAATTGGAAATACTGTTATTGAGAAAGATTGAATGAGAACAATATTAAAGATTGAATAAAAATAACATTATAAAATTAAAAACATTACTTTTAAAAATAATTTTGGTGGGCTTAGACAATCAAATAGGAAGCTTTTCTTTTTTTTTTTACTTTCTTTTGACCCATGCCCAAAGATATTAAGGATTTTTTAAACCTTTCTCCTTTTCTTTTTTTTTCTTTTATATGTTGCAAGTTCTGTACAAAGAAAAAACATCCTCTTTTTTCTTTTAATCGTTTTTATCTGTTGATTCATTTTAAGAAAAAAAGTTAATTCATCAAAAGTGCAACGTACTGTCACCAAATGTTTTATGTATACAAGTTAGCCATTTTATGTTCTAGTCATGCAACAAACCGGAAGATATTGTGTATCGATGTATGTAAAATGGTAACCAGTTACCGGAACAACAGGTAACATTGATTATATGGCTTTTTTCTTTAAGGGTTAATTCATCAAAAGTGCAACGTATCGGCCACCAAATGTTCCATATATACAAGCTACCCATTTTAGGTTTTGGGTATGCAACAAACCGGAAGAAACCGTTTCCATATCATGACATACTTTTAATAACTTTTAATAACTTTTAATAACAAGATGTTCATGTTCTTCTTCCTCTCCTTACCACTTATCACTTATTTCTTACCTGAATTGAGATTGTGGGTGAATGTAATTGATCAACTAATATATAATATATATCACTCAAACTATAAAAACCCACAATTAATTTTCGAGCACCAGCAAATTCTGGTCAGAAATTGCATTTTTCCTAGTAAGGGTAGAGGTCGACCGGCGGTGATGTTGTTGACACAAATATCGTCGAGATCCGTCATTTTGTTTCGCTGTTATCATCCCACCGTCATGCTAATTTCTTCCCACACCAACTTCACCTCCGGTGAACCCAAGCGAACTCCGGCAAACCCAATCACACTCCGACAATGATTCTTTGTCCGGAAAAAAGACAAGGAGATAGAAATGGGTTTTTATAGATCTGATGAAATAGCATCATTTTACATACATCGATACATAATCTTCCAGTTTGTTGCATACCTAGAACATAAAATAGGTAGCTTGTATACATGGAACATTTGGTGACAGTACATTGCACTCTTGATGAATTAACCATACACACATGGCAACAAATTGTCTAGCTGGCGAGTGATGTGGTTGCCTAATCACCAAATTGCATATTTCAGCAGGTAAAAATCAAGTTTGTCAATATATGGAAACGGTTTCTTCCGGTTTGTTGCATACCCAGAACATAAATGGGTAGTTTGTATACATGGAACATTTGGTGGCGGTACGTTGCACTATTGATGAATTAACTCTTAATAAAAAAGAGAGAAAACAACGAAACATCACAACACCTCACCATCTTTGCTCCTTTTTACTAAGAGTGATCATCACAAGGACGAAATCTAAGACGACATTGTGCCTATAACGTCATCTAAAGAAGCATTGAAAATGAATGAAGAAAGCAACCATAGATAGTGGACTATATTGGACTAAGAGATGCAACATATATATCAATGCATCTTAATAAGTTTGGAACTTTTGAATACATGATAAATTCAAAATTTTGACTACTTAAAGTTCATTGACCCCCTTATTATCCTTTTGAATTAATTACCATCATCTTTTGAAACAGTAATAGTTGTTTCTAAAACTATTTATTATTTGAAAAAGCTTTAAAAAGGTTATTGAAAAGAGATACTCAATTAGCCCATTCAAAAAATTTAATTCGAAATTAGACGGTATCAGAAAAGTTTTTTCAAAAATAGACACGAAAATCGCCGAAATTAAAATTCTCACCCGGCGATTCCGGTGATCCTTAGCCATTAAAAGCTCGCCACGTGTATCATTGAAATCGCTGGTCAACGAGGAGACATGTCAGTCAAAGTGTCAAAAGTAAATAGCCGAAATTCAATTTAATTTCAGCAATTCTGACGATTTTTAAACTTTTCGATTTTTGCGTCAGTCGTTTTAAGTTTTTGTTTGTTTCAATATATGCCAATATAAAATCTAATGCTAACATTATTCTTTTGAATGGTTTCCATGCATATATTTATTAAACATTTACATTAGAAAATCTAATGGAGTATGCTGATAAGTTGTCGATTTTATAATCGATTGGTGTTTGTGCCCTCTACGTTGGAACTCTAATTAGCTTTTTAGATAATATTGCTAATTTGCTGCAATGTAACTAACTTTTTAATTGAGGTTGTTATGATCATTAATATAATTAATAAATATATGCATGGAAACCATTAAAAAAATAATGTTGGCATTAAATTTTATGTTGGCATATATTGAAACAAACAAACACTTAAATCGATTGACGCAAAAATCGAAAAGTTCAAAAATCGCCAGAATCGTCGAAATTAAATTGCATTTCGGCTATTTACTTTTGACACTTTGACCGACGTGTCTCCTCGTTGATCGGCGATTTCAATGATACACGTGGTGAGCTTTTAATGGCTAAGGGATAATCGTCAGAATCGTCGGGTGAGAATTTTAATTTCGGCGATTTTCGTGTCTATTTTTGAAAAAACTTTTCTGACATCGTCTAATTTCAAATTAAACTTTTTAAATGGGCTAATTGAGTAATTTTCTGTATTGAAAAAGGCTAATGATAAATCCACCAAAAATACGCATTAACAAATTGTATTGTACAATTTGTTAATACATATTTTTGATGGATTTATCAAAATTAGTGATAGATTATCAACACTCATTTAAAAAGTTTCACATTTAGAAAAGCTAGAGATTTATAGGTATACTAGATCACCATCACTTTATATTATTTTAATACCCTTTTAATGATACTTATTTACTTTAAGCCTTTTCTTTTTATTAGAGTAAAAGTTTTTTCAAAATTTTTTTACAAAAATACTAGTGTAAAACAACTTTAGAAAAAACTTTCAGCGCGAATGCTCTAAAAAAATAAATTCTTTTGCCTGATTAATACAAAATGTATAAAAACATTTTTGACGGTATGATCACTATACTATCAAATGAAATAATTTCGACTACACTATAATATGGAAGCATCTATCATTGTTCTTTATAGCATTTAAATTTCTAACTATCTTGAATAAAAGTTTGTTATACCGTTCATGTATTTTCCTCTAACTTTTTTATTTCGATTTAACACGGACAAACACTTGTTGCGTTCGTTTAAGCAAGTTTTAATTGTTGTTTGTTGGTCAACATACTTACTTCAAGTCGGAATGTACAAAATGGGACGTTTTGCAAAATTAACAGAGGTGGATGGGATGATATACTTTTTGCATGTTGGAGCAAGTTTCATATTTGATTTTGATTTCGACTGCACATGTTTCCAAATGCGACATCCAGAAATGTACAAAATTACAATTGGCTACCCCTCTATTAACAATTTCATTTTCCCCAACATTTATTACACCTCCAAAACCAAGGTTTGTATTTATATATACACACTTGCAAATACTCCCTACAATAAATTATTTCACATACCGAAACCCTTACTGTACAATTTTCTTAGAAAGGCAAATATAACCAAAGCTCCAAGTAGATCAGGCAACACTAAGAAACAAAAAATGACGGAAGAAAACAATCTCTAGTCGCGTCAACCCATTTGCTCGAAGAGTGTTTTAATTTCTATGCTCTATTGTTGATTTAAAGACGAGACAACAGGTGCGCCTGTTTACAGTTACGAAAGAAACAGAGCGAAGTATGGTGCACTGGATTTACTCTTTGATGCACAAATAAGATATATCTAGTATATCATATTGCACAAAATAGCAAAAACAAAAAATACTAATCTGGGGACCGGTTTAAGGAGAAAAAGACGTTGTGCATTATACTTGTGACATGTAGATACAACCACTGTCATGTTAATTAAAATTCACACTTTTTGGCCGAGTCAAAAAAGGGTTGATATTGCCTATCATTTTTGCATGATGAAGGATTTTACACGCTGTTAGAAGTTTGCGTGCAAACAACCAACCTTAGCATTTACCGTTTTACCAAGAGCACATATCTACGTAAGCCGATGTCCTATTGAGACCCCGTTCTATATACCATACTGAAGCAAATATCTAGGTTACTCAACCTTGATCATGAACATGATCCTCTCATCAAATTAACGAATTGCATAACAACCTTCACATTTCTACCAAAAGATTGAACTTTTGCTAGAAGAATAAAATTAAAAATTAAAAAAGAAAAAAGAAAACACCAACAACTAGAAACTCCTCATAGTGACATTTCTAGCAAACATCTTGAAAACACAATCAAATTCAAATAGATCAAACCAGGTTTAACTCATTTCTGAACACAAAAACAAGACTAAAACATATACATGATTTACCATCTTTATGCTAAAAAAAACCAAGACTGCAAGTCTCCACTTTCAACTGTCACGAATCAAATTTGTTGGTGCACTTAAAACATACTTTGGTAACTCATATTTTGCACCTGCAGATGTCCCAAAATAATGTCACCGTCAATGAAAAAAAAACATCAAAAGACTTGAAAAAGTTGAAGAAAAACATACCTCTTTCATCGTAACAGACTGTCAAATCAGCTTTTTGAACAATGACACCAGCACTATCTACTATTGCTTGTGCTAGAGTTAAATCAGCCTCTGCAGCAGCTTGAAGTGCATCCCAGATTTCTGATTAAACAAATTTTGTTTCAGACTTGACAAAAAAATCTTCCTGATGTAGGAGTGACATGAATGCTTATGTGTTTTACCAAAACTACTAATTGCAGAACATAGAGAGATATATTTCCAACGATGACATCAATAGTTACACTATATTTTAGTTTAAGAAAACATATTTCACGCACATGCTTATATCAAATTTGATACTGCACCAAATTTAACAATTATGTGAAATAATCAAGATATGATAGGGTATAAGAACATATCAATTCAGAAAAATGGTTAAAATGGAAGTACATTGATACTATTGTTTAGATGTGTTATACACCAGACTGTGCGTCTTAGTAGGAGATGGAGTTTTACACCAAAACACAAGACTCGTGTTAACATTGGTGATCATGAATGACTTCTAGAAAAGCAGAACTTTCTGTGAACCCTATAGGAAAATGTTTGATGTATCACCTCCTTGAGCTGAAAGTATAACCTATCCGGAACATTGAACACATTTGACATTTAAATGTTTCTTTCATACATCAAACTGACAAATTCATGTGTAAATTTAACTACAACACTGAAATACAAAAGTGTAGAACTGTTGTTTCAAAGAGAGATTTATGAAACTTCCCTTTCCTTGGTGGTAGTGGGATTGTTCCTAGTAAGGGTGAAAAGCGAGAGAAGGTTTGGGGCTACCTTGACTAAAATTCTATTATAAACATCTATGAGAAAGTAGTAAGGATGCATAAAGGCAACGGGGCTGCATTTAAATGATGAAACTACCTTTTCGGCCACCATAATGCGGGGCGGTATCCCAGAACTCATCACGCATCCGTTTAAGCTGCTCTCCTGTAATTGGTTCAGAATGCTTCCACGGCTTTGGTTTAGTTATTTTTTTGATAGGTTCTGCAAAAATAGAAGGAACCAACGTTTCACATGATAAACAGGTTCAATCAAGTACCATGCCAATGAGATACAAACAAAGATCCAAACATACAAAAAAATATGTACATAGAATACTGCAGACATTAGAGACACTAAATTCAAAGAAATTATTAGATACAATAACATCACAATAGGCTTGTCCAAATTGCATATTTCAATCAAGTAATGTGTACTAACAAAATAACAAGTCCAAATAGTATAGAAGAGCAAACTGACACAGCCAAATATCAAATATATCCGCAAACTACTACCAAGGAGATAAGAGTGATATTAAGGAATGACCCAATCTACTCAAAAGACACATGGTGAGAGTATATTGTTAAATCCAAATGTTGCATTACAAAGATCCCCATGCACTTGAACTAACTAGGTTGAAACCACCAACGGTTGCTCAAGATCAAAAACTCTAAAATGACTCTCGAGTATTCTTGATGTTATCAACGGTTGGTTAAGATCAAAAACTTTCAAACGAGTCTCAAGTAGTTACGTAACAGGGGTTTTCAATACAAGTTAGTCAGTGTGCATCAAACTTTTAGCATTGATACTAGTCACTGAATTTGGTCTCTCAAGCACAAGACGACATTCTAGTTGAGCAAAATCAATTTAAGGTTTTACTACTCATCATTTTAGGTACTGGTATTTCCGTTATCCAGGATCTCTTCAATTTTGTTGAAGATTGATTTCACTCAATATATTTATCTTCTCGTCATAAAGGTATTTGTAGCTTACGTAAAATCTCGAACCAAGCAAATAAATACTCAAAAAGCGTTGGACCATCAAGTCAAGCCGTAATCAGCTCATTTTGTAGACAGACAGACAACCATGAGAGACTATAAAAACTGATGGTCCAACTCTATGCGAGAAATTCTTTAATTTCTGCCTTTCTTTGGGATCTTAAGTAGCTACTAATTGTGCATATGAATGATGATATAACTTTCTTCAGTTTCTAATTTTTTTAGCCAAATTTGTTGACTCTGTTGTTTTCCTTATGTTAGCATACATCATCTAAAGTTTGGAGGGATGTTCCAACTTAGTTATTTTTACTCATGGTAACTTTCGTACTACAAAACTTGGATTTTACAGTCTTTCACTTTTGAGTAGAAAGTGTCATTCGTCCTGAATTACTATCTTTATCTCTTTGGTAAACTCCTAGAAACTTTTATCCATTCATTGCAGGTTCTTAAATTGTAATCAGTTATATCATTTTATTACACAAGTATTTGTAGACTCTTTTAAGTGAACAAAAGGTGTCCCATTAAAATTGAACTTTTCCATGTTTCACCATATCCGATTCACAAGATTTGTGTTCATTATATTGTATCTTAAACATTCACATCAAATAGTCAACAATATTTTACTCCGTATAAATATATACATATATAATCATATGACACAGAAACCCTCACAAGAAACTAGGCTTCATAACACAATCCTCAATGCCAAAATCATCATGTACTAGTACAATTTCAAGAAACCCTAAAAAAGGGTCCTAAAAAAACCACTAAAAATCAATCAATCCAGCATTATTCAAAATTACTCCAATTACAATCAAATATTACAAAGAATAAGTCAAAGCCTAACACCTTACACCTAATTAATCATTCAATTAAGTCAAACACCTATATTCTTAGATACAAAATATTTATCTATAATCCAACATGCAAACAAGATTACCTAATTAATTCAGATATAAAAAGAATAACAGAAACCCTAATAGAATCTATAATAAAGTGGGAATCTTTACCGTCTCCTTTTGCAGTCGATGATCCAGCACAACCCATACTGATAATATCTATCTACGATGAAATCAATATCGAAATTGCTTTGTTGTTTGTTATAAAGATCCCAGAAACTGTTTGAATTAATATGGGTGTGACATAGAAAGAGGACTAATTGATTTGAGCCCCCAAATTGTTATTTCGGGGCACAGAGATTGGGACCTAGTAGTATAATATGGGAGTTTGTTGCTTTTTATCAAAGGCTGATAAAAAGTTGGGTGATGATTGAATGTAAAAATATGGAAAGAGAGTAGAATGAGAAGGATGATGAGCTGGCCAACTTTTTACCGAGATCGGGTATGACCTAGTTTTTATACGCACACACGTGGCCTCCACACCTCGACTTATACAAAAAAAAAAATGTATGAATGAAAATGATGGTCGTTGATATTTCGTCAACGTTAGAGTTTGAGTTAATATTTAAATTCGTTATTTTATTTACGAAATCTTTATATAAACTATTATAATTAAAAAAATATCTAATTAAAGTATTATACTTTGTGAAAATATTCAAATGATTTATTATACTTTGAAAATATACAATTAAACTATTATACTTTGCAAAATATATTTATATAGATTACTGTACATCTAATTGACATAAATATTTAAGAATTTGAAAAAAAATATCACTTTACAAATATAGTTTATGTCCCCAAACAACTAATACTAAGAAACTAAATGATAGTACAAAAAACCATTTTTTCCTTGACAATTTTTCCTTGTCACGTTTTCAATTTCACTTAAACTTTGTGTTGCTATTAGTCTAAAAATTATCAAACTCTTGTTTATAAAGTGAGTATCAAACTCTTGTTTATAAAGTGAGTTTTAAAGGAAAAAAATGTTAATTAGATATACAGTAACTCATATGAACATTTTCACTCTTAATGAAACTGAAAGCGTGACAAGGAAAAAATATCTTGTTCTACTATTATTTTGTTTCCCTCTTAGTATTAGTTGTTAGGGGACATAATCTATATTTATAAAGTGAATTTATTTTGAAATTCTCAAACATTTGTGTCAATTAGATGTATAGTAACACACACGAACATTTTTGCAAATTAGAGTACTCTAATTGCACATTTTTAAAGTATAGTAATCCATATGAACATTTTCGCAAAATACAGTATTGCAATTGCACATTTTTAAAGTATATTAACTCATATGAACATTTTCGCAAAGTACAATAACAAATTTGTCAATTAACCCTTAAAGTTTTATACTCTCTAAGTTTCAGTCAAAATGTCCACTTTAACTATCCATATAGTTTTAAGAATCTCCACTAACTACACTTTTAACCAAATCAAATACCATCTTACTTACTAGAATTTATTTTGAATTGTTGTAACATGAAAGTAGCACTTATTTGAAATAATTTACAATAGCAATATGGACACTTATAATAAGATGGGGTAGTACTGAATTTAACATTGATGCTAAAAATTGAACTATTAATTAACACTGAAAACTGAGTGTTAATCAGTTTATTATTTTTCTCTTTTTAATGAGTTTAAATGAAACCAAACTTTAATAAATTTAAAACAACAACCCCATAATTCAAAAAGTAAGTTAATTAAATTTTTAAAATTTAAAAGTACAGTCGTAAAAATTCTACAATAAGAAATTAGGACTGAAATGTTAAATTAAAAAGTTAAGGGTCTAAACTGAAACGTTAAATAAAAAAAGGTGGTCAATGAAAAAATATTATACTCCCTTCGTCTCAAATTTATAATTCATATTTCTTTCTTTTTTCGGACGTCCTAAATTAATTGTCTACTTCTAAAAATAGGTGGGTATAATTAAAAAAAGTTTTTATACTACTCTAACTTTATATTTATGACATAAAAAGATGTGTAAGATTGTCATCTTAAACAAAAATACATTGTAATGATTATGCTTTTTAAATTGCGTTTTTTCTTTGAACAATAAATTGGAATGGCGAAATAATAGTTTTAGGCATGATTCAACTTCTCAATTTTGTCGATTGAAAAAACTCCATTAAAACGTAGTACAGTCTCTCTTTGACAACCATTGTTGCTGCCTACTCTTAATCCCTTAGGAAAATAATTTTGTTATACATACAAAAGTAAAAAAAAAAAGAAAACAAAAGGTAATAAAGATGTTAAATTTTTAACTTTGGAGAATGATTATTTCCAAACACATCAGTCGGTGTCGCCGGACGACCTAACTTTTTTGACTGAAAATGCCGGAAAAAATCAATGACTCCAAGTGTTCTTGTAAATTTTCATTTATAGTTTTTACTTTTATCTATCTTCAAATAGTCCGTAAGTTACTTTTATTTGATTTTCATTTTTAAGTTGCGTACACAACAACAACAATACTCAATCTCGCCGAGAACGAGATATGGGGGAGGTGAGATGTAGACAATCATACCCTTACCCGAAGGTAAAGAGACTGCTTCTAGGAAGACCTCCGACAGACTCGGAGACAATGATAATGATAATAATAATAATAAATAAATAAATAAATAAAATTAATAGGACTAGTATATAATCGAGCTAAATAAAATGAATATATATCAATATATGTATGAATAAATATATGTCTATCAAGAATATCATACCTAACTATCTTAATATGCCTAAAACACACTATCAACTAAATATACGTCTATCTACACATTACACCCTACAATATAAAAAAATCTATCGACCTAAAAACTCTCTACTCATCTATTGTAAGCTCAGTGACATCCTTATATCTATATCTATCTATCTAGCTAAAACACCGTACTCATCTATTTTAGTTCTACCGTTAAACACACTACTTAGCTACTTAGTTATATATAAATATCTCAAAAATATATCCAACTACCTAGACTCCTTACTCATCCGTCATAATTCTAGTCCTCCAAACGTTCCTAACGGAGGTCATGTCCTCGGTCAAGAGAAGCTCATTCATGTCGAGCTTCAGTCTATCCTCTCACTTAAGTCTTGGTCTACCCCTTTTCCTCAAGCCGTTCACAGTGAGTGCTTCCACTCTTCTAACTGGCGCCGTCTCTGGTATTCTCTTTACATGTCCAAACCATTTTAATCTTCTTTCTCTCAACTTGTTGGTGATGCTTGTGACTTCTAGTGCCGCCCTATAAGCTTCATTAGGTATCATATTGTAGGTTCCAATACTCTATGATCAATACAATGTAACGCCCAGACTTTTTTTATTTATTTATTTATTTTTTATTTTAACAACACATCATTCAATAACGTAAATAACACTTTTTATATACGTACAAACAACGCATCGTTTACAAATATTACAAACGTGTGTTTTTCCCTATCAAAAGATTCCCTCAATATCCGAGCATGATTTAACGGGAGTAAACACTTACTATCAGCAATAGTAAGCACACCACTACTCGCGCTGCAGCTCCTTCCCAAGACCCTCTTTCCCTTTATTCGACCCACCTGTATTAAACAACAATAACATAATGGGTAAGCACACAAGCTTAATAAGTAACAGAATCATATCAACAGTTAAAATAGAAATCTCATATAACACTATAACCATTTATAATCACTTTGCCCAATTAGGGCTCACAATTGCACTGCTAGGCCATTTATGATCACTCAGCATAAAGATGGCTAATATTCACACGGCTAAGCTATTTATGATCACTCAGGATAAAGAGGGCTAATATTCACGCGGCTAAGCCATTTATGATCACTCAGCATAAAAGAGGGCTAATATTCACACGGCTAAGCCATTTATGATCACTCAGCATAAAGAGGGCTAATATTCACACGGCTAAGCTATTTATGATCACTCAACATAAAGAGGGATAATATTCACACGGCTAAGCCATTTATGATCACTAAGCATAAAGAGGGCTAATATTCACACGACTAAGCCATTTATGATCACTCAGCATAAAGAGGGATAATATTCACACGGCTAAGCCATTTATGATCACTCAGCATAAAGAGGGCTAATATTCACACGGCTAAGCCATTTATGATCACTCAGCATAGAGAGGGCTAATATTCACACGACTAGTTGCTGAATTAATACAGTATACTCAAGTACTCCTGCAATCTGGATATTCTCATTCAATTTATAGTCTTCTATTACTTACCTCGAAATACGTGTAACTTTGTAAACCTTTGATCTTCCACGACTAAACACTGGTCTGTACACAAACAGATATAATTAAACTCTTATTCACAGCTTAGCGACACTACTTTAAAGTCGCCTCAACTAATCATGCGACACTATCATTAGTGTCGCAGAACAGCACTCTGCGACTTTATTATTAAAGTCGCAACACCTCAAAGTCGCATACTGCGACTTTATCACTAAAGTCGCATAACGAACAGTTCAGACCCCAAATCCGAATTTCTCGAATTCAGACTTGTTATAACCAAATTAATCCGTTCCAATCCGTTCAAATCACGTAATATCAATTATAATACATAAAATCGAAGCCTTACCTTGAATTCACGGTTCAATTGCTTCAATTTTGATTCCAAACTTGATTTTTACTTCTTTTTCTTTCTTTTCTTTGTTTTCTCTTTTTAAACCGACTCAGAAACTTGCTAAATGTTTCTGGAAACGTTTAGACAAGATATATATATATATATATACGTCATAGTTTACACTGTAACTCCTCAATTGAATTCATCCAAATCCGATCTGTGACACTATCAGTAGTGTCGCACTGACACTACCTGCGACTTTATCCTTAATGTTGCAGCCCACACTAAAACTTTTAAACTTTAAATTTTTCAACTATTTTTGGGATGTTACAACTCTCCCCCACTTATTTAGGATTGTGTCCTCACAATCCAATTCTGATATAGAGCCGGATAATATCGAATGATTTCACTTTCGGGCTCCCAGGTAAACTCTGACCCTTTACGGTGTTTCCATTGGATTTTCAACATTTTTATCTCTTTATTTCTTAACTTCTTCACTTTCTCATCTAAAACATTAACCGGTCCTTCCACATAATTTAATTTTTCATCTACCTCAATCTCTTGTAACGAAACATAAGTCGTTTCATCTGCTAAACATTTTCTCAAATGTGACACATGGAAAGTGTTATGAATTCTTTCCAACTCTTTAGGTAGTTCGAGACGGTACGACACTTTTCCCACTCTTTCCATCACTTTAAATGGTCCAATGAATCGTGGACCCAATTTTCCACGTTTCCTTAATCGAATAATGCCCTTCCAAGGTGAGACTTTTAGCATTACTTTATCACCTTCTTGGAATTCTATGGGACGTTGTCTATTATTTGCATAAGATTTATGTCTATCTTGGGCGGTTTTTAGTCTTTCTCTAATTTGACAGATTTTCTCTGTCATTCTTTGCACCACATCAGTACTGGCCAATTCTCTTTGACCAATTTCGCCCAACAAAGTGGAGTTCTGCACTTTCTCCCATACAACATTTCATAAGGTGGCATTCCTATGCTTGAATGATAACTGTTGTGTTGAGACATGTTTTGTGACAACAGATCTAGCTTGTAATAGGATTGGTGTAATTATTATCAAGTTTGTACATTGGTTTAGATTTGTAAATTTAAGATATTAGTTTGTTATTATTATTTGTTAAATATGATAATATTAGACAAATGACGAATACGAATTAAAGTCTGAATTGCAAAGTGAGAACTCAAGTCGCAAGTCATAAGACTTGCGAGATGAGATCTCAACTCGCAATGCCAAACTCAAGTCGCAGGTTTAAACCTGCGAGATGAGAATCTAGGTTCGCAGGATTGTGTATTGCGAACTGAGATCTGGGCTCGCAGCCCATCTGGACTCGCAAGGCCCATGGGCTGCGAATTGAGTCAACTCGCAAAGCCCATGGCCTGCGAGTTGAAACGGATATAAATAGAAATGTTTACATTAATTTCTAGGGATCCGTGCCTTACATCACTCTCAACATTAATTACACACACACCTCGTTATCTGTGCCCAGATATTATTAATATATTAATAGGCTAGGTTTTGAAGGATTAAATTTTGTTAATTATCAAAACAAAGTCTTTTAGTATATAGATAAGTTATATAAACTTTAATCGAACGTATTGAGGGATTCCGCACCTCAATACTTTAAGATAACGTTGTTATCGAACCAAGATCTAGTGACTTACAATTGGTATCAGAGCTTTCGGGCTAAGAACATTGTGGTTTAAAGATTTTAGTTTATATAACTATTGATTTAGAGTTGTTTTTAGTGCTCTAAGCACTCATTACAGCAAAAAATTAAACTCTGGACACTTTTTGGTTTTCACAGCCGTTTCGCGAGTTGAAATTAGGGTTTCAGAAGTTATAAGCGAGTTGAGCTGCGAACTGAGTTTTCTGCGAACCGAGTTCAACTACGAGCTGAGTTCAATCTGCGAACTGAGTTTTCTGCGAACCGAGTTCAACTGTGAGCTGAGGTCAATCTGCGAACTGAGTTTTCTACGAACCGAGTTCAACTGCAAGCTGAGTTCAATCTGCGAACTAAGTTTTCTGCGAACCGAGTTCAACTGCGAGCTGAGTTTAATCTGCGATATGAGATTAACTGAACTCGTAAAACACCCTGATTTTCGACTTTGACAATGTCTGACTTGAGTAGGATGATTGAGATGGAGCACGAGGTTGGAAAATCTAATGTTCCACCTAAATTGCTCAGACTTGAGGATTACTACGGATGGTACAGATTTGAATCATACTGTAGATTCCATGATTTGACCAGTTGGCTGTGTATTAAGAATGGATATGTTGTACCTACTGCTATTGTGGAGAATGCGACTGTAGTTGTTCCCTATCACAGGATGAATGATAACCAAAAGAAGGATTTTACAATTGAGAATAAGGCTCATTCCTCAATTAAAATGAGTCTTCCTAAGGAAATCAATCATCAACTGAAGTCTTTTCACACTGCTAAAGAACTCTGGGAAGCTCTTGAGAAAAGATGTGAGGGAAGTCCACAAGTAAAGGCAGGCAAGAAAAACCTTCTAAAAAAGCAGTTTACTGTGTTTAAAGCTTTTAGAGAAGAGGATCTTGAAGCCTATACCACTCGATATTACCACTTATTGAGTGAGCTAGATGACCATGAGATTTTCTATTCTGATAAGGAGAAAACCGACAAGTTCATTGAGGGTTTACCTTCCAAATGGGAAATGTATGGAATTATGCTCAAGGACAATGATGAGAGGTATGATAAAATGACTCTGGAGCAAGCTATAGATAAGCTCAGAGGTTATGATTTCTCCAAGAAAACGAGAGATACAGATTATGATCAACTACAAAATCCAGGATTATATCACGGAAAGTCTAGTATCTCAAATGTTTCATCCAGTTCGACCACTGCTCTATTTGTTGGTGAAATTGATAATCATGGTGAAATGGTAACCGATGATCTATGCTTTATAGCTTCAGATGGAAGTGAGAAACGAAGTAAGAATTCTACTTCTGAGAAGTCAACTCAAGGGCATCACAAAATGCCAATGAGTGTGAAATCTGCAGAACAACAACTTTCTGTGCTTGCTTCGTTCGTTGCCTCCTATGAGAATTACATTCAAGGGAAGATTAATGATCCTGCTCAGTTTGATGAGGATTATGATCAAGTCGACCCTGATGACTTAGAGGAAATGGACCTCCAGTGGCAACTTGCTATGGTGTCAAGGAGAGTAAAGAATTTCCTAAAGCGTACTGGTAGGAGAGTGGTGGGTAACAACCCGGGTTTTGATAAATCCAAAGTTAAGTGTTATAACTGTCAAGGTTTTGGACACTTTGCTAGGGAATGTCAAAGACCAAAGGTGGATAATGGTAATGGAAGACAAGACTCGGGAAGTACTTTAACTTCCAAAGTCTTGGTGGTTCAGCAAATGGACGGTTCCTATGATTGGTCTACTCAGCCTGAGCAAGCTCTTATGGCTGAAATAGATGATCAAGAGAAACCTACTGAATCAACATCCTATATGCCAACAGTTGAGGAATCTCAAGTTAAGGTGCCACACGTTGAAGTCAAAGCCGGTGATGAAGATGTGCTCTACATCAACTCAACTGAAGAGATGAGTCCTGATGAGTTTGTTGCATACATGGCTGATGTTCAGACAGACAAGAAAAGGGTATGTCTTGACCTTTTTACTCTTGCTGATGTTTGTTATTTAGTTACTGATTTACAAACTCAGGTTAGTGTATTTGCTGAATCTCACAAAACTTTGACATCTGAACTAGAAATATCTAAAAGTGATGTAAAAAGGTTAGGTAAGGATAAACTAGCTTTAAAAGAAAAAATTCAACTTGATGCTTCTGATAGAACCAGTCTAAGTGACATCATTAATGAACAATGTGTCAAAATAGATGGGTTATACTTGAACCTGAATGAGTTAAATCAAAATATTGCTAGTAAGGATAAGGAGCTCTCAGAGTCTAAAATGAAGTTAGTTGAGCTAAACCGTAAATTTGAAAGTTATAGGACATCTTCCTTGACTTTAGATCATATTATTAGCTCACAATGTAGTGTAAAGGATGTGACTGGTTTAGGTTACAGTAATGTACCTCCTCCTTTTAATTAAAATTACACTACTACTTCTGTTGACTTAGAGATGACTGATGTGAATCCTAATCCTGAGGCATTGGTAACTAAAGAGTCTGAAACTCAGAAGGATGTTGTTAAGGACCCATCATCTGATATCAGTAAGAACAAATCATTCCTTAAAGTACGTTTTGTCTCGAGTGGAATGATAGTTAATACTGATGTAAATGTTGAGGTAATTAAAGAACAAAAAGACTCATCTTTAGTGGTTTCGGATCAGACCAAGAAAGAGAGTGCAAAAGTGGTTAAATCACGTAAGCAAATGTCTTGCTTCAAGTGTCGACAGAGAGGTCACGTATCTTCTTGTTGTCCTAATAAGAAGAAGGAAGCATCACATAAGCTTGTGAATAATGACAAGACACCGAATATCTCTAGTTCAAATATAGACAGGTTAGGTACCAAACCGGGATTAGGTATTAAACCTGTGAATATTCTTAAAAGAGATGCCTCACACTGTGTCTCTCCACCTAAACCTAAACGGCCTGAACAGTTTGTTAAAGATCAATTACCGTCGAGGTTTATGACTCCTAGTAGAAACCATGGTCATTATGAGAATGGTTCTACTTCTCGTACATATGGGATTAACTACGGTTATAACTATAATCGTAACCAAGGACAAAAATCCCAAGGTTATGTGTCAGGGAGGGTTGGAAATAATTCATCTTACAGACCCAAGACCACTGATCATCAACAAGCTCATACTACTTCAAAAGTGACCAAAGCTCCTAATGGGAAGGATGGTTACTTTAAAGAGTTAAAGTTTGTAGATGATAAGGGACAAACCAAGACCGTAATGGCTTGGGTCCCTCTTGAGAACTAATCGTGTACAACTTGTTTGTGCAGGAGCAGACTGTGAACAACGACAATTGGTGGTACGTTGACAGTGGCTGTTTTAGGCACATGACAGGAGCTCGAAGTCTCCTGAAAGACTTTAAAGGAGGATTGAAACAAGGAGTGCACTTTGCTGGTGATAAAGGAGGAGTAATTACTGGGAAAGGAAAAGTCTCAAATGGGACTTTAACTCTAGAGGATGTGAATTATGTTAAAGAACTAACGTACAACCTAGTGAGTGTTTCCCAAGTTTGTGATAAAGGTCACCCTGTTCTTTTCAATGAGAAAGAGGCCTTAGTCCTGAAGCCAGGTTTTATTATTCCCGATAAATGGATATTGATGAGGGCTCCAAGGTAGAAGGACATTTATGCCATCAACATGAATGCTCCTATTACTTCAATGGAGTCTACATGTCTCTTATCCAAGGCTTCAGAATCAGACTCACTCATATGGCATAGGAAAATGGCACACCTAAACTTTCGAAAAATGAACTATATAACCAAAAATGGGTCAGGTGCATTGCGTTTAGTGATATTGGGTGGTAAAAGCTTTTGAAAATTTTCAGGAATGATCCAACTAGCTACGTCTCATACAAAGTTAGTTTCCTTTGCATATGTTGCCTTATAAGTTGGAATGGTGAACTAGTGTTTTGCTAACTCAACACAATCAGTTATTCCGATTTCCTTTAACACTGTTATAACGTGACTACATGGTAACCCAGAATGTTGCCATTTTAAACATAATCACTCTATTGTCTCCAAATCCACATGAGAATCTTGTTTTCTATCGTTAACTTGGTAACAATAGCGACTAAAGCCGTATACTCTCCATCTGTCGGATTTCAAAATTGTTCGATGAACTTTTTTCTCCGCGTAAGGTGTAAGTGTATGGCCTAGTTGTACGTACTTACATGTTTGATACTACAAAAATGTTCATATAACTATTGTTTAGATGGGTTAATTTATAACAAATTAAGTTCACGTACCTGTATCGTCTCGTCTTTCGAAGTACCACCTTTGAACCAGACCTCTAAAATCTCCATCAACATGGTAATTGGCATTTTCTATGCCTCCCTGCTTAATGCATTAATCGAATCAACACAGTTTGACGATATGTAATTGTATCGATTCACAGGGCTATGAACCCTAGCCCATCTAGCTTCGCCAACATCGATAAGCTTACCATGTGTGTCTGCATCTATACCAAGAAGTTAATTCATATAATAATAATACACAACCATTGTATAAACTTTGCATATCTTCCAAAATAACCAATCATATTTTTTAAGTAGGTTCATGTTCATCAATAATCACGACAACATAACCTATGAAATGCATTTGGGAAGATTTCTATTATGCCTTGATGAATGCCTAAATGTCTATCATAAATGAAAACCAAATATGAAATATCTCCTATGCATTTGCTTCAAATCCAACATAAACCAAGTCCAGGTTGCATCGGACTCACCTCCACACACCCCAAAAGCGAGAAGCACAATTTGTTATTTACATCCATTCCTATAGCAAGAAAATTAGAACCCGGATATTTTCCTCTTAAATGTGCTCCATCTACTATTATTAGAGGTCTCAAAATGCTTGAGAAAAGTTCGTATATGTAATTATAACATACAACATTATATAACTACCATAAAATAAGCTAATAACAATTTTTAAACAATTAGATGCAGTTTATTACAAGTAATAGAATTGAAAACTTACCTAAACACCCATGGGGACAAAACACATCTCGGACCGGCCATACTGATCCGTCTTAATGTCCTCATGCGTTCTAGGATTTCTAAGCTTCAAGTTTAGTAAATAATACGACAACTTGCTAAACGACTCTGCATGACCACCTCTCAACTTCTCCAAAGCAGCTTCCCTACCAAGCCAAGCTTACTGATAAGAAATCTTAATGTGATAAGTATTGTCGATATCTTCCATGATATCTTTTGGCCTTAAGCTCTGTTGGGATCTTTCAACTTATCCATTATAATATCACTGAGTACCTCTTTGTACACGTTCCGATGCTTGGTCTGTAGTTGTTTCTTTGAACAACTATGGACGTCATACAAGTTGGTAACCTAGAAAGGTTCGCCATGTTTTGCACGATTAGTTACTATCTTTTAGTTACATCCTGTATTATAACATACAACATCATACCTCATTTTCGATGAATTTCTGACTACTAATATCCGTCTTCAATCAATTTTTGGGCAATAACGTTCTTGCAATGTTGTTTGTTGGAAAACCACCTACCTTTGGCCAACTTAAATGTGATCTTGCCGTATATATTTGTGGTAGTTTTTGTTTAATATTTTAAGGTGGGGTTGGTAGTGGGTTAGGCATATTAATAAATGTGTTTTCTTTCCAATCTTTAGGAGATATGTATTTTACATTAACACGTTCGTTTTCATTTTCTTCGCCACTAATGAATCCATAATCACTATCACTTTCTTCTACATATTCTTCGGCATGATCTTCCCCACATTCTTCCCCTTGATCTTCCCATCCTTCTTGTTCACTTTCTACATTCCCTTCTCGACAAGATCATAGTGTTTTTGCGACGGTCCTACATCGTAATTCTGCTCTCATGATGCACCGACTTTATAGGATGGTTTTGTTGATAAACCGATGTTGATGCATCTTAGTGTGTCTGTCAGTTGGTCAAGTCTGTAATGTGTTTGTTAATGTAATTGAGCTAGTTAGAATTACATTTTCTGTGTTATGCGACACAAGCCTTGTGTCGCATTAGTTGTGTTTGCGACATAGTGTTATGTCGCATAGTATCTTAGCGACATAATGCTTATGTCGCTAAAGTCGGCCAGTTTTAGTATAAATACTTCCAATTACTTTGTAATTCAAGAGACTTTTTGAGGGATTTTACACACACTTATTCTCTGTTTTTGGCTGCTGTATTTTGAGAGAATATTTGATAAAGAAATATAAAGTATTATTATTGATTTGTCCTTTATTGTTTTAAGCTTTATATTCTATTCGTGTGATTATCTCCATTGAGCGATTTGATCAAAAGATCCATCCTAGGGATCTACAATTGGTATCAGAGCCATTAATCTAAGGATTTTGGTGGTATCAAATTTGGGTACGTTTTGATTCATATTTTGATCATTTAACGTATATTTTGGTGTTTGATTCTCATTCTAAGAGTTTTGGAGTTGAAAAATTGGAGTTTTTAAGCCTAAAATTCGAAGGTTTTGCGAAGTTTTTCGTTAAAAATTATTAGGTTTCGAAATTTTTCGTTTTTGAGGTATTTGGGATCTGACAGCACCGTTTTGCGACACAAGTTGCAACACAAGCTTGCGACACAATTTAGTGTCGCTAATAAGGTTTTAGCGACCTTAATATTTGCGACATCAATCTTTGCGACATAAAGTTGCGACATAGCCTGCGACACAACTCTTGTGTCGCTTACTCTTACCAAAAAAAGAGTAAAAAG
This sequence comes from Logfia minima, assembly GCA_963921325.1. Lineage (NCBI taxonomy): Eukaryota > Viridiplantae > Streptophyta > Magnoliopsida > Asterales > Asteraceae > Logfia > Logfia minima. The sequence continues at coordinate 22,095,645 of OY992772.1, read as the reverse complement.
GCGGGAAAATTCTACAATTATCAAAATTTGAATTTGAGCTTCCCGTTGACTAATTCTAGTTTGAGAAAATTTTCATTTTACTCGGGCGAAATTCAAAAAATTTTTGGAGGGAAAATGTACTCGCAATATCCAAGGTATTTGAAGGCTTTGTTCTATAAAGACTATGCTAGCTGGCAGGAGAAGTTTAAAGAATATATTGAATACATTGATTCAGATTTGTGGACTTCTATTACTGAGAAATATGAGAGACCAACTCTCATTAGTCAAATGTCAGTCGCAGAACAAAAAGCTTTTGACAACGACAAGACAACAGGTGAAGAGATTATCATGTGTGTACCAAATGATGTGGCACAAGATATTCCACTTTACAAATATAAAGATACATCTTATGAATTGTGGAGATCACTTGAAGAGAGCTACGGAGGAAATGATAAACAGCAAATTCAAAAAGATCCAAGCATTGAATTGCATGATTTGTGAGTTAAAGTTTCAAATCAACAAATTGAAATCGACAGTTACAAGACTGAAATCAATTTACTTCGCAAAGAAAAGGCTGAAGCTCAAAGTGAAGTTTTAACCTATCAACTCAAGCTCTCAAATTTTGAAGCATCTTCCTTGAGGTTGGATCAACTGATTCATTCTCAGAAAAAGGATACGAAATCCAAAGCTGGTATCGGATATACATCAATACCGGTCAAGGATGAGTTTGTTGAAATTGTTCATGAAGTCGAAGCATGTGATGTGCCAACACAACAGATTAACAAATCTGATGTGAAGCCTAAAAATCACATCATTACTAATGAGTATATTGTGGCTTCTAAACATGGGAAACCTAAACGCGATGCAAGAAGTGATAAGTTGAATAAATGTTCAGACAAAGGCATAAATGAGAAGTTGATAAAGAAGGAAGAAGAGATTAAAGCTTTCCAACTTCAAATATTTAACATTGAAACTAAACGTGAAGAAATGCGTTCAAAAATTTTTGAACTTGAAAAGCGGATTTTACAATTTGAGCATCTAACCAAACCTCAACTCTCTCACTCAACTGAACAACAAGTCAAAGTGACTAAGAAGATTTACCCGACTAAATCTTCCAAACCATGTCTAAAAGTGGTTTGTGCGAAAAAGATTTCACAGTTTACTAATTACTCTTTGCAAAAGAATAAGAAGTATTCTGAGAAATCACAATCAACTAGAAATTTTGATCATCAGAAGGTTGACTGTTGTGATTCCGTAGACTTTGAACGAACCAAAAGATCGGTTTCAAGATCTCAAAAGCCAACAAACGTATTGAAACCGACACAATCGGAATCTGGTAAAACAAGATCTTTTGTATATTCAAGAAACCAAATGTTTGATCTTGCACCATCTCGTTGTATGGTGGTGACAATGCAAAGAGATTTTGTTCCTTTCTCCCCAAGAATGGTTCTACCAACAATGGTTCCACGAAAAGTTATTAGATATGAAACATCACGTTTCAATTTCAGATGGAACTCAATGTCTTTGGATTATATCGATGCAACTTACAAATGGCTTTCGAAAAAGAAGAGTCCTATTGGCAGCGTGCTCAAATGGGTTCCTAAAGTTGTTGCTTGAAGAAAAGACAACGATTGATTCTGCTGTTCAGGGGGGTAATTATTAAATTTTGGTGAACAGTCAGATTCTTGATTCTTGAGGAAATTGTTTGATAATCCGATTCACTTTAAACGAAAGAAATGCTATGAATAAGAAGATTGCATTTCAATTTCAGCGGATTATCAACGTCTTTGTAACACATGGAATACACGTTGGCGGTGTATTTTCAGCAGGCTGGGTTTGAATGAAGATTTTGTAGACCAAGCTGAAGACACGGGGGAGTTTGTTGATGCATCTTAGTGTGTCTGTCAGTTGGTCGAGTCTGTATTGTGTTAGTTAATGTAATTGAGTTAGTTAGAATTACATTTTCTGTGTTATGCGACACAAGCCTTGTGTCGCATTAGGTGTGTCTATGACATAGTGTTATGTCGCATAGTGTCTTAGCGACATAATGCTTATGTAGCTAATGTCGGCCAGTTTTAGTATAAATACTTCAAATTACTTTGTAATTTAAGAGACTCTTTGAGAGACTTTTACACACACTTATTCTCTGTTTTTGGCTGCTGTATTTTCTTGAGAATATTTGATAAAGAAATATAAAGTATTATTATTGATTTTTTGTTCATTGTTTTAAGTTTTATATTCTATTTGTGTGATTATCTCCATTGAGCGATTTGATTAAAAGATCATCCTAAGGGATCTACAACCACCGAAGAGTTTTGCATTTGAAGACAAGTGTACAGCTTGCATGAAAGGAAAGCAACATAAAAAACCACACAAGTCTAAAACTGTAAATTCTATTTCCTCGCCTTTTGAGTTGCTACATATGGATCTCTTTGGCCCCATAAGCAAGAGAAACATATGTGGCAAATGGTATTGTTTGATTGTCATAGACGATTACTCTAGATTCTCTTGGGTGTTCTTTTTGGGATCTAAGGATGAAACTCCTGGTATTCTTACGGAGTTCTTAGATCTAATAGAAAATATCTATAGAACAAGAGTTAAGAGAATTCGTAGTGACAATGGAACAGAGTTCAAGAATTCAACGTTCAATATATATTGCTTAAGCAAAGGGATACAACATCAATTCAGCGCACCTTATGAACCTCAACAGAATGGTGTTGCTGAAAGGAAGAACAGAACGTTGATTGAAGGGGCTAGAACTTTGCTTGCAGATTCAAAGCTTCCAGTCATCTTTTGGGCAGAAGCAGTGAATACTGCATGTCATGTTCTCAATAGAGTTCTTATGGTTAAAAGGCAGAACAAGACTTGTTATGAGCTTTTAAATAATAAGAAACCTAACTTAAAAGGGTTTGAACCCTTCGGAGTGTGACAACCGTCAAAAAAAATCTCAGGTCATTAACGCACTTAAATTCCTAGTCTATCTAATTTTGTTTACAGCACTCTAAAATCCTAGAGAAAATTCCAGGTTACGACTCCTTAAGTACCAAAACCGTAAGTTACCGAAATCGCGTAACGTCTTAGAAGATTGCTTAGTGGACTTTAGGGCCTTGAGCAACACTAAATTAGGTTACAAAGTGCCAAAGAAAATTAACGAAATTAAATTTCATACATCAACATAAAATATTAATCATATCTCAAAAATCGAAAGTTTACCGGAAATTCCGTAACTCGGTAAACGCAATCGGAAATCGGTTAATTAACTCGCGAATGTCAATCGTAATTGAATCAAATACATTATAATGAATGTTATAAACTTATGAAAATAAAGTTTCATAACTCCAACTAAACCACAAAGAAATCACAATTAAACATTACAATATTCATCAAAACTTGTACTAATTAAAGATGTAACTTGAGGCTTTTATTTACAACTAATATAAATTAATTTTGACAAAAAAATAAATTAAAAATCCTCATTTTAATGCCAAAAATCTGCAGCCCTCTCTCTTGCCACTCAAATCCTCCACTCACTTGTTTAGTTCACATGCAAGAATCTTTACATCCATTCCTACACTCTTTCTCTCATCATTTCTCTCTTTTCTCTCAAGAAAACACACACAAACACTCCCAAAACACACACTAAACTCCAGAATTTCCAGCCCCCTTTTCATCCTTAAAACACCATTCCAAAGGTGTTCTTACACTAATACAAGATCCTTAAGGTATAACCACTCATCCTAGCTTTCATTTCCTTCTTTTATCATGTTCATTTTAAGGATTTCATGCCTTTTTCATGGCTTAAATCCTCATATAAGGTTTGATGGTTTGTAGGTTACACCTTATACACATTCATGTGTAAAAGAAGGGTAACCTATGATCAAACCAAGAATCAAACCGAAAAAGTCGACTTTTTGATATTATTGTATCTATTTTCATGTTCTTGCTAGTTTGAATGGATTAAATTGGTAAAATATGTTTATGTTTATGTAAAACACATGTTCATGCATAAAAGACAAGGCCTCAATCATTGGATGAGGTCTAAAAATCGTTGGTAGCGAAAAACACACCAAAATGATCATCATTGTCTTATATGTAATCTGTCCAGATTTTGACCTCACTTGAAACGACCATAACTCAGTGAATAATGGTCCAAAAATCTTGATTTTTCATCTAGAATTTAGCTTAATGTCTTACCTTTAAAACCCCACTGGTCTCACTCAAATCCATTGAGTATTCGACCTCCAAATGTATCACACAAAACTGATGCGTAAACAGCAACCTTCCTGTGAGCATTTTTGTTGTGATACATGTTCATGGGACTTAAGGTGTTCAATAAATCTAAACAAAAATTTTTTTAGATTCCTAACAAGTGTATCTCAGTAGAATAAAAATATAGTAATTTATCTTGTTGATCTCATATTTTTAGAAAATGCATGAACATCATGCATTGTTGTAATCTTGTAAATTGTAAATACTTGTGTTGTGATGATTCAAAAATGTATAAGTGCTAGATAAAACGTTTTAAAATTTTGGGGATTATTTTTCTAAGTAATTAGATCATGAAAAGAGTCTTGAAAATAAAAATGGGAATTTTTGGAAAGACATAAGTATTTTTCCCAAATTAATGCAAATAAAGCCTATAAAAGGTGAAGTAATCATGAAAAATACTTTTGGAGACCAAATAATTATGGGAAAATTCTAATGTCATTTTCCTCAGAAAATGACACTATCCTCAAAATTTCACACTCTTTGGAAGTGTTTTGATATGTTTTCCGATTTACGTCTCGTTAAAATGCATAATGTTGGGAACCAAAGTTCCAGTGCTCAAAACGACTTGAAAATTTTACACAAAGCTAAAAATGGGTAGAAACTGATCTGATAAAATTTATAGAATTTTTTGTGAATAATTACTATTTTTCCCATATTTATCCCACTTTTTAGACATAAAATGATTATAAATAATCCATAATTCTAAAAAACCCCAAATTTTCACAGAAAATTTGTGAACTATATTTCATGTTTCATACCAAGTTTGGTAATTTTTAGATGTGTATACATATATTTCCATTATTTTGTTTACAACTCGAACAATTACCGACAACGTAAATTAAATGGAAATTCGAACTTTAGCGGCACTTTGTAATTTAATTAGATAGCTAAGCAATCCTAACAAACCATATTAGTCGAGAAACTAATTAGAAACCTTGTATTCTTAGGACTTGGATATGAGTCATACCCGATTGGCACGCGCATTACATCCATCCGTACGCTCACGCTCAAACTGTGAGTTTACACAGCCCCTCTTTTTAACGTTTTACTTAAATTTTTGGGGTGAAAAGCATGCTATATGATCTAACTACTATATTTGGATTAAAAATACTATTCTTATGCTATCTTTGATTTACGAATGATATGCTTATACTATGCTCGTTTTACAAATGCTATCCTTGATTTACAAATGCTATGCTATGCTTACTTTCGAATACTTCACATGGTTAAAATGTCGTATTGATTACAAATAATGTCGTGAATGTTTTCCGTTTATACGAACATGATTATATGCTTGTTTTCTATCGTATCTAAAGTCCCCGGTATATCTACACGACCATTAACTCTATATGAGCCAAATGATGCATATGAATAGTACTATTTGGGAGCGAGACCACCTCCCCACTCACGCGGCCACGTGAGTGCATCCCATCATCCTAAATGCCAACGATAGGGCATCTCTCTTTTGGGGCAAAGGTTTATCGGTTGTAGGTTTGGTTGTGGACTCAAGCATAATAACTCATTGTGATTATAGACATTATAACATGATAGCATAGAAATTTCATAAACGACTATAAACGTATGACGTTTTGACATTTGAAATGACATTTCTTTGAAACTATGAACTTACGACCCGAGCTTTACAATGACTTTGTCACCTGAAACAATATTTCTTTGAAACCATAAACTTACGACCCGAGCTTTACAATGACTTTGTCATCTGAAACAATATTTCTTTGAAACCATAAACTTACGACCCGAGCTTTACAATGACTTTGTCGTTTGAAACGACATTTCTTTGAAACTATAAACCTTACGACCCGAACTTGAAAATGACTTTGTCATTAGAAACCATATTTCTTTAAAACCATAGATTTTATAACCTGAGTTTTATACTATAAATCAATGTGGTCTTGGACAATGATAAACGTGGTTTCATAATAACGTCGCGCATTCGTATGAACTTCGACATAATAATCTGTTGAGACTTTAAACGTTTTGATATTGATTTGATGATCCATTGGCTTTATACACGTAACATGAACTTATTAAATACTACAATATGAGTTTTATAAACATAACTTGAACTTATTAAACACTATATCTTGAGTTTTATAAACGTGATTTAAATATTCCTTTGAAAATATGAGCGGGGCGTTATAAATGAATCACGACTTTTAATTGAGTACAAAAAGGGAATCGCTCCTAAATGAGCCTCATTCTTAAATAAACCTCCTTTGCAAACAAAACATCGATTAACAAATGAATCTAGCTATCAAATGAATATCGCTCTTAAATGAGCCTTGTTTTAACGAATTACTTTTATAATTATCCGCGCAATAGCGTTTGACTATCCTAAAAATTGATTTCAAGAACTTATCGGATGATTATCGTCTTTGTATGAGCCTCGACACTAAACATACTACTTTTGCGAACTAATCACGTAGTAACGTGGAACTTTTAAACTAGACTTTGTAAATACTGGAAAAAGGGTCTTTCATTACACAAAACCTGTGTACTCACCAACTATGTTTCATAGTTGACCTGTTTACTTTTACATGCTTTTCAGGAATTAGTCACCACTTGTTTATTGAAGCTAAACCCGTTATATGATCTATGCTGCTGTAGCGTTACGGGATTTTCTCTTTTGGATGTAATAGCATGTTTAGACTATTTACTTTTGTGCTGTAAATGCTTGTAAGACTTTATGTAATGTATTAATTGTAGACCGTTGAACGGTGATCTTTTGTAATTTTCGATTATGAAATCATTGTCCTGTTACATCTCGTGTTTCCGCTTTAGCGGGGTGTGACACGGAGTTTCATGCACTTTGTTGAAGACTAGCCATCAACCAAAATTTGGTGAGAAGGCTGACGAAGGATATTTCCTAGGTTATGTGCCTAACTCACCAAACAAACGTGTCTTCAATAAGTCTACGGGATGTGTGGAAATCGTTTATAACATTGAAGTTACGAGCTACACACATGACTTACATAAGGGATTAGATTGGCAATTTGATTATTCATATCTCTTCAAGTCATTTAAAGTCCCTATCAGTGACTATGTCAGTAATTCAGAGATACCTGAGCATTTATTGTCTGGAGATGAAGATCTTACTCCTTCTCCAACATCGAATGTTCAAACGTCTGGAATTAGGACTATGGTTGATTCTGATGAAGTTTCAACTATTGAGTCACAACAACCTCTAGTTGATATATCAGATTGTAGACTCTGAAACTGTTGAGGATGATATTCTTCCTCCTCTGAGACAATTAAGGATATCTACTACTAATGATGTTATACCACCATTGGAGGAAATTGATACTAACTTAGGAGCTGATATACCTGTTGAACATATATCTTCAACGAGATTGAATAGGAATCATCCGATTGATGATATCATCGGTGATCCAAATTCTCTAGTTCAAACTCGGAATCAATCGAAAGCTAGTACATCAATTGACAGGGATTACAAATCTATGTTTATATTCGTGCTTTATCTCACAAATTGAACCTAAGAATGTGCAAATAGCTTTGAAGGATAATTCGTGGGTCGAAGCAATGCAGGAAGAACTGTCTCAGTTCTCTAAGTTACAAGTATGGGAATTGGTTGATTTACCTGCTGGTGAATATCCAATTGGAACTAGATGGGTATTTAAGTGCAAGAAAGACGATCGGGGAATCGTGACTCGCAATAAAGCTCGTCTAGTTGTTCAAGGTTTCAATCAACAAGAGGGGATTGACTACAATGAAGTGTTTGCACCTGTGGCTAGGCTCGAAGCAATTAGGTTATTCTTAGCATTTGCAGCTTCAAAGAAAATGAAAGTTTTCAGCTAGATGTTAAGAGTGTCTTCTTGTATGGCAAAGTCAAAGAAACGGTGTATGTTTCTCAACCACCGGGATTTACTGATCCACAGTATCCAGATAGAGTATATCGTCTTGATAAGGCTCTATATGGATTACATCAAGCATCGAGAGCGTGGTATGAGACACTATCTACTTATCTTCTTGAGAATGATTTTACCAGAGGAAGAATAGATAGTACACTCTTTGTCAGATGGAAAAAGAGAGACTTTCTACTTATTCAAGTATATGTTGACGATATCATCTTTGAGTCATCTGACGAAAAGATGTGCAGTGAATTTGAACAAGTCATGAAGAATAAGTTTGAGATGTCCGCTATGGGAGAACTGACATTTTTCTTAGGATTGCAAGTTGATCAAAAGAAAGATGGGTATTTCATTCATCAAACTAAGTATACAAATGAACTACTAGAACGATTCAAGATTGATGAAGCTAGAATTTATCACACTCCCATTCCGGAAGCTCATGGAATTGGTCCTGATACATCGAGTGATAAAGACGTGGATCCTATTCTTTATAGGGCCATGATTGGATCACTAATGTATCTTACTGCATCGAGGCCTGATATAATGTTTGCAGTATGTGTCTACGCAAGATATCAAGCTACTCCTAAAGAGTCTCATATGCAAGCCGTTAAACGAATCCTACGTTACCTCAAAGGGAAGCGTAAGCTGGGACTTTGGTATCCAACTGATGGAGACTTAGATTTTGTGGCTTACACTGATTCTGATTATGGAGGATGCAATCAGAATAGAAAGTCTACAACTGGTGGATGTCAATTCTTAGGAGGAAGACTAGTGTCTTGGCAGTGCAAAAAGCAAACCTCAGTCGCTATTTCTACATGTGAAGCTGAGTATGGTGCTGTTGACAGCTGTTGTTCCTAAGTTCTGTGGATACAACAGCAACTGCGAGATTATGGGTTAAATTTGACCAATACTCCAATGATGATTGATAACGAATCCACCATGTCAATTACCAACAACCCTGTAAAGCACAGCAAGACGAAGCACATTGATATTCGTCATCATTTTATCAGAGATTGTGCTGAGAAGAACCTGATAAAGTTAGCTAAGGGTACTTGATACCAATGTTGATCATGAATCTTTGTCATTTTTATTTTATGCTTTTATTCCTATTGTTATTATTTTATTTTATTCTATGATGTTGTCGCTCATGTTGATTTAAGATTTCAAAACAAGTGAAAAATACTTTTATTTTAGACTTGTTTATTTTATGGGATTAAAATTATTTTAATTTAACAAAATTATGTTTCTGGTCAACTCTGTGAGTTGACTTTTGACTTGCGAATTGACTCTGGATGCGAGTTGAGCTCACTCTGCGAGTTGAGTTCTTTTGCGAGCCGAGTCAACCAAGTATAAATACTTGCGAGTTCACAAGTCAAACACACAGTCTTGCGAGTTCAAATATTTGCGAGTTGACATATTGCGAACCGAGAGTTAATTTCACAATACTTTCGTGATTCTTACTACTAGAAAGACGTTTTCACTCCATCCAAAACCAAAGTTGTTATTCAGGTCGAAGATGGAGTAATAGTTGTTGATTTAGATGAAAATCTAGATGAATCAACTATTTCTGAATCTGAAGATGAGCTTCCTGAAAGACTCAGAAACAATCCAATGTTTAGACCTTTGAAAAGGAAAAAGCAAAAGATTGGGATGTCTGAGGTTGATATTACTGGAAAGAAAGTACCAAGAAAAGGAATCATCGGATGGTACTATGACTCTGATCTGAAACTTTCGCTATCAAAAGGTTTGACAGAGTTCAATATTTTGACAAAAGGCCTAAAGTCTTCAGTTCTCTTCCTAGATTTGAAATCCGAGACTTGGCACGCTTAGAATTGAAAAACCCCAGTAATGATCCTTATGCAAATTATGTTGAGAGAATCATTCGAACTGAGGGTAGATCAATGAAATTTGAAAAGATAAAGCCAAGAGTCAGAAAAACGATCAAATTGAAGGAACGCAGTCAAAGAACTGGCAGAAGACTGAGGAAAAAGACCTATCCAGCAGTCAAGTTTGTACAGCAAATACCACTGAAGACAATGCCACAAAATATTTTGGGAAATCTTTTGAATTGGCATGTGGACTCAGAGACTGGCGAAGCTGTCATGGTTGAAGCTGATGATGAAGTTGAAGGTGGTGAAAGAGAAATTTTGAAAGTCTATGACCATCGACACCTGATGAATCTGTCAAAGAAAGACCTGTTGAAGTTAAATGAAAATAGGATCTTGACGACTGAAGCATGGGGTGATCTTGCACGAGATTATCAAATGATGGTGAAGACTTGTGTTAAAATGAAGATACATATGGGCAACAAAATTTACAAGTAAAGACCAAAGACAAAGATGAAGATAACGACGCTAGAGCTATTGTCAAGGGGGAGTCTGTTGGGAAATGTTTTGTGACAACAGATCTAGCTTGTAATAGGACTGGTGTAATTATTATCAAGTTTGTACATTGGTTTAGATTTGTAAATTTAAGATATTAGTTTGTTATTATTATTTGTTAAATATGATAATATTAGACAAATGACGAATACGAATTAAAGTCTGAATTGCAAAGTGAGAACTCAAGTCACAAGTCATAAGACTTGCGAGATGAGATCTCAACTCGCAATGCCAAACTCAAGTCGCAGGTTTAAACCTGCGAGATGAGAATCTAGGTTCGCAGGATTGTGTATTGCGAACTGAGATATGGGCTTGCAGCCCGTCTGGACTCGCAAGGCCCATGGGCTGCGAGTTGAGTCAACTTGCAAAGCGCATGGCCTGCAAGTTGAAACGGATATAAATAGAAATGTTTACATTAATTTCTAGGGATCCGTGCCTTACATCACTCTCAGCATTAATTACACCCACACCTCGTTATCTGTGCCAGATATTATTAATATATTAATAGGCTAGGTTTTGAAAGATTAACTTTTGTTAATTATCAAAACAAAGTCTTTTAGTATATAGATAAGTTATATAAACTTTAATCGAACGTATAGAGGGATTCCGCACCTCAATACTTTAAGATAACGTTGTTATCGAACCAAGATCTAGTGACTTACATGTTGTTATATGAAAATTCAGCTAATGGTAGATGCATGTCCCAGCTACCACCAAAATCAATCACACATGCTCTCAACATGTCCTCTAACGTTTGAATCGTCCTTTCGCCTTGACCGTTTGTTTGCTGGTGATAAGCCGTGCTCAGGTTAAGGCGAGTGCCCATTTCCTCTTGAAACTTCGCCCAAAACCTCGAAGTAAATCGGTTGTCTCTATCTGAGACAATGGTCACTGGTACTCCAGGTCTTGCTAGCACTTCTCTGACATATAGATCAGCTAACGTCTCTGAAGACAATGACTCTCTTATTGGCAAAAACAATGCACTTTTGGTTAGGCGATCAACTATCACCCAAATTGCATCGTAATGACGCGGTGTCCTCGGCAATTTGGTAATGAGATCCATAGTTATATGTTCCCACTTCCAAACAGGGATTTCTAATGGTTGGACTTTTCCATACGGTTTTTGATGCTCTGCTTTAACTTGCAAACATGTCAAGCATTTCTCTACATACTTGACTATTTCTCTCTTCATTCCCGACCACCAGTAATCTCTTTTTAAATCCCGATACATCTTTGTAGCGCCAGGGTGAATAGAATACTTTGACTTATGTGCTTCGTCAAGCAACATCTTCTTTAACTCAGGAGAATAGGGTAAATAACTTGTTTTTCTATTAATCTGAATGAGTTAATTGATTACACAACACATCATGAACTCTCTGAGATTACAAGTATATTCACATACTCAAAAACGTCAACTAACAAAATGACTTGCTATTTCTATTTATAGATAAACGAATATGCGACAGTTTCATATCTGCGACAATTATAGTTGTCGCAACATGCGACAAACTCAATACTGTCGCATAAACTTACAAAACTATTCTAAGTCTTTTCAACCAAGATGTTTGACACAAAGCTCTTTGCACCAACAAACTCCCCCTTGTCAGCAACTTGGTTGATTTATCTTACTTTTCACTTCCAGCTACTTGGGAGTTGACTTCCTGCACATATATCTTTCTCTACACACAAATTCACCACTTTTTGAAATTTGATTGCTTAGCTCTTGTCTTCCGTATTGAACATTATTTGATTATCTTTGAGCTTCAGCAAGTCTTGTGTGTATAAGTTTATCAAGTTGATCGGATCATAGACATAGACAGTTTCAGTTTTCTTAGTCTCCCCCTTAACGAAACATTCAATCACCGCTTCTCTTGTTGTTCCATTGTAGTACCAGCACTTCAAATTTTCAATAAAGTCTATTGGTAGTTTTTCTAACGGAATCTTTTTCAACGATTTGATTGGAGGATAAACAAGCTTCACCCAGGGTTTATTAATGATAGGACTTATCTTATTTTTATAAATCTTTCGTTTTCCCATCGTTGGCTTCATTAGGTTAAACCCTTGTCTTATTTCTTTTCTTACAGTGTCTTCAAAAAATCTTCCTACACTAGACTATGATCTGTTTATCATATTGAATTGAGACAATTTGTTGATCTCGCATTTTGGTAGAGTACTAAATTCTTTAAAGTTCTTTCTAAAATATTGAAGTCCTCCTGTTCTTTTTATGACAATCAAGTCATTATCATCATCATACTTCCAGCTCAGAATCATTCCTTTACATGAATCTTAAATCTTGTAGAATTTCTTCTTGATTATAGGAACTTGTTCAGGTCTGAACCATTCTGGATGCATCTGTTGTTTATTCGAACTTTCAGGAACTTCAGATTCTTTATCAGTTTTATTTAACAAATCAAAAACTTCAGGAACTTCAATATCAATCTCCTCATCATCATTTTTAAATTCAAATTCAACAACGTTCTCCTCTTCATCTCCACTTACAACATCTTCTACCTCAATGTCTTCATTTTCACTTACATCCTCATCTGTAAAATTCATGAACTCGTCAAACATTTTACCATTATCATCCTCTACTTCATCAACCCCTGCTTCCAATAAGTTTATCAAAGGAACCAAATCTTCTTCATTCATTAAAGAGACTGATAAGGGTTCTGCTTTAACCACTTCTTCATCAACCATATCAGATCCACCTGTATATCCACCTATACCTTATGAACCTCCATGTACAACCATTTGTAAATTATTGGTAGTTTCAGTTGGTTGTTCAATTGATTGTTATAATACAACATCCTCTGCAAGTTGTTCATTATTTTGTACATTTTCTGATGGTGGCAAATCATCATTTCCACTTATCCATCATCATCCTCATTATTATCATCATCAGCATTTTCATCATTAGCATTATCATCTTCACCATTTTCATCACTATCATCATCAACATTTTCATTATTTTCAACATTCTCCCCCTGAACAGTTGATGTTGATTTCAGCAAAGTAAGTTATTTTTCTAAGATCTCAATGCGTTCATTTTGAGTATCAATACGATTAGATTGAGCCTTGAGTTGGACATGTTGACGATCAAGTTGTTGTTCATGACGTTCAATAACCCGTCCTTGAGCTTCTAATTTCTGCTGTTGTGAAGCGAACAACTTTGTTTGCTTGCATGTTGAATGATTTCTGCAACTCATTCATTGTTGTTAACAGAGAGGTTAAAAGAATAGCTACATTGTTTGAGGATGTTTCTGCTGAAGCTGGTGGTTGAGATGAGCTTGGTTGAGAAGATGTCATGGGAGGTTCTTGTTGTCTTAAACACACAAGCGGTGGTTTTGATATATAATCTTCATCAAAATCAGTTCGCACCTGCTTTTCTTGGCGAGCACGAGTTACAACTGTTGTGCGTTGGGCTTGAGTTTGAGACTATAAGCGTCTAGGATGAATTAGAGGTTGTATCCTCACTATCTGATGAGTCACTAGCAGTCTCAATGAGAACTGTATCCAAACCAACTTGTGGTGGCTCATGTGCCTCCACATTTTCAGCATGTAGCTCATCTTCTTGATTTAACACAGGACTATCAATGTTAGTTTCTTGATTTAGTTGATCATTAAAATCTTCTTCCATTTAAATATCAATCAATGGTTCAGATTCAATGTGACATTGAGGAGGTTCGACTTCATTGTGACTCTGATGAGGATTGTTCATCTAGTGATCATTTGTTGGTTCATGATAGTTTGGATCAATAATATGACCAAAAAGAGGAACGGTAGGAAGTGCAGGAACTCCTTTGCCATAAAATTTACGATCAGTGAACACTCTTTTTTCCATTGGAGTTAACCTTAGATGCATCATTCCTTCAGATTCGAGATTTGGAACTAGATGATTAAGAAATAATTGAACGAATCGGGGCTACATAAATAACTTTGCAGGATTATTAATATTTGATATCATATTTGAAAAAATATATCCTGAGAAATTAAATGGTTTATTCAATATCAAGGCTACCATTGCAGAGCCAAGATTATGACCAAGTCCATCTAATCCGCCTTTTCGTCCAGATAAACAGACAATCATCACATGCATGAAAAATCTCCAAACTAGACTGAGCTTAGCCTTGCGATGTTGATCTGGAGCAATTTCTGGATAGCCAATTCTTTGGAAGAAGCCAGATATTAAAGATGTTGGAAAAATCGTGCATGCTCCTACATCATTTCCTAACTGTAAGATCATTCTCACAGTTTCTTCGGTGATAACTACTTGGTGATTTTGAACATTAGATGTAATACTAATTACATCATCTTTAGAGTTATATGATGCATTTGCCCAAAAATCCATTATATGATTCCAATATATTTGAGTCTGAGCGGTAAGAGCATGAGCAATCCTTGACCGACTTAGAAAATTCATCATCTTAGCGTACATCTGTGCACCATCAACCGAAGTATCAAGTAAGGTAGCAGTGTTGTGATGTGCTTCGAACATTTTTCTTACTCCAGCAGGTTCAACCATCTGTATCTATAATCAAAATAGAACACGATTGCATGATAGATATGTCAAACACTTTGTGAAATATTTCTTAATATCCCATTTTATTGACTACGACAGATTTCAAACACTGCGCCAATCATAAGTTGTCGCAGAATGCGACAATATTCAAAACTGTCGCAAAAGAAGTTTTGTCGCACAATTCACTTATGTCGCAAAGAAATTTTGTCGCACAATTCACTTATGTCGCATGTTTCAAAGAAAACAACTTTTGTCGCAAAGAACAGTTATGCGACAAACATGCAATTGTAGAAGGTGATGCAGGTTTTTGAACAAATTTCAATAATCAATCAATTTTAACACTTTTCCACCGTAGAATCATTTTATCAGGCCGCTTTTTATATGTATATAATAATCCAAACACTTTTGGCCGATTAAACTTGTTAGTTTTTAACAAAAAATCAAAGCCGAAAATGAATATGCATTATAATATCGATAATCATAAAATTAAAATCTAAAAATCATACCAGTTGTAGATCAACAGTAGATGAACACATTCACTAGAAAAATTCAGTTTTCACCGATTAAAACTTGAAAATTTTGACAAAACAATAACCATCGCAGTACGTAAGCACTTTGTCACAGATAACTATCGCAAAAGAGTAATCACAAATGATTTTGATTTGTCGCAGAGATTAGATATTTATGCTAATCACTGTTACTGCGACAGTACGTGACTGTCGCTATGAACAGTTAAGTGACAGTCATGTACGACAGTTAATTATTTGATTTTAAAGACTTTTTCAACTTTGTAATTTGCGATGAGTAATCTAGAATAAGATAACATGGAAATATAAAATCTTTTTGAACTTTTCTATTTTTAATAGAAAAAAAAAACATATTTTTGTTAAAGAGATCAATATGCTTTGTGATCAGATCAGTATAAATATGATTTCATTTTAGAAACATAGATCTATTTTGATTGATAAAATATTTTCCATTTTAAACTTTAAAATAACAAATTTAAATATTTCCTTTCTAGGTTTATATAATAAAGACATAGATTTAACCTTTTAAAGAAATACTTACATATTCAAAAAAATTACAGTGAGTTATACACAATAATACATAACCTTGTATTAACTAGTATCCAAAAATTATAATAGATATATATTGATATGAGGAAGTACACTTAAGTGAGTACATAAACAGTTGTTTGGACTCACATGCACATAGGGACTTACAAGCCGACAACTATTTATTATACTTCTCATATCATCAAAATACTACTAACATTTATTTTTATAGCTAACTTGAGTCATAACTAGCATTGGATCATGTTAAATACAATCAAGTGAATGCGTATATCGACGTTTGGAGTTACATGCTCATACAGACTCACAAGCCGGCGTCAATATACTGTATTTAAACATTTCTCCGAAATAAATAAAATAAGATATATACGACTTTACATATCTTTTACATTGATTTAAGTATTAGCACACTTGTTATAGACTTGCATCATTTCCAAGTTAAACATAACCGTTTAGGACTTATATGCAACAACGGTCTTACATGCCCCAGTTATGAATTGTGCCCTTAAATCAATGATCCTATTTGGTCTCATTGGACTCTTTTGGCTTATTTCTTTGAAACAATTAGTACTTTTGAATTTATCAAATTATAATCTAAGGATAAAGGTGTATGTATAACAAGAGTATAACTCACTTTTGGTTTTGAAGATATGTTCGTAATAACATTAAAAATTAAATCCAAGTGTATATTATATAAAGATGAAAACTTAGATTTAAAAAATTTATTTAACTATATTTATCATATCAAAAATAGTATCTAACTTTCTAATTTCTACATACTCTCGTGATGTACTATCATTTCCCATATTTTTACACAAAATCTCCCCCTTTTTTTTTCCCCTTTTTTAAAATTAAATTAGAAAACTTCCTAGTTACTCATCGAAATCAGACATATTAAGCATGGAGACAAGTTCATCAAATCAAGCTTTAGAAAATGCTTTAGTGAAAAGATCAGCTTTTGGTTTTAAGGTGTCCACATGTTCTAGGGTTATCAGCCGCTTTTTGAAACATTCGTGTATAAAATGATATCAAATTTCGATATGTTTGGTTTTTGAATGATGTACGGGATTTCGAGTAATTGAGATAGCGGCTGTGTTGTCAATATGGACAGGAGTTGAAGTCAAAATTAAACCATAGTCGTGCAGTTGATACTGAATCCATAGGATTTGTGAGCAACAACTTGACGCATTAATGTATTCTGCCTCAGCTGAGGATGTGGAAACAGTCGTCTGTTTCTTACATTGCCAACTGACTAATCGGTTTCCTAAAAATTGACATCCACCCGTTGTGGATTTCTTGTCCATATTGCAACCCCCAAAATCAAAATCAGAATATGCAGTTAAAGTAAAATTATCATCTTTAGGGTACCAAAGTCCAAGTTTTGGTTTACCCTTAAGATAACATAAAATACGTTTTATCGCTTTCATGTGAGAAACCTTTGGAGATGCCTGATACCGCGAACAAATGGCGATGGCAAACATAATGTCTGGTCGAGAAGCTGTCATGTACATCAAAGATCCGATCATAGAGCGATACTCCTTCTGATCAACATCTTCTTCGTCTAATGAAGGTCCACGTTTGTGGTTAATTTCAATAGGCGTACCAACACTCTTACAGTCAATCATCTTAAATCGGCTTAAGATATCATTGACATATTTAGTCTTGTGAATAAAGAGTCCTTTGGTTGTTTGTTGAACTTGTAGGCCTAAGAAAAAGGATAGCTCGCCCATCGAGCTCATTTCAAATTGAACTTCATGATCTTCTCAAAGTCCTTACACAGATTTTCAATTGTAGAACCAAAAATAATATCGTCGACATATATTTGAACGAGCAACAGATCACTTGTATTTTCATTTGTATTTGTATGTGAAACAGATATAGGAGCAGAAGTAGATGGTATAGAATTTTGTATGCTGGAACCATCAACTCCCCCATAAACCATGTTTAACACATCATTTTCATCATTATCAGAAAGAATTGGAAAGGAATGAAAAAACTTATTATAATCAAAAATCCAAGTTAGGCCAAGTCCTTGTGGTGGGTCGGTGTACCGAAAACATTTTACCTCAAAATGTTCTTCAATGTTCCTAGTCATTTTATTATACACTCTTTTGTTTGGTGAGTTAAGAGAATAGCCAAGAAAAAGACCATCACATGTTTTCTCACCAAATTTAGAAAGATTAGCTTTAGTGTTTAAAATTGAACAAGGACTACCAAAAGGTTCTAAGAACGAGAGATTTGGTTTTCGGTTATTTAACAGCTCATAACATGTTTTGTTTTTCTTTTTGACTGTTAAGACCCGATTTAAACATAACACGCAGTATTTACAGCTTCTGCCCAAAAAGTTATGTGCAATTTGGAGTTAGCAAGCATTGTTCGTGCTGTTTCAATCAAAGTTCTGTTCTTTCTTTCAGCAACTCCATTTTGTTGTGGAGTTCTAGATGCACTGAACTGATGATGAATGCCGTGTTGTAGACAAAATAACTCCAGGTTATGGTTTTTGAATTCTGTTCCGTTGTCACTTCGTAACTTCTTGATTTTTTGTGAGCATATATTTTCCAAATTTAAGAAAAGAAACTTTAGAATTTCTATAGTTTCATCCTTAGACCTTAGAAAATATACCCATGAAAATCGAGAATAGTCATCAGTGACCACTAGGCAATATGATTTGCCTCCAATGCTTCGCACATTGACAGGACCAAATAAATCCATGTGTAACAATTCCAATGGAGTTTGAATTGTATTTACCGTTTTTGGCAAGTGCGATTTACGATGTTGTTTTCCTTTAGTACATGAGTCACAGTGATCATTGAGTCCAAATGTATGACGTGGTAGACCTTAACTAGGTTGAATTTGACCAAGTCATTCATTTTTCGAAAATGAATGTGAACCATACACTTATGCCAAAACATCGAGTCTTGTTCTGAAGCCTTAGATAGAAGACATGTATATGAACTTGAAGA
Organism: Logfia minima; assembly: GCA_963921325.1. Taxonomy (NCBI): domain Eukaryota; kingdom Viridiplantae; phylum Streptophyta; class Magnoliopsida; order Asterales; family Asteraceae; genus Logfia; species Logfia minima. Next base: position 22,076,571 of record OY992772.1, on the reverse strand, counting down.
TGCAACAGTACTCATATCCAAGACATACGTGTTTTTCTTCCTCGGTGCTTTCATGACAACCCATTCTTCTGGAATTTCAAAACCGGGTTTCAGAATCAAACATTCAGTTTCTGTGAAAGCAATTGTGTATTTCTTGTCACAAACTTGTGAGACGCACAACAAGTTGTGTTGGAGTTGTTCACAATAGTTGACATGTTCAAAACTGATACTGCCATTTGAAACCGTGCCTTCTCCTGTTATTTGTCCAGCATTGGTTCTAGCAAAAGCAACATATCCCCCTTTAATAGGCTTGACATCTTATAATAAGGATAGATTGCATGTCATGTGTCTTGAACAACCACTGTCAACGTACCAGATATTGTCCAGTGTTCGCCCACTCTGTTCAGACACAAACTTTATAAAGATTAGTTCACAGGGGACACCCAAGCCTTAACAGGCTTTGGGTTGTCCAACATCTCCTATGATAACTACGTCAATTTGTTTCAAATTCTTTTTGAAATCTGAGTTAAGTGTGGACACAGTATCACATAAGATTAGTTTCGGTTTCCAAATCGTTAATGGAGTAAATGATTTATTTTGAAACATTTGAAGGTCAATTGTGATTTTGAAGTATTCAATACTTGCACCTTATTCTCCTTTTGACCTTTTGAAGAGTGTTAGTGAAATTTTGAAAACATATTTGAAAAAGGCAATTTAGAATATGTATTTTGAAATTTTGTTATTCGATCACTTTTCTTTTTGTGTAAGTAATTTTTAATGATATGACCTTGATAACCATAGCCAAAGCACGTTCGCTTTTCTACAAAGACTGTATGAGTAAAAAATCTTTGGAAGCAATTGCTTTGGAAGTGTTTGCTTTTGTACACAAAATGTATCTTTTCCGTTTTTGAAGACAATAATGTCTTTTTGGAATGTGAAGAACAAGATGAGCAAGGTTGTGAAACTGGAATACTTGTTTTTGAAATTTTCATAGAAACAGAATCTGGTTCTTTTTGTAAGATTTTCACAACCTTTGCTTTTGAAGTTTTAACTTTCTTTGTATCATTCTTCATAAACACATTATTCAGTTCATCAGTAATGATATAATTTTCTGGTTTAACATTCGATTTGCAACTAAAAAATTATCAATTTCTTCCTCAATGCTAATCGGAGCATCAAGATCAATGTTTATATCAAAAGACTCAACAAACTTTTGAGTTTCAAGCACATCTTTTTCTGCTTTCAAAACATTTTAAGATACCAAATCTTTGAGTGAATCTTTATCTGGCATTTGAGTTTAAATCTTTGGAGGAGGAACAGTATGATATCCTATGCCAGACTTAGATTTTGTATATGTGTTTTGTGCATGACTAATTGTATCTAGAATCATAGAAGAGGGTAAGAGATTTGAGAATTTTCGTTTGTAATTTAAAATTTCACTTTGGATCTCAGCCAGTTCTTTTCTTTAAAGATCAAGTTCTGGTAGATAGTTATCGATTTCAGCTTGCTGATTTAGAATTTTAATTTTCAAACGTTGAGTTTCATCACATGAAGATGCTGCTTTTTCTTCATATAATTTTTCATTTGATTTTAAAACTTTGTTTGCAAATTTAAGCTTTTCAATATCATCTATCACATTTTGATTTTGATTTTGATACAATGTGAGCTTTTCTTGAACTTCAACACAAGATATGCAAGATTTAGCAAAAGGATCTGAATCAACCTCAGTGTTATTGGCCATAAATGCTGATTGTTGATTTGCAAAGTATAGTGCTTCTTCAAGCTGATTGCTCCAGTCATATGTTTGATCATTTGTGGAGACTAGAGCTGAAGTATTTCCTTGTTGTATAATCTTGCTTTGGGTTCCATTGTTATTACTGTTTTGATATGATCGTGATGTGCTAGGCTTAGTAAAACCAAAGGCAGGTTGTTTAGCCTTTTCACATTCCCAAGAAAAATGCCCATAATCTTGACAATTATAGCATCTGACTTTACTTTTATCGAAACCCTGTCTCGAATTATTTCCTATTTGAGAACGACCAGTTCGTTGAAGAAACTTTATCACCCTTCTTGTTAACATAGCCATGTTCCACTTTAAATCCATTTCCTCTAGGTCATCAGGATGGATCTGATCGTAATCTTCTTCAGTGAGATCCAGATTTGCAATTTTCCCGGCAAGAAGACCTTCATAAGAACTCATAAAGGCATGGAAAACTCCAAGATGATCTTCAACATTTTTCGGAGTCGTTATATTTACTTGAGATGCATACGGTGGTTTATTGCATACTGAACACAAGTAGCATAGACACTACTAGTTCCCTCTTTTTCAAGATTTAAACCATCTGACCCAGTGAACATTGCTATCCTAACAGAATCTTTGCTAGAAACATCACTGTACAAGCTCGGATCTTGTACTGTATTTGTTCCAGTTTCTCTTGTTTGCATGTCTAGTTCGTATGCTTGGAGCTTTCCGATAAGCTCATCAAGTGTCCATCTGGATAACATCTCATTTTCCTCTAAAAGCATGACTCTGACATGCCACTTCTTGGGCAATGAATTAAGTAATTTTTTATTCACCACAATATCAGTCAAAGTAATGTCAACTTCTCGAAGTTCACATACTAACAAAGAGAATCTTGACATTAACTCATCAAAATTTTCTATCGGAAGCTGAGAAAACATATCAAACTGCTTTTGGAGCAACACTTGGCGACTTTGTTTGTACTGATCATTACCACCAAATCTGGTAGCAATGGCTTCCCACAACTCGAAAGTCGTTTGCTTTTTCTTAAAGAGCATCATCATGTCTCTAGACAAACACATTGTAATCGTAGCATACACTTTTCTTTCTTTCTCGTAATCTTTCTTCTCTTCTGGAGTCATTTGATCAACTGTTTTATTATAGTTACCCCCCACCCTGCAGTTCCATCAACTAGTGGTGGAACATACTTTTTCGTCAAGTACACTAATAGCTCTGGGTCATTAAATGCGACATAGTTTTCGAACCGATATCGCCAGTTAGCGTAGTCACTTGGTCTAATGAATCGAGGAGGTTTATTCAGAGTTCCAGTTTCATTGTCAAACTTAAGCATTGCCGCCATGTTATAAGCCATCTTTTCATTTTCCTTTTGAAAGATTTTAATTCAAAATTTTATTCAAACTGTCGCAAATGTGGTTAATGCGACAAAAAGCTTTTTGTCGCAATGGACAAACCTTTGATTCTGCGACAACTAAAATTTTGTCGCTCTTTTAAAACACTTTTAATTTTGCGACAATTATAATTCTGTCGCAAAGATTGTCTCAAAAGATATTAATGCGACAGTTTCAATTTTGTCGTACATTGACTGTCGCAGATCTTGATTTTTTCGCAGGCCGTGAACTGCAGTTTTTCAAAACTTGATCAAAAACACTTTATTTCTTACAATTGATAGTATGAAACGTTTTCTACGACAGACACAACTGATTGCGACAGATGATTTTATCTCAGGTGCAAAGTTTTCCAGTTTCAATATCAAACTTAATATGAATTTAAAAACTTGATATTTCACAAATTCAATCAAAATTCAACGAATTAATCTTCTTCTGTAGACTGACCGAGCTGCTCTGTGTACTGATTGAGACGAATGAATTTGTAATACCTCAAAAAAACAATATCCGTACACCTCCGTAACCTTTAACTTCAGTTTATCAAATTCAAAACTCAATTCATCAATCTATCCGTTCAAAACTTCAATTAAACACTTAACATAGCTTCAATAATTCACACCTTCGATCAGATTACCAGAAATAACTCCGAATCAATTTAACCATAGTAAAGTTCGTAATTTTATTCAATTCATCACGTAACAGATTTGTATAACCTCTATTTAGCTCTGATACCAATTGTAGGTTCCAATACTCTATGATCAATACAATCTCAATACGTATCGTGCGAAATTCGTATACATATCGAATCAATTGAGAACTAGTACGTGAATGAAATGAAATCACAATCGTAAATAACTTGTTTTTCTATTAATCTGAATGAGTTAATTGATTACACAACATAGCATAAACTCTCTGAGATTACAAGTATATTCACATACTCAAAAACGTCAACTAACAAAATGACTTGTTGTTTCTATTTATAGATAAACGAATATGCGACAATTTCATATCTGCAACAATTATAATTGTCGCAACATGCGACAGACATATGACTGTCACAGTATGTGAGTTGTCGCAACATTCGACAAACTCAAGACTGTCGCATAAACTTACAAAACTATTCTAGGTCTTTTCAACCAAGATGTTTAACACAAAGCTCTTTGCACCAACACATATCTAACATGGTTTTACCACATGTCCATGACGCCTGCCACTACTCCCACTTCAACCAACCTACCTTTATACGGTTCATCACGTCCTCTTCGCTCCTCCCTGAATTGAGTAGCATTGAGCCCAAGTATTGAAAAAGCTCGCACGGTTGGAGGATCTGGTCCCCACTACGGATATCTACTCCGTCGTTCTGCTCATCCTCATTCTTGTTAAAGTTACATTGCAGGTATTCTAGTTTTTGTCGACTGATTCGTAAACCATGGTCTCTGATATCGCCTAAATTAGACATATTTATAGGGGCGGTATCGATCCGATTTGTATATTATTTTAGTCATTTTATAAAATTTTCATACTTAATTATTCTAGATTAGTTTCAGGTTAATAATCGAGAAGAGATCGAAAAGATATGATGAAAAGATCAAGAATTAGGTGATTTTTGCAGCTTTTGCGAGGCTCCACGGTTTTGCCCATAACTCCCTCATACAAACTCCGATTGAGATGATTCAAGTGGTGAAATTCTTGGAACTCAAAGGGCTACAACTTTTATACAGGGACTTAAGGCTAAAAATGACAATTACCATCCGGGTAGGCCTAGTACCCGCCGGGTACTCATCAAATTCTAGTTTCAAGCCTAGCCGGGTGTAGAACACTCATCCGGGTGGGGAGGCCATAGTACCCGTCGGGTACTTGCATTTCCAGCTGGGTACAAGGGTCGGTTAAGGCTTTTTGGCCTAAAATATACCCTAAACCCTAATTATCATTAACTTGTTAATTGACCACAAATTAAGGATGATTTTGGGAGCTTTTGGGGACACCATAAGCAATTCATTCCTCTTCTAATCATCATAGAAGTTAGTGTTTAATTCTTCTCCATTCGAATCTTGTTTATTTATATTTGATTTATATGTGTAATCACATATTATGAATCATTCCTTTATTATGAGTATTTGTTTGATTGAACCCATGAGAATGGGCTAAATACTTTATGTTCATCTAGACTAAACACCCTAGATGTTAGATTTATAATAGTTATATTTTATTTTGCCTATGATATGATATTTAATCGTAGAACCGTTTGTATTTAAATTAAATTTAGCTTATTCAATTGGTGTGATAATTGTGCTAATGAGTGAGAACTCTTAGATTGTCATATTACACTTACTTTTAATTGGAAACAATAAAAAAATTAAATTAGGTTAATTAAATTAGAGTATGTGTGAGTCATATTGAGAGACATCTTGTATGATTTAGTAATCTCTAGGACACTAGGATTATAAGATTGAATTGTCATGTTATTGAGTTGATTAACCATAATTGGAAATATTAATTTGTCAAGGACACTTGCTCATTATGATTTCATTTAAACGAATGCATTGTGAAAACAAGTAGTTTAGGTTATTGACTCCTATACGTAAAATACATGTTTAATTATTATCCAACTCTAGGGGAAACAAGTCTAGATGAACATACTTGTATCACCTGATTTAACTTATCAATTTAGTTGTTTCTAATTTAATTTAAATATCCTTGTAACTGCCTTTAATAAAGAGACATAATCATTTTACCTTAACTATAGATTAGATAAATAACCCTCAAAGTACATATAAACTGTTCCTGTGAGAGACTACCCGGTAAACTTATCATCGCTATACTACTATTCAATTAGGTATACTTGCCTAGTTGTGTAATAGTTAGCTTTGACTTGTTTTACCAAATTTTATAACTAGATTAATACACATCAAGTTTTTGGTGCCGCTACCGGGGAACAGTTTTGCTATTTTGAGTTTATTTGTAAAGTCAATAGTTAGTATATAATTTTCTTTATTTTATTTTATTTTTAGTAGACGTTTTCATTTGCTCTATTATTGTGCTCTAACCATTGGAGGTAGTTTATGCGCCGTTCCTCCAAGAAGTCACCACTTCTTGAAGGATTTACTGATCCCGAAAGGGAATTTAGACGTTTATTAAGGTCTAAGGCTACACCACCCGTATTTAACTTAGGGACCACTCTAAAGCGACCCGAAAACACCTACCCTTTTACTTCCCCAACCCCAATTTCTGATTTAATGGCCAATCCCGATAATCAATCCATGGAGGATTTGATGAAAGCCACCCGTAAGGGTCAAGGCTCGGACATCACTCAACCCGCCATCGAGGTGGAATTTGAGATAAAGGGGCAATTCCTACACATGATTAATAATCAGTGTCAGTTCGCCGAAACTGCTAAGGAGGATGCTAACGAGCACCTCCGTCGATTCTTAGGAATTTGCACCTTATTCAATCTCCGAGCCATCGAGGACTCGGTTATCTACCTTAGAGTTTTCCCTTGGACTATCACGGGAGAGGCCAAGGATTGGTTAGATTCCCTACCCGAAGGGGAAATAACCAAATGGGACTCTATGATGTAGGTTTATTTTTATTGGAAATTACTCGGTTTTCCCTCCTGGTGTCCGTACGCAAGTCTTCGCCCCTTCTTATATATTGCGAATAACTCTAATGTAACTACCTGGGGTTGCCTTAGCATTGACGGTTCTCCAGATCAACGCACGTGGGACACTATCATAGGCTTTCTCCTGGTCAAGGAAAGCCATGTGTAGGTTTCTTTGCTTATCTCTATATTTCTGCATAAGAGTTCTGATAATGTGAATCGCCTCTATTGAGGAACATCCTGGCAGCAAACCGAATTGGTTTTTCGACACCTTGGTCTTGCGTCTAAGTCTAGTCTCTATCACTCGCTCCCATAGCTTCATGGTATGGCTAAGGAGTTTTAGCTCCCATAGCTTCATGGTATGGCTAAGGAGTTTTATACCTCTCTAGTTGCAACATATTCCCTTATTCTTGTAGATCGGAATAATTTCACTGAGTCTCCATTCCTCTGGCATTTTAGCACTTTTAAATGTCTTGTTGAAGAGATTTGTAAGCCACCTCACTCCACCGTCTCCAAGGCACTTCCATGCCTCTATGGGGATTTGGTTAAGTCCTATGGCTTTCTGTCTCCCCATCTTCCGTAGGGCCGATCTTACTTCCCTATGTCTAATCTTCGTGTAGAAACAGTTGTTTTATACTTGTTGTCATATAGTGGTGCTCTCTAGATCTCCGTTCCCACTGAAAAGACTAGAGAAGTACTCTCCCCATCTTTTCCTAATATTGTCCTCTTTAACTATGTTTTGTCCACCCTCGTCTTTGATAAATTTCATGTTTTCTAAGTCTCTTTTTTTTCTCTCTCTAGCTTTAGCAATATTGAAGATATCGTTAACTCCCTCTTTCGTGTCCAGCTTCCTGTATAAGTCTTCATACGTTTTTTCTTTTGCTCTAGCAACTGCCTTCTTTGCCTCTCGTTTGGCTTCTATATACCTCTCTTTTGCCCTAGTCCTACAGGTCGGATCTCCATCCTGGAGTGACCAAAGCTCCTTGAAACGAATCTGTTTCACCGTTACTGTGGCTAGGACCTCATCACTAAACCACTATGACTCCCTAATGCCTCTCTCTGCTCTTCAAACGTCACTCATAGAGATTCCCTGGTTGCCTCTCTGATGGTATATGCAAGGATGTTCCACATCTGATCCGCAATGTTATGGGTCATGTCTTCCACCTCGTCACTAACTCTTTCCGCAACTGTAGCTCTAAAGGCCTCTACCGCTTCTCCATTTAGGTTTTTCCACAAAGATTCGTGGTTGAAGTGTCATCACACTCTTGTGTGCTTGTCTAAGAATGTTCATATCTAAGACGAATTAATCTGTGTTGGGAGGAACAAGTCTTGCCTAGGAGGACGCAAAAGTCATACAAACCTAGTCGGTAAAAATGTGGGCAAAGTGATTGTAGGCATGAGGTTGGAGAGGTCGACGGAGTTGGACGAAAGTGGTCGTTGGCGTAAGGGAGGAGGAAGAAGGTTTACTAGCTATCGAGATATATGAGAAACATGAACATGTACTGATTTTGTTTAATTTGAGAGGTTTTTGGTAAATATGAACATTTCTTTCATGAATTGAACTTTCCTTCACACAATTGATGCGATGTTGAATTCCTTCATATAAATGAATCACATGAAATTAAAAAACATTCAGTTGGGTCACTGACCAACTTAATAACTGGAAAAATTGTCATTAAAAATGATGAAGTCAAAATCCCTAAGTTAAACCACTGATCGATAGTCAACCTAGTCACTGGTATCGAAGATGAAATCAAGCTCTCATTACATAAAGAGAACATCACTAAATGAATGAATCTCAACTATGTGTATCTTGCTCACTGTTGATGCATGAGAGATTCACTCACTTATACTATCAATAAAGACAACAATCGCTGCTGAAAAATAAAAGGAGGTCACTATAAAATAACAAGACAAGTCACTCTACAAGAGCATGTTAGCTCGCAATAACTGACGAAGATTATTATTCCTTCAGCGACTTCAACAATAAACAATAACGACATGCCAAGTATCAAACAAGTTTTGTAAGGTCCCAGATCTAATTGTGTCAGCAACCTCCAACAATAAAGTGATGGAATGCGTGTCATCAAAGCTTGATTGTGATTGGAGGAAATCCAGCACATGTAAAGAGCACAATCAAAAATAGGGAAAAGGAAATATTCAAAAAAACCATTTAATATGAAGCCAATCACATAGCGACACGTGTCATTCTATTTGTTCAAGAATTTTGGAGATATTTACAGGGTATCTTTGCTATAAATAGAGTGATCTATTGTACTTGAATTTTTACCGATTTTGTAACTATCACTTGTGTGGTAGTGATAAAGTTTGTCTAAGAATAATTTTGTGTCATCGAGTAATAGATTAACTTGTGTGTTCAGTTATAAATGTATTGACCATTTAAGTTATTGATCCTCATCTATCAGTTAATTGTTTAAATAATTGTAATTGATACTCTGTTTAATTGTACTCAGTGTTTTAAACTATCAAAAATTAAAGTTATAAATATACCAATTAAATAAGAAATTGTAATCACCCCTCTACAATTAAACTTATACTTTGTAATTTCAAATCACTTAGTTCATAACTGGTTATTGCGTCTAACAATTGGTATAAGAACGGAGTTGGTTTAAACATTAACCAGATCTATAATAGAGTCCTTAAGTATATCCGTGTTGATTCATAGTACCATAAAGGGAATGGCTCTAGAAAAAAACCTTCAGCGTTTAATCCCTCATGGATAGAAACCAGGATGTTATGTATGGTGATGTTCTTTGATCAAGCTGATGATAAGCTTTGTGATATTATAACCAATGGGATGAATTGATAAAATGACTTAGTCACTTGTAATAGAATAGGAGATTACTTGTCTTGTATCTTCAAATTCTGTTATATATGAAAAAATCACTTTTGATAACAAAAGTTAAAAAGAATCCAAAAAGAAATATCATATGGAAAATATATTTAATAAGTTCACTGGTGTTTAGTGATGTGTAAAATTTAAGCTTTCATTTATATAAAAGGATTTTACCAACATTAGAGATTATTGCACAATATAAGCAAGCGTACCTAATCGAATAGTCCTATAGCGATGATAAGTCTTTAATGGATTAACAACTTAAATACAAACATAAAAAGGTTCAATCCAATGTTAGGTTGCAGAAAATAACAAATATAAACAAGTATCCAAACACATAGACATGAACGACTACAAGATAGTAAAACTAATGCAAACCGTATACAAGAATAAAATCTTCTTAGCTCGGTTGAATCTCTTCAATCCATGCTCTTCTAATGCTCTAAAACTCCATAAAAACCTTTTTTGCAGGTGCCTTAATCGAACTAGGGGTTATGGTAAAGATCCCCAATTAAATAGATTAAGTTTACTTAAATAGGAATTTGGCCGACATATCCTATTCACCGGATAGACCAACTTTATCCGCCGGATAGGTTGTCTCTGCTCATGATCAGGAAGCTCTCTTTGTCTAGTAAATTTGGGCTTTTGAATCAAGTAATTCGGAGTTCATATGAGAGAGTTATGACCAAAATGGTGAAGCCTCGCCAAATCTGTGGAAGATTAGGACTCCCTATTCTCCGGATAGTGTGCTTTTATGAGTTTTCTGAACTTGATCGATTTCCTTAGTTTGCGCCGTTGTCAACTTCTTTTTGAGCTAACTTCCATTCTTAATCCTAAATGTAAATATTAACTAAATAAGTACCAAATTTAATAGATTTGCAAATAAAATGGAATTACATACGAGAATATCATCTATAAAATATGTACAAATAAAACCGTATCATTTAGATCTAAACACTAAGTGTGAAATTCCTATGATTTCTTCTATTGTGATAAGTATGTCTAAGGAGTTTTTGTCATCATCATTTGGGGGGAGATTGTCCGACACTGGTCACTAACCAACTTAGTCACTAGAGAAACTGTCATTATAAATAATGAAGTCAAAACTCCTAAGTTGAGTCACTGATCACTGGTCAACCTAATCAATGCTATCGAAGATGAAGTCAAACTCTCATTACAAAAGAAGAAGATCACTAAGTGAATGAATCTCAACTATGTGTATCTTGCTTATTGTTGATGCAGGAGAGGTTTATTCACTTATACTATCAATAAACACATTAATCACTACTAAAGAATAAAAGGTCATTGGAAGATAACAAGAAAAATCACTCTACAAGAGCATGTTAGCTTGCAACGACTGACGAAGATTATTATTCCTCCAACGACTTCAACAATAAACAATAATGACTTGCCAAGTACCAATCAAGTTGTGTGAGGTCCCTGATAATTGGGTCAGCAACCTCCAAAGATAAAATGATGGAAGACGTGACATCAAGCTTTATTGTTATTGAGGAAATCCATCACACGTAAAGAGCATGATCAGAAATAGGGACCACAGAATATTCGACTAACCGTTTAATATGAAGCCAATCACACAATGCAGCGTGTCATTCTGTTTGTCCGAGACTTTTGGAGATATTTACGGGATATCTTGGCTATAAATAAAGTGACCTATTCTACTTGAAGTTTTACCAATTTTGTATCTATCACTTTTGTGTCACTAAGAAAATTTGTTTATGTACAATTTCATGTTAGCGAGTAATAGATTAACTTGTGTTTTTAGTTTTTCTATTATCACAGCGAGTGCTATAGTAACTTATAACTTGTATCGAGTTATTCTAAACCTTGACTAGATTATTCTGCATTCGATATTGAAGTGTAATTTGTGATTAATAAATTCTTTATTTAAGTTATTGAGTTTCACTATCATTTAATTGTTTACATACTTGTAATTAATACTCTATCTAATTATATTTAATGTCTTAAATTATTAAATCAATTAAATTTTAAATATACCGATTAAATAAAAAAATTATATTACCTCTCTATGATTATAGTTATATTTTGTAATTTCAAATTACTTAAAGTAATTATTGAGTCTAACACATTCCAATGCTATTCATTCTACAACCAAACACCATTTGAAATGGATTAAAATTTCAATTTCTTTAAGTTCTTCTGAATTCTATGAAACTAACAGGATCTAATTGTGAATGAAACGGATCGTGTACATTGTAAGTAGTTACTGTAAAATATTTGTCAAAATAGGGAAAAATAAAGTTAAAGCTAAAGTCAAATTAGTCGGGAAGTCGAAACGCGTGGAGTGATATTCACACACGGCATAATATTATTGGTTGGAATTCGTGTCAACCCAAATAATTTTCTCTCTTCTGTTTTTTGACCTCCTCAAGGTTCATTCAGTTTATAAGATTACTCCCTCCTAACAAGTTACAATAGTTTTAAAATTAAAATTAACCACAAACTTGACTATCACAATTGAAAGGACAAATCTATACGAGTCTTGTAGTTTACTGTTTACTACCTATCATGTATTGTTTATTTAGTTTTCATAAAAAAGTGTGTGAGTTAATACACACTAAAATTAATTATTTTAGTAACCCGCATATACATTGTTTAATTAAAAAATATAAATGAGTTTGTAAACATCTTATCTTATCTTAATCTTAAATGTAATAAAAGAAGCGGATGATGACATCATCTAAAATTCAATTGACTAATCAAATTGCTCAATTTTATTTAATTGAAAGTATGATGACATCATATAACACTTGTAATTATTTTCAAAAATATTCAAATAGTATTATTTTGTATTTTTTAAAATGACCCGTGTGTAGACACGGGTATAAAACTAGTAAACAAATAAAGTGATCAGTAAAAAATGCCAAAACTAATGTAATATTCTTTGTATGTTCTTTAATATGTCATAATTTACTTCATCTGCTTTTTGTTACTCGTTCTTAGGAATTACAGTAATATAACACACTAAACTAAAATACAAGTTATTTAAATCGAAAGAGATATGACAGAAACCTTGGTTTATACAAACATTAAATATTTTCATAACACTATGTGCGTCAAATTCATATACTACCATTTAATTTAAAGGCACTATAATGGTGCATTGGAAATTTAGAATGTTGTTTAGTTGTTAACTACAAAGAACCATAATCAAGACCTAAAGGATATGTTGTACAACTTTGACTAAACATCAAGGGTGGTTTTCGTAAATTTACCTACTGAATCCGAAATAGTGTTCCGTATTAGATCCAAACTTTTATCTCCGTTCTTTATAAACCCTAGGTCTCGATCCCCAAATTAATTCTCAATCAAATCGTCTGTAACTCAAATTGTGTAAGCTCTCAATCTATTTTTATTGAATTCAGCTCATTTGTTTATGTATGTGATATTATTTGTGTTTTCCTTTATTTTCGAAAAATGAATTACGACGTTTGAATTCAGCTATTATATTACTCGATCTGTGATCTATTGTTCAATTGAGATCTGTAATTCTGCATTTTTCTTCGTAATTCGATATACATATCTACGTATATTGTTTGTGTTTGATTTCACTCAATCTATATTCTGGATCTAGGAATATATATGCATGCATGTATGTATCCATGCATTTGATTCGGTATTAGAGATCGACCGATTATCTTTAAGTTGATGAAGCTATAATTAGCTACATATATAGATGTGCGTATGTATGTGGATGATTTGCATGTCGATGATTATATTAGATTTGGAGGTTTTTTGAGTTGAAATTGGGAATAATGATTTTTTTTTCATTAAATGAATTAATAATATGAATTATTCGATGAATATTGAAGAAATTAGGATCTCAATGAATGGATTTTTTAAAGTTATATTCTGTTAAAGTTTTGCATAATTATGATAATTGTTTGCTTATTATTACTTATAGTTATTTTTGCTAATTGAAACAGATTATTTGCGACGTTGCGGTTCTGATTGGTTAAAATGGGAGGTGGTTTTAGAGTGTTGCATCTGGTCAGGCCGTTTCTATCGTTTTTGCCGGAAGTGCAGAGTGCAGATAGGAAGGTTCCGTTCAGAGAGAAGGTCATATACACTGTGATCTCTCTTTTCATCTTTCTGGTGTGCAGTCAGCTTCCTTTGTATGGCATTCATTCCACCACGGGTGCAGACCCTTTCTACTGGATGCGTGTTATCCTCGCCTCGAACCGTGGGACTGTTATGGAACTTGGTATTACCCCAATTGTGACTTCTGGATTGGTTATGCAGCTCTTAGCTGGGTCGAAAATTATTGAAGTTGACAACAATGTTCGTGAGGATCGTGCACTATTGTAAATATCTTGTTCTCTACAAGTTTATTTATTATTTGTGCAATGCTATGTTAATTTCTGCTGAATTTTGGGCAGGTTCTTGGTTTTACTTCCGTGTTTTTGGTTCCTGTATTTATTAAATTTGGGGATGTCGTTACCGAGATGCATGTTTTCCTGGATTGTTAGTCGTATGCTGGTGTTAGGTGTTATTGTCTTATATATACAATCATTAATCATTAATTAATGTTTGAACTTGTGATTTTTTCAGAAATGGTGCTCAGAAATTGTTGGGTATCTTGATCGCAGTTGGTGAAGCCGTTGCCTATGTTCTATCAGGAATGTATGGCAGTGTTGGTCAACTTGGTGTTGGAAATGCAATTCTTATCATTGTTCAGCTATGTTTTGCTGGGATCATTGTCATTTGTCTGGATGAACTTCTCCAAAAGGGATATGGTCTAGGCTCTGGAATTTCATTGTTCATAGCTACCAATATCTGGTAAGCCGATGATTTTTCTTTGTCTGCGCATGCTGACTATTGTTCTTCTTGAACTCACATATCTATTGATCATGCAGTGAAAGCATTATCTGGAAAGCATTCAGCCCTACAACTATCAACAGTGGACGTGGTGCTGAGTTTGAGGGTGCAGTCATTGCATTGTTTCATCTTCTGATCACCAGGTCGGATAAAGTTAGAGCACTAAGGGAAGCTTTCTATCGGCAAAATCTGCCTAATGTGACTAATTTGCTTGCTACTGTGTTGATCTTCCTCATTGTTATCTACTTCCAAGGGTTCCGTGTTGTTTTGCCTGTGAGATCTAAGAATGCTCGCGGGCAGCAAGGTTCTTACCCAATCAAATTGTTCTATACTTCCAACATGCCTATCATTCTTCAATCTGCACTTGTATCCAACCTTTATTTCATCTCTCAGGTATCCATATTGTTTCTTCACTAGTTGAATTGAAGTATCTGTGTTTCTTTCCATGGTAGTAGATGCTCACATCATTCTTCATTTTCAGTTGCTACACCGGAAGTACAGTGGGAATTTTTTGGTGAACTTATTGGGGAAGTGGAAGGAGTCTGAATACTCTGGTCAATCAGTCCCTGTTGGTGGCCTTGCGTACTATGTTACTGCACCATCAAGGTAATAAACCCTTCTCTATGGCTATTCCCTAATGCTGAAAAAGAATCCTGCCCCCTGGACAATACGACAAACAACAGCTTTGAATGTCTCATATAGACGTGGCGAAATGGTTTGCTTGGGGAACAAGTTTAATGGAGAACCATTGGTATGGGCTGAAACGGGTCGGTTGCTTCAACGAAACATTTTTTGTCTGAAAATTTAAAAAATCTGATATAACTATCAATGTGTCAAATATGATTTCAATTATCATAATATTTCGATAGCAATCAAATTTTTTTGAATATGAGTTGAGATGTTTTATGCATTAATAATACACATTGGCCGACATTTTAACCTTCTACCATGTTTCCTTATTAAGAAAATCTATAGTATGTTTGAACTGTTTGAGATGAAAGTATAAAACATAACATGAAACGAATCATTCATGGGTTAAGTTGAAATGTCATCTCTACTCTTGCAAGTAACTATAATCAGACTTTTGTATCTCAAAATCAACAAATGTACTTGATCTAATCCTTCATACCCTTTTTTTGCAATACCAGCTTGGCAGACATGGCAGCCAATCCCTTCCATGCACTTTTCTACCTGGTCTTCATGCTAACAGCATGTGCCCTGTTCTCAAAAACTTGGATTGAAGTTTCTGGATCTTCCGCAAGAGATGTTGCCAAGCAACTTAAGGTAATACTCAGAGTATCATTAAGATTCCGTGTGGTCGCGATCAAACAACATATCATCAGAATTCTGAATCCTTTCGTAAATTGGAAGCATGTGATATTTCGAATTCCAAATCGTGTGTTTCAATACTAAAAAGTTGTAAATGGGTATCTGTTGCTTATAGTGTCTCAGTTTCTAACCAAATTTTGGAACGTGTAGGAGCAACAAATGGTGATGCCTGGCCATCGTGACTCAAACCTTCAGAAGGAACTGAACCGATACATCCCAACTGCAGCTGCATTTGGAGGAATGTGCATTGGTGCATTGACGGTTTTGGCAGATTTCATGGGAGCCATAGGGTCTGGTACTGGAATATTGCTTGCGGTTACCATTATTTATCAGTACTTTGAGACATTTGAAAAGGAGAAGGCCAGTGAACTAGGTCTATTTGGGTTTTAAGCTTTGTTTTGTTGTTTTTATAAATTATAAACTAGTTTAGCGCGTTCTTCAGTTGTAAGGGGAATACGAGTTTTTTTAGGCAGTGACAGTTTGAACCTAAACTTCTCCTCTTTGGATGTTGCATTCAGTCATGTATTTTATACTTGCAGAAGTGTTCCCTTTCTTTATCTTTGATGGTTTCAAGGGTGATGGATGAAATGGGCTCCCACCCTTTTGGTCGAAATTACCAGTTAGGCGGTCACTTCATCGATTTGTTTGGGCCATCTTTCGTTGTGTTAGTCTTGTCAACGGAGGCCAGGGACTGCATCCTTTTAGTGCTTGGCCAAAGAATAGGTTCAAACAGGGCCTGGGCCACAAACCTTATGTGGGATTAATGGAGAAGTAACCAAAAGGCAACCCACTTTAATGTGTTTACCCGATCCACATAAGTTGCCACCTCCAATATTATAGCAGTACCGGAGAGTAGAGGTGAAAAAAAAAAACTATTATAGCAGTACCGGAGAGTAGAGGTGAAAAAAAAAAACTGTTTGTGAACATAAATCGGTTTTTAAATTGATTTGACCCAAATCAGTTCAGTTTTAAATCAGTTTGAGCGGTTCAGATTCTTAGCCGTTGAGATCAGTTTCAAATTGATTCTGGTCAAACAGGTTTGGGTGAGTACTCGCCAGGTACTTTTGTTTTTGAAACTAGCTGTTTTAAAGCGGTCATATAGGTGTTTTGCTCAGCTTTTAGTCGTTTTTTGGGTGTTTTGGTGAGCTTTTTGTCCATTCTTATAGTATATATGCGTGTTAGATGTTGAGGTTTAGTTACAACACTCAAAAGTTTTGTTAAAATCATAAAAACACTCTCAAACCGTAAAAAATGCAATATATATACTCTCAAACACAATGGCATCATCATGTGGGCGATCACAATTTTCTGTCCGTGTTGGGGAATTCTCTTTGGTGCAATTACGACTTGTGTGAAATATCGAGCGGTACTAGAAAAAAGGGAAGATATGTGGGGTATTTTAAAGAAAACTGAGAATACTACTTTTGACAAAATCATTCGAACCTCTATTGCAAATCGATGAAATTTGGATCAGGACATGATCAAACGACAATGGCGAATGATGTTACGTTTTGGCAATATGAAGCGAGTTTGGTGCGGGATAAGAGGGTGAAATTCGTGATTCAAGAAAGCTTGCCTTTTAACCACTTCGACAATCCACGGTTGACGAAACTCATCCTAGAAACGCTACAACCTCGTTATAGCCATGTAAGTCGTACAACTCTTAGACGAGATATATTAAAATGTGGAAAATCGTTAGAAATGAAATGATTTTAGGTTTTTCAAAGTATACAAACCGGTATAAATTTAACTGTGACGTTTGAACAGCTCCACATGGTTCACTGGATTCTTACCTTTGTGTTACCACTCATTAGGTTAATCCCAATACGTGACAAATAATGAAGTGTATGATTGCCTTTGAATTATTTGGATATTCGCATACCGGGATGTGAAAAAAGGTTTTAAAGTAGAAGGAAAAATATTTTCTATATCTTTTGATAATATATTCAATAACACTGTCGCCGTTGGACAATTAAAACTAAAATATACACCTGTTTATGATGGTGTATTTTTTCATAGTCGATGTGTTGCGCATATTATTAACTTGGTTGTGCGATATGGACTTAATTGTTCCGCCGCTTTGAACCCAACTTTATATGTTGGTGGGTTTGAAACTGACTTCAAAATATTTCTTATGATTTGGGTTTGTTAGAGGAAGACTCGGATTTCGCGGCAAAAGAAATTTCCAAATTTAACATAGTTTTCTCAAGTTCGTTTAAAGTTTATTTCTCAAAATATGGTACTTCCACATACTTTTATGACTCCATTCGAAATGAGGGGGCATCCGGATCAAGTTCGTACGCTAATAACGAAATGATACGATTATATAAAATTTTGAGAAATGAGAATACCAAAAGAGTTCAATCAAGCACTCCTAGGAAGGTATATTGGTTCCAGACTTTTTGGCATAATTACTATTGAAGAGTTTCGTAATTTGGATATTTTGGCTCGGTGAAAAGAGCATGAATCTCAAATTCTAATTATAGCCGCTATGACTCATGATTTATTAACCGTCTAAACTTATACGGTAGTTTTGGAGTTCGCTTTTTCGATTAGTGGTCGAGTTATTTTACCAAGAAGAATCAAACTCACCCTTTTTGTTAGTGGAAGTACGTATTTTTTTGAAAAACTATCTCGACATCGTCGAACGAATACAAAATATTTCATCACTTGAAGGGGAAATGGTAAGAGTTAAGCAAGAAGTACATGAGGAAGAGATAGCAATGAGATTTTCGATTTGGACCGGTTCGAGATTTTCCTCGCTTGAACTGGTTTGAAACTGAACCAGTTTGGGCCAAACCAGTTTTGAATTCGCTTAACCCAAACTGGTTTTGACTTCAGTTAACCCAAACTGATCCGATTTTAAAACCCGTCCAATTTGAGCCCAAACCGATTTTGTACACCTCTAACAAAGAACACTATCAAAGTGATATTTATGGTTTTTAATGCAAGAAAATGGAACATAGAGCACAACCCCTATTATCAAATTCGTACACATTTGTTTCTAATTTGATACCAAACACATCTAAAGATAAGAAGATCAATACTAATGTAAAACCAACAAGTTAAAGTGGTACACAAAACTCTTCATATTGTTAACAACACCTACTACAGTTGTTGGCGATCATTAGCATTCATATGTATAAACGGTACACCAACAACATTATGTGTAACCTACAATGGAGTTAAATGGTGTGTTTAGTTATAGAACAAGAAAACATTTTTTTGAAAGATTATTCAATAAAATTTCAAAATTAAAATGAGTCTTTTTAATTAAAAAAAATCGCTAACAAAACCAAAAATTCACTTTCCTAAATAACTATTGCCACTTTTTCACAATTTTCTTTAATAGCAATATTTCTATTTTACTAAAGTTTTTCAAAACCTCCTAAGATCTCTCCTTATGATGGTACCTGTCCTCGGGGCCATGTTGCTCGCGTCTTCCATCTTCCCATAGGCATGGTTCCATCTTTGGGGATTGTCTTTGATGTTGCATGCTAGCTAGAACGGAAGAAGAACGGTAACTAGTGGGGCCACATTTATAACGGCTAGTGCAAATGACTGGATTAAAGAAAAAGTTAATATTTTTTAAACAATCTCAAACACCTTATAGATAATACATAGAATTTCCATTCTTTTTCACACACAATTTTCACCATCTCTATCCATTTTACACACAAATTATATAAAACAATTACCACTCATTTTCACAAACAATTCTCACCAACTATACTTATCTTTTACTCACAAATTATATCAAACACATTCACTTAAAAATGCCTAAACAACACCACAACAATTCACAATCACAATCAAATGATTTTCTCAACAACGTACTCAATAATCTAATTCCAAATACGAATTATTCACACCACGAGTTCATTTTTTGCACCTCAATCGAGCTCAAGTCAAATGGGTTTTGGTCCATACATACCTCTCGTTAATCCGTATTCATTACCAACCGACGACCCATGATCCCAATTCCATTTATATATGTATAATCAATCACAACAACAATACTCACAATTCGACCAATACTCATCATTCGGCCAATATGCACAAAAACCACTATCCCAAATTCAATTCCAAAACATCCAAACACCACCACCCGTTGAAAACGAAGCCGAATTTGTATCCGAACCCGAATTGGCCAAAGGAAAAAGAAAGAAAAAATAAAAAAGTGGTCAAACCAAGCGAACAAAGAAAAGGCCAAAATGTGTTGTGGACCGTCGAAGAAAATAAGATTTTGGCGGAACGGTGGGTCGACGCTTCTCAAAATGGAGAGATCGGGAATTCACAAACGGGTGATTCTTTATGGAGAGTCATACAAGAAAATAACAACCATTGTGTTTGATACGAAACGTGATATTGACAAAATAACTAGCAAATGGCTAAAATTTTAATGACACGTCAAGCTTTTTCAAAGCGTCTACCACAAATATAAAGATGAGTGGCAAAGTGGTATGGCCGATGTAGACATTATGTTGGCGGCCAGAGAAGGATTCAAAGATCGAAGAAAAAGGAACTTATTTTACGAGTCGGCATGGCGTGTTTCAAAAGATATCCCAAAGTTTTATTTTCGAGAAGGTGTTATGAACAACAAACGGCCCATGGAAGATGAAGACAACGATCTGATCAATCTTGACAATGAAGACAACGATCCGATCCAAGTGAACAATCCTAACCCGAACTTGGACCATT
The DNA here is from genome assembly GCA_963921325.1 of Logfia minima. Classification (NCBI taxonomy): domain Eukaryota; kingdom Viridiplantae; phylum Streptophyta; class Magnoliopsida; order Asterales; family Asteraceae; genus Logfia; species Logfia minima. The sequence continues at coordinate 22,056,103 of OY992772.1, read as the reverse complement.
TATTCTCCGACGACCCGATCCGTCGTCCACCTGGTCAGGCTCACGTTGTTTGGCCGACGAGGTCTGCACCCAATGTTTGAGAACCGCAAAAGCTCAACGAAAAACAATGAAAACATTAGTCGAGACGTCTAAAAAGAAATTAATGTTCAAGGTTCTCAACAACCTGATCAATATAAGATTGCCACCCGAGGAACAAGCATTTCTCTACTACATTCGGGAAGAAGTGAAATGCAATTATGTAACGTCTAACCAACCTAGGAACGAATACACGAACTTGGAATAATTGTATTTTTTTTCATTCATGTAACGTACTTTTTATTATTAATGTAACGCATTTTTTAAATTATTGTAATTTTTATTATTAATAAAACGTATTTTTTTAATTATTGTATTTTTTTATATTTTAAAAAGAGATAAATATATTAGTTAATAAATGACATGGCGCTGACGTAGCGCTGAAAAGTTCAGTTCTTCGATTATTATATATAAGGTTCATTTCTAATTCACTTATTTAGTTCTTGTTCTGATATGACATCTAATTTTCAGTTCTAGTTCTGAACCATCAAGATAGGAAGTGGTATAACAGTAACTTCTCTCAACATCAATTTTTCAAATTGAAAATATTAGCACTTTTCTAAAAGATACGAGATTCTCTTCATGTTATATAAAAAGGGAATGGCTAACTAATGGCCTAAGGATACAAGATAAGGGCCACTAATTACATCGAAGATTATAATCCTAACCATAATGACACATTAAATGGCTATTATTTTCATACTCTTCACTTTTACCTTTTCTTTAATTTTCTAAACCAATTTCTTTATTAAATCAGAATAAAAAAAGATTTTCCCTCCCCTTTTTTATGTGTAGCCTTAACAACAAAATAATACAATATTTTTTCCATTTAATTCTTCAATATGTATATTTCCATGAAGTCAACTTAATCTTTTTTGTACATTCTTTTTTCCTTACCATTGGTAGGATATCAGCAAAAGTAAAACAATTAAAGAAAAATCATTTAATTTCGATATATTCTTATTTTTAATCTTTGTATATTAATAGAGAATGTGATAGACATTTTACACCTTTTAACTTTTGTTAATACTATTTAAGACTCAAATAATTCAACTTGAAGTCTTAAATCCGTTTTCACAAACCATAAATAGCAATACTAAAAAATAAGTTCAATTAGTCACAACCATAAATAATAGCAATCCAAATATAAATCAACAATGAGATTACTGTCGTAACATCTCTTAGATAATTGGGTTAACATTTTCGCTTTTTGAATCAATTATCTATTTCTTGTTAGAAACTTGTGAAAATGAATTGTTAAACTCATCACTTTTTCTTTCCTGGTATGTGCTAATCTTGTAACCAAAACCCCGACAAAGTTCACAATGCCTTTGTTTTGCCAATTCCTTTCCACTTTTCATCCTTTTGTGATTGGATTGTCCTTTGGTTTTTGATTTAACAGGGCATTGAACCAAGTCAATCGCATCAGCTACAACCTCATATTGCAAGCAGAGTTTGAATCAACAAGAATTGCTACTTGGTGTAATGAACACATTTCATCAACTTGAGTATCTTCGCAACTCCATTGTAGATGCCAATAAGTAGAAGAAATTTCAAAGCAACCCTTTCGAATAAATACACTTAAAATATAATATAACGACAAAGTATCTCAACAAATTTAAAGTTTTTACATATACACTTAATCACCTTAGCTCCCAAACCACATTACCTCTTAATGGTAATTAATTGATTAAATATTGAATGAACATTACCTCTTATTGGTGATCGGTGATGACGTACTAAAACAATTAATAGAGAGGAAACACTAAGCAATTTTTAGTTTAACAATTAAGTTGGACAATCTTATTATATTTTTAAATCATCATTTCAAACGTAAACGAGGGAAAACTTAGAGGACTTTTAAATTAATTAAAATGGTCAAAATATTGAAATATTTTGTGTATTAAGGTTGAACGTAAAAAAAAAAAAGGGAGGAAATATCGTTTTTTCTTATTCTGAGTTATTTATGAAATTGATTTAGAAGATTAAAGAAAGAGTAAAAATAGAAGAATAGGAAAAGAATAATCATTTAATGTGTCATTATGGTTAGGATTAGAATTTTGAACGTAATTAACGTCGGACGGCGTTGTGTCACTAAGGGACGGTGTTCTTGAATAATGTCTTTCGTGTGATGTTGCTTGATTGAAATTCTTTGATATTACCGTTTTCTTTGTTTTTAAACTTTATTTTCAATTAATAAATACCACACTTCAAACACAATTTTAAACACATCAAACACTCATTCTCATCTTCAAACATACTTCAAAAACTCAAAAACTTTATAATTCACAATGTCGAACAACCCAAACAACTCGTACAACATACACTCTCAAAGAAACTCGTTTCCACAACAACCAACATCTTCAAAGCCATCAACCGATGTGCCCGATTTTAGTACTCCATACCATATGTCGCAAACCCAAGTTCCTCAAACACAATACTAACAAACGACATACTATCAAACACCAAATTTATCCCCCGATCAATTTAATGATTTCCTAATATGACAAGTATCACAAAACACCCAATAACCAGATGTGCACTCGGTCGAAGGCGAGGTACCGACACCAACCTCTTGTAGAAGTAGGTCAAAAAAGAAAGGCAAATAACCTAAGGTTGGACCATCACAACCTAAACCAAAAAAGGTTTATACCCACTACAACCTTTGGGAACCGGATGACAAACTCTGATTGGCCCAAAGTTGGATTACTGTTTCCGAAGATCTAAACCGAGGAAATGCGCAATCTAATGACTATTTGTGGTATGTTTTCATGCAAGAGTACCATACCCGCATCCCTCCATTTGAACGGACCAAAGATACATTGTCTTTGAAATGGGCAAAAGTTAATGTTGCATATCAAAAGTTGTGAGGCATTTGGAAGTGGCTTCAATCACAACAAAGAAGCGGGGAATGTGCTGATGACTTTTCGATTCGGGTGGAGACTCAAATAAGTTGGAATGCGGTTAACTTTCGATCATGTTGTCGTCGGTAGGCAGCCAAAACGCGTGAGACGGTGCACTTGGACGAACTAAATTTGGATGATGAACTCAAGGCTAACGAAGAAAACCCAAATGTCGCGCTATATGGTAATGATCATTTTGAACTTCTACGAGGAAAAACAAGGGAATCGAAATCCTAGAAAACGTCTTCTATTCCCGCCTCTTATTCTCGAGCTTCGTTTGATAACTCGACCACGAATACCTTTAAAGGCATCCAACACGACAAACAACGTTACTACCGGACTAAGGCGAAGAATTTTGACTATGCCGACGAACCACTTGTCGAAACGAGACAAAGTCATAATAGCAAGTTAAAAGGAGAAGATTTGTGAAACGATGGAGTGAAGATCGGGATAGGGATCAGGTTCGAGAGACTCTTGATTGTATTTTTTATTTTTTTTTTATGAATTTATTTTTTAGGACTTGTAATATTTTTTATATTTTAATGAATAAATTTTTTCATTGAAGTTTATTTTTTGTTTGTTTCAAATTATTAAATTATTTAAGTTTTTTTTTATAAATAAAAATTTAAAGTTTAAAACACTATTTTTCATCCACCCCATTATTTGAGTATTGGTTAGCTTTTCACAAATAAAAACTAGAGATTAAAATACTAAACAAGACAAAAGTTCATTAAAGTATGAGTTTTTTTAAAAGTATGAAAGTACAAATCTTAACCGTCTATTTTGATCAAAATAACAAAACTTCCACATTCTTAAAAATTAAATATCTCAAAAACCGTTAATCAAAAAATTATAAAAATTGCACTATAAAAATTAACGTTTTTTCCTCTTCGATTTAGGATACCACATGACATATTTTCGACGATTTTTTTTTTTCATTTTTTAGTGGGTTTTAAAAATTGGTAACACATATGTTATAAACAAATAACATATGTGTTACTGGCGACTATCACATGTATTATTACCGACTATTACTTATAACACATGTGATAGTCCTTTTTAGCACATGTGATAGCCGCGTGTAACACTTTTGTTAATCAATCGTAACACATGTGTTAACCCACAAAAAATGAAGAAAAAAAATTTCGTCGAAAGTATACCTTGTGGGATATTAAATCGAAGAGGAAAAAACTCTGATTTTAATGGTGCAATTTTTATAATTTTTTGATTAACGGTTTTTGAGATATTTAATTTTTAAGAATGTAGGAGTTTTGTTATTTTGATCAAAATAGACGGTTAAAATTTATATTCATATACTTTTAAAAAAAAGAGAAAAGTTCAAATAAGAATGCTAAAAAAGTAGAGAATGTGAGAACCAATAAGATTGCTCCATTTCAAATACCCATTTCCACCTTCTTTTTCAAAATTAAATATCTCACAAACCGTACGTCAATAAATTATAAAAATTACATATTCGGTATCAACGTCATTTTATCTTTAATTAGAGATCCCACAAGCTATAATCACACTCGATAAATATTCAATCACATGTGATTTTAAATAATAATCACATATGAATTATCATATATAAGTAAGCTAATCATCAAAGATTAATTTTTAATTGAAAATCACATGTGATTTAACATTACCAATTTTAGATTTTTATCATAAATCATATGTGATTATATTTTTAAGACTCGCAAAAAAAAAAAAAAAAAAATGGTCAAAAGTATAGCTTGTGAGATCTCTAATTAAAGATAAAATGACGCTGATTCCGAATATATAATTTTTATAATTTATTGATGTACGGTTTGTGAGATATTTAATTTAAAAAAAAAGTGAAAATGAGTTTTGTAATAAAATGGAGTAATTCTATTGGTTCTCTCATTCTCTACTTTTTTAACATTCTTATTTGAATCCACCCCTATAAAAAAACTCATATTTTAATAAACTTACGTCTACTAAATAATCCGAAAGAAACTACTCCATGAGATGACGAAGTGTAAATGCAAATAAGTTGTTGAATATCTTTACAAGTGGTAGCTTGGGAGTTTAGTGCTCCTATTCAATGTCTTTTGCTTTCAAATTAGGTAAAGACTATTTAATATGCTTAAATGGCCTAAAAAGAAACTTATAGTGAATAGTGAAATTCAATGTATTAAACTGTTTAATAACGATTGTTAAGTTGACATGGAAGAAGGTACATGATAGTAGCACATATTATCTCATTAATTTTTAAGGAATTAAGGTACACATGTTCTCTATTTTAGTTTGTTCATAAAAGTATGCGAATGACATTTTCTTTAATAGAAACTTAATCAACTACACATATCGATCTTATAAATTGTATGTTTGTGGATAATGAAAACAGAAAAGCTTATATCTCTGATATGGACAATACAAACCAAGAGTAATTTGACCAGATTCAAAATATAGACCATGAAAGTGCATGATCAACTGTAAATCGTTTGTTTACTCAAAAATATTCTCAGGTACGTTAATTTTTTTATTTTTTTATGGTAAGTGGGCGATGTTGGTGGTGGTCAGTAGCGGTCTCCTATTTTCCATCTAGGGCACAGTTGAAATATTCCTCTTACTTTATGTTTTTGTTAATTTTATGACGAGGATATATTATTCTTTTTACAATGCCGTATCGTGTCACAATTTGATAATCACACTGACTAAGTAGTTATAAAGATGAATAAAACCTTAGTTGTAAAATGGACGAAACTCAACATATGATGTTATTTAACCTAGAGCTAAGTGAATAAAAATATATATAAGATTTTACATGAATTTCTTTATATATAATCAAACTAAAACGACTTATCTTTTCAGGGTATCGATATTGGGATTAACCATTGTCATTTGTCTCATCTTTTCTTTGCAGATGATGCAATCTTTATGGGAGAATGGTCTCGGGATAATATTCTTAATCTTATTGGTTGTCTGAGATGTTTTTTTATGGTGTCCAGATTGCAGATAAATATTCAGAAATAAAATTTAATAGGTGTTTCCATCCCTTACGATGAAGTGGAACATTTTGCTACTTTAATCGGATGTAAGGGGGATAGATCCCATTTATATATCTCGGTCTTCCAGTAGGGGCAACGATGAATAGGACGATTGGATGGAAGCCTATTATGGATAAATTTGCAAAGAAACTTGTGTCATAGAAAATCAAGATACTTTCGATAGGAGGTCGATCAGTGTTGCTAAAATCGGTCCTTCGAGCTCTAGGTATACACTATATGTCATTATTTCGCACGCCTCGTATAGTTAATACATACTTAGAGAAAATGAGAAACAATTTCTTTTGGGGTCATGATATAGAAAGGAGAAAACTCCATTGGGTGAAATGGGATTTAATTTTAGCTAATAAATTTAAAGGGGGTCTAGTGTTCCCTTGATGCTATGTGTGACAACCCTCGAAAACTAGTAAATTCCGTACACCTTAAAATCATGCATTCTTAAGCTAATTCCCCTTTAATGAAATCAAACGTGATTTAAACTGAGATAAGTCTAGCACACACCCACGTTGCACATTTAGGGGCACACTACTTTAATACATGATGCATTTCGCTTAAGTAATTATTATGAATTTCACGATATAAATCGGATGATTTCCGATTAACACGAACCTTGGTGATAAATATTTTCTAAATAACGTAAAACTATTTAATAATAGTTATGTACATATATTATCATGATAGGGCTTATGACATAATCTTTCAGAAGATTAAGATCAAGCTTATACGATTTAAATTAAACACAACAAAGAAAGGTAACACAAGATTCACTAAACGAAAAGTCAATAATTTACGAATAATTTGGAAATTACTAACAATGTTCCAACCTCCTTGAATCACCCTAATTAACCTTGCTACACCTAAATTAACACTACTTAAGCAACTAGGCACATAGCTAAACCATCAAGTTGCTCAAAGTTTGGAAATTAATTCCAAGCTAGCAAGCTAGCATGTCACGAAAGTCAAGAGCAGATTTCATTCCCTTCTCCTCAAGCTCCTTGTCTATGTTACCTTTCCCTAGCTCAATTCTCATCCACACATTCCATCTCCATCTTTGCTTGCTTACACACTCCATGCTTTCCATCAATCGTCATGCTAAGTATCAACTTGGCCACTTGCAAGATCACTTAAGTGCTAGTCTACTTACAAAGAGAACAAACACACACATACATACGTACACTCCACATTTTCCATTTCAAAAATCTGCTCCTCTCAAGTTCCCTCTCAACTTTCCACCACCTTCTTCATCACCTCTACCATTTACCCAAGAACAACCACCATCAAACCACCATTGTTACCCTAGAACCACCATACAACCACCACAAATCACCATGAACCACCACTTTTATACATCATTTTTCGCCATCTTTGAAGCTCTACTTCACCATTGGGTTCTTGTGATCTCATAATCTTGAAAATCACCTCATTCTAAGGAAAGCTGGGAGTTTTGGGTTTCAAAAGGGTTTTAGTGGAAGTTTTCAAGTTCTTTTTTTTTTTCTTACCATTTCATCTTAGAGCATTGTAAAGAAACTCTTCCTTTTAATCTTGTTATTTCCTACATGTTTATATCCTTCATGCTAGATGTTCACGCTTGTGTTAAAATCAACTAAATGTATGATAAAACATTGGGTTATAGGACAATACCTTCAAAACAAACTAAAACATGCTTAGAAAGATCAAGAAAAAGTTTGTGTTAAAATGGATACAAAAAGAGTATGATTTGGTAATGTGCATACTTTATGAGATGTTTTAGATGTCTTGACATGGAATGGTAGTGAAAATGGTAAACACCTAATGTTAAGCACATATGTATAAAGAGATGATTTGAAAGTGTTAAAACAAGATTTGAGTTCAAATGGCAAACAAGTTGGTAAAAGAGGAGGAAATGGCTTTTAAAACGAGTAACGAAAGGAGTGTTTTAAAACGAGAAGCGAAAATCTAAAATGTCACATTTTGGATTAGAAACATGTTATATGTTGTTAAATGATAAAAAATTGGTTTGGAATGTCAAAAATCGGATTAGAAGTCATTTTGTCAAAAACAGGGAAATCAGGCCAAATTTGGCCTTACCCGGACGGGTGAATTAAGGGACGTGGAGTTCTGTCCATTAGTCACCCGGACGGGTGACATGTTACCCGGTCTGCTGAAGCCTTACCCGGACGGGTGAGACTTCACCCGGATGGGTAAGCCTTAATTCTGATTCTTTGTTTTTTTTTTTTTTTTAAAAAAAGTCTTTTAGAGGGAAGATTTATCGATTATCAAAATTTAAATTTAAGCTTTCCATCGAGTAACTTTAGTTTGAGAAATATTTTGTTTTACTCGAACAATTTTCGGAATAATTTTGGAGGGAAAAGCTGTAACGAAAATGATCTGATACTGTACAAAGACACGTTTTGAGGACGATAAGGAGAGCAAGTATACATATAAATATGAATAAAAATACTATACTTTCGAGAAACACACACGTATACATACAAAATTATCACCAACGGGTTGTACATACGTTCGAATGGCAAGTAATGATCCCACTAGTTGAGTGAACAACTAGTATAGACGGGCCGATAGAGCCATCTACTTATATAATTAACCTCATGTGTATAGGGCGCTAGGATGTTGTTTTTCTATTTGGGCAAACGATACTTTTAAACGCTAGCACTCTTGCTTACCAGGTGAGTTCACAGCCCCTCTTTTACTGTTTTCATTGATTTATAAATTGGGGTGAAAAACATATGAACTGTTTTGTAAAACATGACAACGAATCTTATGCGACCCTAAGTTAACATGTTGTAGTGCATGGAAGTCCTCTTGCTTGCACAATATAACCATTAGCTAGATGACGCTAGCCACGTGGATATATGGATAGTACTATCGGGGTGACTACCCACCATAATTGTTATCGGTTATTCGCGCTAACTGTTGACTTTGTATTGAAATAAAAATCGTATATCTAGTTTGTCGAGAGGCACAAGCAAGTAATGTGAGTCGTGGATTGGTTATAGGCATAGGTGTTGTCACATTAACTCGTATGACATAGCTAGTCTATGAGGGATCACAGTCATGACTTTGTTTAAATTGATATGTTATTTATCTTAAAATGTTGCAATGGTTTATGCTTGCAAACAATTGATTTATACAAGTAAAGGTTTAATGATAGAGTCTTAAACCTGTGGATTCACTCAACAATTTTATTGACGATTTATAAATATGTTTTGGGACCCTTGCTCATCACGATGAATAAGATGTCATTATTTTGTTAATATTGAAACTATGATTTATGGTTAAAATGTTAATCATATTGTTTTCATAAACATCTATCGTTCTTGTGAACACGATGAACATGTAACCGTTGAATTTAAAAATATTTATGGCATTCTAAGTTTATGGTTGCGATAATCATATGCTCTCGATTTAATTGTCGAATCGATCCCCGTCACTCCCCGTGCTTCCGCATTGCTTAAACGTGACGTGATTTTATTGGGGTGTGACACTATGATCCTGACAAGATGGAATAAACATATGCCTCATAAAGTGGAATATTTTTTTCTGGAGGTGTCAGTTAAATAGATTGCATACTCGATCCATTTACACGACAAAGGGATTGACGTTCCATCGCTATGTTGCAGCCTATGTGATTCGGACACGAAAACTACTAACCATTTGTTTTTTTCTTGTCATCTTACTAGAGATATTTCGAGGTTCTCGGGGATATGGTGTGACATAGTTTTTCCTTTGTTCAATATGTGAAAGATGTGATTCAATGGATCGACTCGAGCTCTTTCACAGTGAACAGAAAATCAGCTCTGGAAGCTATTGTCATGACTTCTTGGTGGCTCATTTGGAATTATAGAAATAATATTCTTTTTAGTGATTCGCGCGTGAGAAAGGATACTCTCATTGACGGTTTAATTGATTTTTCGTATAATTGGTTCATTCATAGGAATATGAAAGTAAACATAAGTAGGGGAGTTTGGCGATGTAATCCTCTCATTTCAATTCCTATGTAATTTTCTGCTAGCTATTTGCTAAATTTTTAATAAAATATAGTTGTCCAAAAAAAAAAAAAAAAAAACTAAAACGACTTATATTGTGTATTGTGAATTCTTAACTATTGATATATATTATATGGACATGATTTCTTATAACTTGTAACTTGGTGATGCGGCATTGATTTTGATGACATGGTGATAATGGGACGGATAACGTGGCAACGTACAAACTTGCAATCTTAGCAAAAGTACTGGATACTTGATGAACAAGTCATCAAATACATACAATATCAATACTTGAAAGTTTATTACGTACATACAACAAAAGTCATTGAAATTAATTGCTTACAAACAATAGAAGTCAAATGCAAAATTTAATACATATTAATACATGCAACACTCTAACATAAGCTATACAATTTTAGAATAAAAATTGATATGTACTCTTTTAATCTTCTATACTTATATGATTTTGGGTATAAATGTCAAATGTTGAGGTTTAGAAATCAAATGGAGTAATAGATTAGTCTGTATTATATTTAAGAGGCACGGTCATGAATGAAGGATGTAATGGAGTAATAGATTAGTATGTATTAGATTTAAGATGCACGGTCATGAATGAATGATGTAATGAAGATTGAAGAAGGGAAGCGATTCCTACTTGTTATTGCACTGTCGCAAATTGCAATTAAAGTAACTAGCGAACAGATCTCATGTAAAAGCACTTCAATTATTCAAAAATTCCATCACTCCTTGAATTTATAAAACATGATTAAATATATATTACGATCATACCGTGTATAAGACAAAATAACCTATCATTTATTATATTATAGAATAGTAAGTTAGTTAATTAAGATCGACTCGGAATATTATTAAACTCGGTGGAAAACATAAAAAACAAGAATCTAATTATTATTACTTAAATTTTTTAACATAAAGTAAATAAAATAGTTGAGAACAACAGATAATATAAAGATAATTTAAATAAAGTATTTATATAGATTTCATTATTTTCAAAGAACAATTTATTAAAATTAGATTTAATCATGATATAAAGATTAGTTGGTTTGATCCAATAATGTGTTATAATCAAGAACAATAACCCTTACATTATATTTTAACTCATATGCTCCTAAAATACGATTTAAATAAAATGATATAAATTCATATCTACTAGTAATTAATTCACAACAACGCACAATTAAACTTACTATAAATTTGGATATTAACTCGACAAGAACATGACAACACTCGACGAGCAGATAACAAGAACCATAATTTATTCACTTTAATTTTAAAACAATTAATCTTTCAAATCACTAATTCATCTCTTACCACTAGGAGATTCATGAAACCTTTTTCCAGTAAAAATATTATAAAACATGCGTCATCACATTTAAATAAAATTAAAAAAAAATATTGATAGATTTCATAATAAAAACTTTTTACAAAATATATTCAATTGTTTCAACTATGAAGTAATTACATCCACATAAAATATTATAACAAATACATAAACAAATTGATTGCACAAATAATAAATCAGTTAAAGAAACATAATAAAGGTACAAGAAACTTGCAAACCATACTATGACTTCTTTAATCAAAGAATTGAATGCATCTTATTCTTCTTAAAATGCTTGTGAATACTTGATAAATTAAACATAATCTAACAAAGAAACTAATATTTCTGTAAACTAAGTGATATATGTGTGTCGTGTCCCTGTTGGTGCATCGAAACTAGAGCTATTGTCAAGGGGGAGTCTGTTGGTGCACGTTTGGTGACAATAGCTTCTAGTTTGTAATAGTTAGGTTTAGAAGTCATTTTGTTAATCATTGTAATCGTTAGCTTAAGTTTTGTCTGTGTATTTTGTAGGTTCGTACGAACTTATAGGTTCGTACGAACTTAGATGTTCGTACGAACTTAGAAGCAGCTAAGTTCGTACGAACTTAGTTGCCTATAAATACACAAGTCCGAAAAATAGGTTTTTAAAAAAGGGTTTAGGAACTGGGATTTTGTGCCTAAGTTCGAATACTCTGTGTATGTTCGAACGTAACTTCATTTACATTCAATAAAAGTGATATTTATACTCATTTGTTATCATTTATGCTTATGTGAGGATTCCGCACTCATATAAACGTTATTACCCCGTAGATCCGAGCCCCAAAGGAGACTTACAAGTGGTATCAGAGCCTTTAAACATTCGTTTGTAGTTCGGGATAAAGAAAAGATAAAGAAACGAGAGATTACAAGTGTTTTGGAAGATAAAAGTTGTATTTTCGGCTTCCTCTAGTGCTTGTGATTCATATTCTTTAAGTTTCAGTCGATTTCAACGGTTGAATATTTCTAGATCTGAATTTTTGCTCAGATTTGAGTTTGAACTGCAAGTTCGTATGTTTCAAAAAGTGTCGTACGAACTTACCCAGAATAGCCATTCGAACTTAGGTTTATACGAACATACTAAGTTCGTACGAACCTACCATTCGAACTTAGATTTTGTTCGAACATACTAAGTTCGTAGGAACTGGTAAGTTTGAAAAATTTCTAACTTCGCACGAACTTAACCTTCCATAAGTTCGATAAAAAAAAAAAAAAAAAAAAAAAATGATAGAAATGGAAAATTTGAGTTATTTGGCGGGAAATCTCCGGAAAATTTTCTTTGACCGAAATTTGAATTTAGGCTTACCATTGTTTAACGTTGGTTTGAGAAAATTTAAATTTTACTCGGAAAATATTCGCGAAATTCTGGACGGAAATTTGTGTTTTGAGTGAACTTGACATTAGTTGACTCTCTACTACAAACTTACCTCATATCTGTATACACTCTTACAAGATGTCAAATGTGAACAAAATGATAGAAATGGATCATACCTCACCACCAAAGCTTTTAGCTGAAGATTACTTCCGGTGGAAAGATAGATTTGAATCATTTGTAAAATTCACTAACATCAACATGTGGATCTGTATCAGTGAAGGGTATGATACACCTTCTTATCGAAGGGAAACGAGTATTTCGTTCGTATTCAACGATGAAGGAGGCAGACAAAAAGATGTATGATGTAGAGAACAAGGCGTTGTCTGCTATCATCAAGTGTCTTCCTAATGATATTAGGTATTCCTTCAAACAACGTTACCACTTTTCTATAGAGCTCTGGGTAGCTTTGGAGAAAAGATTTGAAGGTGGTAAACAGATCAAAGAGAGTAGGGCTGACTCACATCAAGGGACGTCTTCTAATGACCAATACTCAGGGAATAGTACATATTCTAGAGCATTGGTTACTGAAACACGGGACAGTTCATATGATTGGAGTACACCTGTTAAAGGGCCTCAGGAATTTGTGACCACAATTGATGAGGCAGATCAACAAGATACTAGTGAGAAGAAGACTGAGAGAGAGTTACCTGCTTCAGAGACCAGGGTTATAAGATTGGAGTTAACTGATACTATGAATACAAAGGACTTCATTGCATATATGGCCAACATGGATGCTGAGAAGCATAAGGTTATTCTAAACTTAGATTATGTAGTTAATGTTTGTGTTTTATGTATTAACTTTGCAGAGCAGGCTGAGAATTTGATTGAATTATCTAATATGATGACGGCTCAACTAAATGCTTTAAAAGAAGAAAACACAATTTTAAAACTGAGAAACTCTGAGTTAGTTAATAAAGCTAACTTTGATAAAGAGGATTTAAAAGTTTTAAAAGATAAAGTGAACGAGCAGAGTCAAATAATTGATTTAGCTCGTGAACGTGTTTTAGATTTAACTAAACAGACTTCAGATAAAGAAAAAGAACTAGCAGACACTAAGGTTAGGATAGCAGATCTTTTTAGAAAACTAGAACTAAGAAGATTTTCAATCGAAACTTTAGATAATCTATTAAGTGTTCAGAAACAGCCCAGTGATTACAGGGGAATGGGTTACACTGAAACCCCTCCTCCATTTAATCATAATTATAATTCTACATCTGATGAAACTGAGCTGTCAATTGTTAATGACTCTTTAAATCAATCAGCAGTCCCTAGGTTAATACAATTTGTTAAGTCAGAGAAAGTTGAGTCAAGTACCAAAGATGAGTCAAGTTCTAAAATAGAGTCAGTAAAAACTGAGACTACACGAACAACAGTCTCTGAGATGGTAGACTTTACCGAGTCCACCAAGTCAGAGAGAGCTGAGTTAGGGACCAATGAGGGGTCAGAAACTAAACTTGAGTTTGTTAGACCTAAAATAGAATATGTTAAGAATATAAATGAAAAATGTAAACAAACCGAATTGGAACACCAAGCGATTCTCAAGGCTCAAAAGAAAGCCTGGGAGAAGCGTTCGTGCTTCACATGTAGTAATAGCCCCAACGAAAGTTTTTTAACCAGGGTTGTAGTAATAAGAATTCACATAACTCGAATTCTAACTATAAATCTAGGGTTAGATATTCTTCAAACCAAAGGCCGGTCAATCAGAGACTTTTCCAAAAATCTCCGGATAGAAGGGCTAGTGGTAGTTCCTCCCATTCTCCAACAACTGAGAATTCTAGAGTATCCAAGTCTCCTGAAAGGAGAGACGGATATCTGAAGGAATTTACTTTTGTTGATGACAATGGTCGATCCAAGTCAGTGGTGGCTTGGGTCCCCCTTTGTAATTTATGATTTTTATCTAGTGTGCAGGAACACAAACTTCATAGGCTACAAGTTCAGCAGAAGACGTAGCGATGGAGGGGGAGATAAGATCAAATTTGGGATGATAATCTAGCTGATGTGTATGGTAAGGCTTTTGATAAATCAAGTTTTGAGTCGTTAGTCCACATCACTGGTATGACAAATCATGAGTAACATATCTCCCTTAAGAACTTTTATCTATCTTTATTTCTTAGGATTTTTAGTTAGTTTTGGAAAAGTTATAAAAATATGAGTGTCACTGTAATAACGCGAAGAAATGACGAAAACATTACCCATGCCTAGAACATTTTTGTATGTGTGGCTTTTAGATGTAGTACATACACAGTAAAAAGTACTTTAATTCTAAACGTAACGAATAGCTTCATTATACGATGTATTGGTAGGCATAAGGCATAACGGTTCTCAAGTACCCAATCAATATTAAATAATACAATTTTTCTGTGTAATCTCTATTTTGATGTATGACATTAAGTCTTAATTCTTAGGAGATAGATTGTACCTGAATACATGTTATTGGATAAATAAAAACCAATTCATCTGGGGGGTTCACTGATTGTTTCTTTTGCAACATCTTGAAACATGCTGACCTAGACTCAGTTAGTGTATCCTAAAAATAGAGCAAACTCGACCAAGAAACAAGAATATCGTTTTCAAGGTCTCTAGTCAAACTATGTTGCTTTGTTGTACGAAAGTGCAGACCTGTCACCTCTGGTTTGATTTTAGATTTGTTAGGCTCTAACCCTAGTCTAGTCTCTTCACATGTACAAAAGTACATTGCTCTTAATATAAAGGACTTGACTTTAGAGATGACATTTAAATAAAAAACATCCATTACATGGAATTCTGGACTTTCTCGATCCTAAGTGTATATCAAATATGAGATACATAGATAATCGTTAACAATAACTAACATTGTACTTGAAAATCCTGAGTGTTAACTGCTTAAGTGGACAACAATACCGATAATCGTCGTGAACTATAAATTACATACATAATAACATTGGAATAATTCAATTCCTAACTGTGTATCGTACGCATTATGGCTAATATGATCTTCGTCACAGTGACTCTCATAAAAAGAATGTGCTTTTTAATATGAATAATTTCATATTTGTTTAGTTATATTTAGTTATTTTTCATTTTAAATTGTACAAATTTAAGTTCTTACTAAATAGGGAGATAATTACTTTTGATTGTTTAACTATGCGATTGGAGAAACAACTTGACTGCGATTAACTCAAAACCTAGGTATGTCCATGCATTTAAGCTAGAAGATCTAAATTCGAGGAGGATATAGGGGGTTTGCGTGTAAACAGACCGAAAGTGATGATGAAAGTGATGATGACGATGATATTCCACAGAGTTGGATGCACTAGATCTAATAAAACTTGGATCTCACTTAGGGTCTCGTTTTCCTACGGATAAAGGCAAATATAAGTTTAATGAAGACGATGATTATAAGTTGCAAGATGATGATGTTGATTCTGGTAATGAGACTAACTAGATGGTCCAACAAGAAGAAGGTCTAGTTGGTTATCATTAGTGAGCTGACTGCCTAATCCACAACCATCACCACCTACACATTACAACAACATTTCCAACCGAACCTATTACAACTATTTCACCATAGCTTAGGCGGAAATCCCTTGTTGAAGAGCGCGACAGCTCAGGGGGAGAAGCCTGGCAGGGGGGTGAAGACTGATTGTAAAGAGGATGTGTTGAGACAGACGATGATCCCAGTGACCAAACAATTTGAGCTGCCGATCTCTTCAACTGGAAGATTTGGTATGCTTGAACAGGTTAAGGGTGAGTCTGTCAAACTAACAGGGAGAGATACCATTGAACTGACAAGTTCAATAGTGATAAATCCGAGTTAGAGGATACCTACAGAAGTTTAGTTCAGAAATGAAGAAATATCTGAAGGTAAATTGTAGTGATAGACCAAGAGGAGTTAATTTCTGAAAAAGATGAAATTCCTAAAGGTGACTCGGAAGCTACAAGAATTGTAGTGATAGACCGAGAGGAGTTAAGATCTGAAAAAGATGAAATTCCTAAAGGTGACTCGGAAGCTACAAGAGTTGTTGAGAAGTGTATGACATGATTCGATGAAGATGTCAGAAGCTAGAGATAGTTAGAGACATGAAGATTGAAGATGTCAGAGAGTGTTGAAGACTTTGTGGAGAAGGTGTTCTATACAAGAAGACAAAAGAGCTTAACATAATCAAGATCGAAGACTACTCGGGTGACAACATCTCCGGTGGAGCCAGAGCTATTGTCAAGGGGGAGTCTGTTGGTGCACGTTTGGTGACAACAACTTCTAGTTTGTAATAGTTAGGTTTAGAAGTCATTTTGTTAATAATTGTAATCGTTAGCTTAAGTCTTTTCTGTGTATTTTGTAGGTTCGTACGAACTTAGTTGCTTATAAATACACAAGTCCGAAAAATAGGTTTTTAAAAAAGGGTTTAGGAACTGGGTTTTTGTGCCTAAGTTCGAATACTCTGTGTATGTTCGAATGTAACTTCGTTTACATTCAATAAAAGTGATATTTATACTCGTTTGTTATCATTTATGCTTATGTGAGGTATCATTTATGCTTATGTGAGGATTCCGCACTTATATAAACGTTATTACCCCGTAGATCCGAGCCCCAAAGGGGACTTACAGTCCCCTTTTACATGAACATTTATCCTCTATTTATGGTTAAAAAGCTTGGCGTACAAAAGCTCAGCACGTGCAACCTTCTCGCTCAACGTGCAGGCTTCAGACTCTTCTGTGTTCTTATCTGTAATAAATCTAGTCTTCTTCTAGCTTTAATACGTATTGTGAAATGACTATACAACATCGTCTAACTTGTTTCTATCTCGAAAGTTGGTTATAATGAGTTTTAGTGGTTTATATCCTTATCTTCAAGTTTTAAGATAAATCTTAGATTTTAACTTTGTATTTATCCATTCTGCTCGGCGGGCTCCTCCTTGTTACTCGGCGAGTTAATGACGATTTTTTCCGTAATTTGCATTTTAGCCTTTGATTGTCTTCATTTTCAATAAACTTCCTTTGTTTTACCTAATATGCAAATATGAACAACTTAAGTACTATATCTAGAATATTTCTATCTAATATTAACCAAAACAACTAAATTTAGTACATAAAACCATGTACATTTTAACACTTATCAATACATAATCTTTTTATACTCTTGTATCATAAAACGTGATTTATAGTGTTGTACAGTCATAATACTTTAAAAAATGTGGTGTAAAGTTAATAAAATGTTGTCGTACAAATAGTCACTCATTGAAGAATGCTCCTCATCTAATATATAGACAACATGCTACAAAAGTTAGGAACCATAAACGTTTGGTAGGACTACTGCATAAGTTTGATTAATGATGATAATTTGTAGATCACTTCTTGTCTTCTAAGAGATAAACATGCAATAATCATCTCTAATCCAATTATCACATTTTGTTTTCTCTTTTATCATTATCTATTTATTTATTTATTAACTCGAGGGCCCAATGTCATCTATAACAACATTTCGTACTATATTAACAATACAAAGTATATATAAAGTGCATGCAACAGTCTGATCTAGGTGATTTAACCCCATCTGAGTGGACACAAACTTGTCTTGCAATTTAGTATTGGGTTAGTCAACAAAGAAAAAGTTACTATAAAAATAGAATTACAAAGACTCGTATAAAGAAGATTTCCTTCTGCTCTACATGTATATCAAAGAAAAATATTTGATGTGTTTAAAAATGTCTAAATTTAGTTAGATCTAAAATTTTGATCGGAATAGGTGAAGATAAGGAGAGATAAAATACAATGTGATATAATGAATGAAATAGGTCTTGATTTAGGTTTGCCTAATTAGGTATGCTTAACATTATTCCAAAATTACGTAAATAGCTCATGTATGTCACTTCAAATGAATTGAAATACCAAGCTTTTTACTGATTTAATAAATTTAGCTCTTCTTGTTTACCAATTACATTATATTTAAGAAGCATCAACTCCTCATATGAGATTTCATATTCGAATCTCCCTAGATAATTAAACATTTCGAAGGTGGTCTAGAGAAGGGGTTGGATACGGTCACGAGATATCTCGATTATGCCGCATGCATTTGAATCGATAAATACTCACCCTCCAAGAATAATCCGAACAAAAAAAACTCCATGGATCGAATGTATGCACCTTTTTTTGTATGAAGTAGTATGTATCGAATATTCTTGTTGTTGTTGTAGGTGTTGTTTGGTTGTGGGTAAGTTTGTCTTTATTGAATAAGAAAAATGATTAATAAACTTAGAATTATGTACCTAAAGCTAGATTTAAAAGAGGTGATTGATTAATATGAAAAATGAACAATAAATTATCTTCATATTTATACATAATCTACTTATGCAATTCCTTCCATTAGTATATACAACAAATTAAATTACTTAATGTAACACTTTTGAGTAAAGGGGATTTGACTCGATAAATTTTAATATAACACTTGTACATATACTTATAGAAAAATGAAGCTGACTATATCACTCAAAGAATACTTCACTCAATCCTATATTCATCCAGAATACGATGAACATCTACCAGAATACATGAACAAGAATCAGATTTACAGAGAGAATTGATTGTATATTTTTCAGACATTCTAGGGATATACTCTCTAAAAACGACCTTATACATGTAGAATGATAATAAGCAACTTGCACACTTCAAGGTTCTTGCAAATACAACTTTAGTCCTTATAAAATTTAGCTACTTACCTTTTGTACCTTGTATTTCCAGAAATATGAACGGCACCACTTAACTTTCTTAGTTCACCTTTATAACCCGATGTACAACATAAATAACAAAAGAAGTCATAAATTAAACATATAAGTACATACGATCAACTTTTGAAGGCAATAAATTGTCATTCTCTTTTTACTTTAATCAGATTTTAATACTAAGATATACTTTTTGCGCAAAATCGTTTTACAAAAGCTCGATATGGCTGACTTGGTCACAACATTTTGCATGATTCACCCAGGTGTTAGATACCCGAGTTCCATATTTTTTTGCGATGATTCTATTTTTATTACCTTCTCCCACAATCCTATTTTAAGTTGGCATTTATCCTGAATAATAGTTTACATGCAATCAATTTTTTAAGGCTATTGAATAGTAACTATTCCATAATCCTGCCACGTGGCAATCTTCTTTTTCTTATCATTCTCTTTTTATTTGCTAATATCTTTTTGTTAATTTGTTAACGTATAAATAAATATTCATATTATGTTAATAATACTAGCAAACAATAAAATCTGAAGTAACGATCAAAGGTTTTGACTAGAAAATAAACATGGACGAACATATACATTTTTGTTTTGGTCAAACATCAGAATGCATATTATATCTTAACAAAACGAAAAAGAAACAACGCTAAAATAAATGAAGGAGCACAACCAAAATGTCCGATCCAATGGAAAAACTCAAAAATATAATATTAATTACCTAATAGACATCAATACACCAAAACATATAAAGTACAAAACCAAAATTCGTATCTTATGAAAATCTTGGCAAGGACCACACATGTAATGTAAGTAACAGTAACACCATTGATGGAAACTCATATAACAATTAACAGTGTCAACGTAGGGTCATTCATCTCGATGACTTGCATGTCCTACTACTTATTTTGTCATTCTACTTTATCCTCAACTTTATTTTTTTATTTTTAACTATAACTTATATATAAAAACCAAAACATTAATGTTGCATCAAATGTGTTGTAGAAAACTATAATATTACCTATACTTGTAATGTAATTTAAATAGAATTTGCAAGTGTATATATTATATAAAAATGATTATAGAAGAATGCTTAGATCAGTGCCTATGGCACATCTCGTTCTCGTCTTTGTCGAATGTGGCAGCCACGTTTCCCGTCTTATGCCTCGTCGCCATAGGCACGGTCCCGTATTGGGACCGTCCTATGGCTCTTTCGTCTTGTGGAGAACGGATGTGGGATGTGAAGAACGAAGAAACCTAGTGAACTTTGGGCCAACGGCTAGCTAACGGGCAGCAACCAAATTAAAAAAAAAAAATGCAATTATTTTCGGACACACACACAAATCTTCCATTTCCTTCTTTATTTCACACAAATTATATCAACAATTATCACACACAATTCTTCCAATTTCTACTTATTTACATCATCCTATATAATTCAAATACTTTCTATTTTTATCAAATCGCTAAATGGATCACTATAGTAATTCTGACGACGATTCCGATCTAGAAGAATTCAGAGCAAGTGTTGCTTCTTACGATCCAATTGGTATGCTCGATATTCTTGAAGGGTTAGAAGAAAATGAAGAAGACGAAGCCGAAAGTTCTCGGCCAAAAATACGTAGAAGACATTTAAATAGAGATTGTCTCGGTGCCGGCCAACGTTCGTGGCAAGACTACTTTGCGAATAATCCAACATTCCCGGAAGATTACTTTCGAAGAAGATATAGGATGAGCAAGTCATTGTTTCTCCGTATATGTGAAGGTATAACGTCTTACTCTCAACTACCGCTACCTCCATATTTTAGTTTTTTCCATCAAGCGCCCGATTGTACCGGTACACTTGGTTTTAATGTTTACCAAAAGTGTACTTCCGCAATACGACAATTGGCATACGGTTGTGCCACTGATGCGTTTGATGAATATTTACATATGGGTCAACAAACTTCATATGATTGTTTAGATAACTTTTCTAAATGTGTATTTCATTTATACTCGACTGAGTATTTAAGAAAACCTACTCTACAAGATGTCCAACGTTTACAAGCTAAACATGCGGAGTTACATGGTTTTTCGGGGATGCTCGGAAGCATCGATTGTATGCATTGTATAACACCCCTCTTTCTATATAAGAATATAATATTGATAAACTCGGAAGCATGAATTTCAGGTACATTACCTTAGTATATATCAAACATTATACATAAACAGTTTACATTTTTCAATATATACACCAAATTCAAACTGTTTAAAAACTACAAAAGTCGGGGTATTATAAAAATTCACAAAACAAGGTTTATTACAAAAACCATATCAGAGAACCAAAAGCGCAGTCAAACATTCCCTTGATCAACCAATCACCTCCCGCACCCACAATAATCAGAACATATCCTGCAGGAAGTAAAATGAGGGGTTAG
Organism: Logfia minima; assembly: GCA_963921325.1. Taxonomy (NCBI): domain Eukaryota; kingdom Viridiplantae; phylum Streptophyta; class Magnoliopsida; order Asterales; family Asteraceae; genus Logfia; species Logfia minima. Next base: position 22,034,233 of record OY992772.1, on the reverse strand, counting down.
CACAAAGCTAAGTGAATAGATTCATCACACTCCATTCAACTTAGCATAACTAGCTAATTACACCAATTAATCGTAAACACACATAATTCAATGAGGATCGGTGGCTCTGGGGATATCATAATACCCGGGGATTCCCCCAAGAACACTTACCGTCAATCCGTATGGCCAATACAGAATAGACCGATAACTACTGGTTATTAAACACATACACAGGTCTCAAACACAACAAATGAATCAAAACCTGTGTAAAACACATAATAACCAGAAGTCCAACTACACGTTGACCTCAATAACATAGTACACATAGTTCACATATCACGTAGATCAATAATCAATAACCAAGACTAAACAGTCTAATACACATCTACGTTTACTTGTTGTAACCAAATAGTTACAACTAAATCAAATGATGAGTTCCGAATCCACTCACCGATACCTCTGACGTCTGCACACTCAGTATTCTTATATCACTGAGTCTTACGTTGATCAGAACGAAAGAGAGGATGTTACAAATCTCCCCTCCTTAAGGAGATTTCGTCCCCGAAATCTCAACACTATCAAACAATCCAGGATATCTGGACTTCATAGATTCTTCGGTCTCCCAAGTCAAATTTGAACCTAAACTATGTCTCCATTTCACTAACACCATCGGTATCTGTTTCTTTCTAAGTTTAGTAACTTTTCTATCAAGAATTTCAATAGGTTCTTCAACTAATTTCTGGTTCTGATCGACTTTCAAATCTAGTAAAGGGAGAATCTGAGATTGATCCTCTACGTTACATTTTCTCAAATAACAGATATTAAACGTGTCATGAATACCAGCAAGCTCAGGAGGAAGATCCAATGAGACTGATTGATCATTAACCACTTGACGAATTTTGAAGGGGCCAATGTATCTAGGTGCCAACTTTCCTCGCTTTCCAAATCTAATCACTCCTTTCCAAGGTGAGACTTTCAAATAAACCAACTCACCCTCGGAGAATGTAACTGGGCGCCTACGCGGATCTGCATACTGTTTCTGTCTGTCACGTGCAGCTTTTAACTTTTCTCGTGCGATAGCCACTTTGTCAGCTGTGATTTGTACAATGTCTGGGCCAGCAAATTGCTTTTCTCCAGTTTCTAACCAACACGTGGGCGTTCTACAACGGCGTCCATACAGCATCTCATAAGGAGGCATACCAATACTGGAGTGATAGGAATTATTATAGGCAAATTCCACCAATGGTAGATGAGAATCCCATGAACCGCCATATTCCAAAATACAAGCTCTCAACATATCCTCAAGTGTCTGAATTGCACGTTTTGGATTGGCCGTCGGTCTGAGGATGATAAGCTGTACTGAGATTTACACGTGTACCCAATTCTTGTTGTAAACTTTGCCAGAAACGAGAAATGAAACGAGAATCCCTATCTGACACAATCGATAATGGAATACCATGTCGAGAAATAATCTCATAATATACAACTGAGCAAGTTTAGTCAAAGATGTTGTTTCACTTGTAGCAATAAAATGAGCACTTTTGGTCAATCTGTCAACGATAACCCAAATCATGTCGTTACCTCGAGATGTACGTGGGAGTTTAGTTACAAAATCCATAGTGATATGTTCCCACTTCCACTCAGGAATTTCTAACTGTTTTAACGATCCATATGGCTTTTGATGTTCAGCTTTAACTTGAGCACATATATGACAATTTCCAACGAACCTTGCAATATCAATTTTCATTGTAGGCCACCAGTACAAAGGTTTCAAGTCATTATACATCCGCGTACAACCAGGGTGAACAGACAATCGAGACTTGTGAGTTTCAGTTAAAAGCATATCTCGAATCCCACCAATCAGAGGAATCCACACTCGAGACTGAAAAGTCTTCAATCCTCTAGAATCATCAACTAATAACTCTTTTCTTTTCAACATGATTTCTGATTTTAAATTTGGATCTAATAAAGCTTCCATTTGTGCATCTTTAATTTTATCCACTAAGTCAGAAGAAACATCAACTCGTAGAAAATAAACTTGGTCAGAGATACCTTTTCGGCTCAAAGCGTCTGCAACTACATTTGCCTTTCCTGGATGGTAACGTATTTCACAATCATAGTCTTTGATCAATTCTAACCATCGTCTTTGACGCATATTTAGTTCTTTCTGTGAAAACATATACTAAAGACTTTTATGATCAGTACATACAATGCATTTAGTACCATATAGATAGTGTCTCCAGATTTTCAAAGCAAACACAACAGCTGCCAACTCTAAATCATGTGTTGGATAATTCTTTTCATGTGGTTTTAACTGTCGCGAGGCATAAGCAATAACTCGGTCTCTTTGCATAAGAACACAACCCAAACCTGAGTAAGATGCATCACAATATACAATAAAATCTTCAGACCCACTCGGTAATGCTAACACTGGGGCTTGACATAACAATTGTCTCAGAGTCTGAAAGGCATGCTCTTGTTGATCATTCCACTCAAACTTTTCATTCTTACGGGTTAATTTAGTCAACGGACCGGCTATTTTAGAAAAATCTTTAATGAACTTCCGGTAATATCCCGCTAAACCCAGAAAACTTTTAATTTCAGAAGCATTCTTTGGAACTTTCCAATTCATTACGACTTCTACTTTAGAAGGATCAACTTTAACCCCATCATTACAAATAATGTGACCCAAAAATTGTACTTCTCGAATCCAGAATTCGCATTTAGAAAATTTTGCGTATAGTTGTTCTCTTTTCAACGTTTCTAGCACTATTCTCAAATGCATTTCATGTTCTGATTCAGATTTAGAATATACCAGAATATCATCGATAAACACAATAACAAACTTATCGAGAAAAGGCCGACAAACACGGTTCATCAAATCCATAAAAACCGCTGGAGCATTAGTCAAACCAAAAGGCATAACCAGGAATTCAAAATGACCATACCTGGTGCGGAAAGCAGTTTTAGGAATGTCCTGTTCACGAACACGAACTTGATGATAACCTGATCTCAAATCAATTTTAGAATAAAACGAAGATCCTTGCAACTGATCAAACAAATCGTCTATTCGAGGCAGAGGATATTTATTCTTTACTGTTCTTTTGTTTAACTCCCGATAATCAATGCACATTCTAAAAGACCCATCTTTCTTTTTAACAAACAAAACCGGTGCACCCCATGGAGAAGAACTAGGTCTAATAAACCCTTTATCCAATAACTCCTGTATCTGGTTCATCATTTCACGTATTTCAGAAGGAGCTAATCTATAGGGAGCTTTAGCAACAGGCGAGGAGCCGGGAACAAGATCAATCTGATATTCAACTTCTCTAACCGGTGGTAAACCAGGTAATTCATCAGGAAACACTTCCGGATATTCAGACACAACCGGAACATCAGAGATGGATTTCTTTTCTAATTTGGCATCAATAACATAAGCTAGATAAGACTCACAGCCTTTAATCAACGACTTTCTAGCCTTCATCATGGAGATCAGAGGAATACACCCATTATCCCGTTCTCCTCGAACCACAACGTATGACTCTTCAGAGATTGGGATCCTAATCAGCTTAGAGTGGCAATCTATACTTGCTTTAAACTGACTTAACCAATCCATACCAATAATCACATCAAAACTTGGAATTGGCATTAATAGAAACGAAATCGGAAAAGTCTGGCCATCTATCACAATACTAACTCCAGTCACCGAGGTGGTAACAAGAACTAACTTGCCACTAACAATCTCTACTTCTAAGGGCTTAGTTATCACAGTAGGGATCAATTTCAACTTATCACAGAAACACACAGATATAAAAGAACAATTTGCTCCAGAATCAAATAAAACACGAGCTGGTACAGAGTTTATAAGAAAAGTACCAGTAATCACATCATCTGTGTGGACAGCCTCATCGACTGTCATCTGAAAAGCCCTACTCGTCGCTGGCGGAGGATTCTTCCTCTTTTGACCGGAAGATGACGAACTCCCGACCGAAACCGAACCTTGTCTCCTTGCCTCAGGACACTGTCCTATACGATGCCCTTCTTTCTTACAGTTCCAACATACAAAATTGGGAAACTTACAATTTCTAAACTCATGACCCAATTCGCCACATTTAACACATTTGTTCGTCTGAATTGTACATGGGCCAGTATGTCTGGATCGACAAGCATTGCACCAAGTAGAATTTCCGGATGAACCACTTCTATCACTGAATCCTTGACCCTGACGATTACTCTGACGATTACCCTGCCACCTGGACTTTCCTTTACCTGAGAATTATGTTCTAGCTCTTGGAAATGAAGAAGAAGTATCTCTAGCTTGAGATTCTCGAAAACCTCTAATGTCACTATCAACCGAACGTGCAAGAGTAAAAGCTTGGGATAGATTACTAGCTAACCTCACTGTAGTACGGTAATTATGAGGTAAAGCTTCCACAAATTGCTCAATTTTGGTTTTCTCATTGGGAACCCACTGCTGTACAAACCGTAGTTTCTCCGAAAACTGTGCTATTAACTCATCAATGGTCATCTGGTCAGTTAATTTGAGATTTACAAACTCTCTCCTAATGCGTGCCATATCAAAGTCGGAACAGTACTGATTACAAACAGCTTGATGGAAATCAGACCATCGAATAGCTTCTCTCTGTTGTTGAGTTAAATGACCAGTAATCGAATCCCACCAAATCATGGCTTCATCTTTTAAACACTGAATAGCATAAAACACTTTGGATTCTTCTTCACAGCGAGTAACATCAAATTTTCGCTCAATATCCCTTAACCAGTTTAAAGTTACAGATGGATTTGTACTACCTCTAAACTCCGGTGGTTTACTTGCCATGAACGTCTTGAATGAACACTGTTTATTTGACTGAAAGGTAGGAATATTACCAAACACAGGTATCTTTTGCTGAGAACGTTGCTGAGATGAGGCAGTTTCAGCTTGTCTTTTAAATTCTCTGAGATTAATCAACTCATCTTCTAGTTGAAAAAGATAATTGTCTCTATTCGATTCTTCATGAGCAGGATTAGAAGTACCCTCATGATCATGTCTCTCATTATGAATATCTGAAGGAGGAACATCGATCCTAGAGGCATTGTTAGGGTTGGTGGTCAGTTGCTCGTTATCTGCCATATCTGTTTTCACAACAACAACTTAAAACTTGTTAATCGTTAGTACCTATCTACTAACCGATTCATAACCAATGCTAAAACCCATATCCAGAAATGTTTGACAAAATGCGTAACAGATTTGGGATTGAACACTTACCAATGTACAATTCACCCAAATCTATGCTCTGATACCAACTTATAACACCCCTCTTTCTATATAAGAATATAATATTGATAAACTCGGAAGCATGAATTTCAGGTACATTACCTTAGTATATATCAAACATTATACATAAACAGTTTACATTTTTCAATATATACACCAAATTCAAACTGTTTAAAAACTACAAAAGTCGGGGTATTATAAAAATTCACAAAACAAGGTTTATTACAAAAACCATATCAGAGAACCAAAAGCGCAGTCAAACATTCCCTTGATCAACCAATCACCTCCCGCACCCACAATAATCAGAACATATCCTGCAGGAAGTAAAATGAGGGGTTAGCACAAAGCTAAGTGAATAGATTCATCACACTCCATTCAACTTAGCATAACTAGCTAATTACACCAATTAATCGTAAACACACATAATTCAATGAGGATCGGTGGCTCTGGGGATATCATAATACCCGGGGATTCCCCCAAGAACACTTACCGTCAATCCGTATGGCCAATACAGAATAGACCGATAACTACTGGTTATTAAACACATACACAGGTCTCAAACACAACAAATGAATCAAAACCTGTGTAAAACACATAATAACCAGAAGTCCAACTACACGTTGACCTCAATAACATAGTACACATAGTTCACATATCACGTAGATCAATAATCAATAACCAAGACTAAACATTCTAATACACATCTACGTTTACTTGTTGTAACCAAATAGTTACAACTAAATCAAATGATGAGTTCCGAATCCACTCACCGATACCTCTGACGTCTGCACACTCAGTATTCTTATATCACTGAGTCTTACGTTGATCAGAACGAAAGAGAGGATGTTACACATTGGCCTTGGAAAAATTGTCCAGTAGCATGGAAAGGTCAATACACACGAGATGATCACGGGCATCCAACAATCATGCTCGAAGCGGTGGCCTTGTACGATTTGTGGATTTGGCACGCTTACTTTGGTCCTGCAGATTCGAACAACGATATTAATGTTCTTAATGAATCAGATTTGTTTAACGATTTACTCCAAGATCGAGCTCCCTAGGCAAGGTGTACTGTGAATGGGGTTGAATATAACAAAGGATATTATCTCGCTGACGGGATTTATCCGGAATGGGCGACTCTTGTTAAATCGTTTGAATGTCCGATCGAGGAAAAAAATATCAAATATAAGATTCCAAGAAGCTACAAGAAAGGACGTAGAACGAACATTCAGTGTTCTTTAAGGTCGTTGGGCGATACTTAAAAATCCGGCAAGACCATATAGTATTAACAAGATAAGAAGAATCATGTACACTTGTGTGATTCTACACAACATGATAACCGAAGACAACGGGCGCAATATATGTCAACTTGAGGAAGAGTACCTCCGAAACCCGAATAATCTTCCGCGACGTTCTTGGTCAGAGAGGGTGACAGTTCATGCTCGTATGGACAAAGAATTACGCGATAAGCGAACGCATCATTCACTTCGTAATAATCTTATCGAACACATTTGGAGCCTCCCGTCAAATTTCCGTATTCGAAATAATGTTTCGCCTAATGAAGCCACGAGCGAAGACATGGACGACGAGTAATTGTAACGTAGACTTTTTAATTATTGTAATGTTTTAATTATTTATGTAACGTAGGCTTTTTTTGATTATTGTAATTTTAATTATTAGTGTAACGTAGTTTTTTTAATAATTAGTGTAACGTAGTTCTTTTAATAATTAGTGTAACGTAGTTTTTTTAATAATTAGTGTAACGTAGTTTTTTAAATAATTAATGTAATGTAGTTTTTTAATTATCGTAATTATTATTATTAATATAAATTAGTTTTTTAATTATTGTAATTTTTATTATTAATTAAAAAATGTATTTGTATTGATATTTAATAAATGACGTGGCACTGAAAAGTTTAATCTTGCAGTTACCATATGGAGCGTTCAGTCTTGAGTTAGTCCTCAGTCTTTAACGCTAACGTGACACTAACATCAAAGTCAGTCATGTAGTCTTAATCAATCATCATAGAAAATAATCTTATAAATAAACTAGTTTATCAGCACTTCTGAAATCTGACAAATTTCAACCCTTAGTTGTGAAGATTTACAAGTGTTGTATTTTCCATGAAGCACGTAATCTAAAGATCTACACATTAATTTTATTAATTTTTATTGTTTTTGAAGAAACGGACATTAAAATTACCAAGCCAAAGAAAGATAAAGTCAATATGTACCAATTATTTATTCTTTAAGTTATATATACTAATACTAATACTATTATATTATAAGCTAGTTAAATCTAGCTAGCTACCAAATAAAGTTTATACTTCAATAAACAAATAAAATAAAATAAAATATCAATCATTATTTTGAATATTGCAAAGCATGCAAGTGCAACGGCCATATTGACCACAATAATTACTTTATTTATTTATTTATTTATTGTTTAACAAATATAATGAAATCAATTTGAAAAACAAAAGCAAATGACAAAGAATAATTTATTTGAGGCGCATGACAATGACTTGTGTTGACTATAATGACGTCTTTTTATCTTTTTCAAACTATTCCAACTGGTATGCATAATCTTTATGTTCCTAATCATATTCATATTAAAATTAAATTATGGGATTGCAATAAAAGTATTTTAGTATACTGTGTTTTAACAAACATTAATTAATGTTGTTAAGTGTACTTGTAATATTTGAACGTGTAAATGCCCTCTTGTTTTTTTTACTTAATTTATGTAGGCTTATAATTATGATCGACTTTAACATCGATAAATTTATTTTATCTTTTTATTGTTCAAGGGAAATGAAATCTCTTAGACTAGTTGTACTATATGATTACGCAGGTACATACAAACTATAGGGCCACCAAATAAGTATCAAAACCTATATATAGTTACCTCGATCTGTTATTGCTAAAATTATAAGTTTTCATTAGCTTTATCTTCAAGCCTTATATATGATCTTATCGTTTAACACTTTATTTAAACTTAGTAGATATATTCAATACCTTTGTGTTGTTAATGAATTGAACAAGAACAACAAGCAACTGATTTAACTCTAAAGATTAATTTGTATAATCCAAAAATGAGCAACACAAAAGATGTTGATGTGTAGTACCAAAACCATTAGTAGGTGGAGAGTGAATGAGTGTTAGGGGATAAAAGGCAAAAACTTCACATAAGACTTGTATGTTTTAAGTATTCTCATGATGAATATTTCTTAGCTTGTACATTTACATTCTATGGTGATAGTGGTTGTATTATTATTATTGTCATCAAGTTTTTAATGAAATTATTAGAATTTAGAGGTAGTAATGCGATTGTAAAACCCCACCATTGCATCGAGTACCCTCATACTACATGTTTTTTTATCTTAAATTTTTAAAATAATATTATATATGTCTAATTATGCATGTAAAAAATTTTGCATAATAATACATTGATTGACACTTTGTTTTCTGTTTGATCTCTTTCCTTATCTCTGTCAATAATTTTAATATATCCATGAATAATCTTTTCAGATATATATTTAGACATGTATGTTTAAGCACATATATTATTTTTAAAATTTTTATGATAAAATAGATACAAATATATTCTACTCCATCATTTAATGATAACAAATGATAGATTGATAGAAACCTTGATCAATAATTAACAATCAAAAATAGAGGTAAAATGGCAGATTTTCTGTAATCTGTCACTTTCACTTCTTTATATAATTACGTCAATAAAGAAAACCCCATTTATCTAATTTTGACTTGGATCTTGATATACTAATTACTTGTTTGCTCAAAATAACTGAATTTAATGTTCTCATTTTGATTCAAAGGAAAGAAAGTGTGGAGTTCAAATAACTCACTCATATGCTTTTTAAAGGATTAAGTGGTACTATTAGATCGAATAAGTCCTTCTGAAATAGATACTTAACTACTCGTGAACTTTCGGATACTATTTTAATTCGATATTTGTTTAATTACTCGTTTACCCACAAAGGCAATGTCAATGTAGGCATGTTCGACAATAATAAGATCTCCCATCATAGCAAATGTGTTATATACTATAACTTGCACCAATCATGCCGCAAGATGTTCCTGGTTAAGTTAACTAACACATTTTTCAAAACTAATCGACTAAGGAAAAAGTGATAAGTGCATACAAATATATATTACATATGTCGTCTATTACTTATTGCTATATGCATAATTTGTATACCATATAAACTGTTATAATTTGTTTGCGGTTCTCAACCTCCACCTATTTTGTATATCACAGAAATTGTAAAAATTAAATATATTTTTTAAACACGAGTAAAAGAGTAAAAATAATATGATCCAGAAAAGTAGTGACTCTGTCTCTAGCATTTAACTTAAAAAATTCTCCCCGCTTCTTACGCGCTTTAAGCCAATTTGTCTACTTTTTTAATTTTGCTTTTCGTTATTTTCATTTTCATGTTCTCACCCAATTGTCACAAACATTCATTCTTCGTATTTTTGCTCTTAACTCAAAAACATCTTTCTTTCATGGACACCACCATTAAATCCACATCTACATCTCGTAGCAAACTCTCAAAAACCTTTCACAAAGTCCTTCCTTTCAATAAATCAACCAAATCACTCCCAAACAATGGCTTTTGCATACTCCTTCCTCATGACAACAAGTTCAAAAATTCTGACCCTAGAAACGACTCTCGCAGATTCAACATGGATAAAGCTGAACTCCGTCATAAAGCTGCAATGGAAGCTTTCGTTGCGAAGCTTTTCGCTAGTATTTCGTCCTTAAAAGCCGCATATGCCGAGTTACAAGCCGCACAATTTCCGTATAGTAGAGAAGCTGTACAATGCGCCGATCAAGGAGTCGTTGATGAACTAAAAGTTATTTCGGAGATGAAACGAAGTTTCTTAAAGAAACAAATTGATTCATCGCCAGCTCACGTAACTCTGCTGCTCTCGGAGATGCAAGAGCAGCAGAGTCTCATGAAAATGTATGAAATTACAATGAATAAAATGGATAGAGAAATTAAATCAAAAGATTTTGAAATTTGTTCTTTTAAGAAAAAGTTGGTTGAACTTGATTCCACCAATAAATCAATCGAATTCAAGCTGAATTCTAGTGGTTGTTTTCCTATATTGGATAACGTCAAATTATCTAATCTAACAGCTACAAATTTTGTAACTGTCTTGCACTACACACTTAGATCATTACGGAATTTTGTAAACTTATTGGCTCGTGATATGATAAATGCACATTGGGATATGGACGCAGCCGTAAAAGCAATCGAACCAAATGTCACTTTCTCAAAACCGAGTTACAAATGTTTCGCTATCGAATCATACATTGCTCGCGAAATGTTCGAGGGTTTTAGCGACAACGACACTAACGAAGACCGTTACCAATGGTTTAACCGTTTTAAGAAAATGAGATCGACATCGACAATACAGTTACTAAAAGAAAACCCGAGATCCGCGTTCGGGAAGTTTACACGCGCCAAGTACATGCGATTGGTGCATCCAAAAATGGAAGCATCATTATACGGGAATTTGAGTCAAAGGAAGACGTTGAACACGTGGCAGTATCCCGATACCGCGTTTTTCAGCGCGTTTACAGAGATGTCGAGGCGCGTGTGGGTTTTACGGTGTTTAGCGGCGGCGTTTGATAAGGAAGTGAGTGTGTTTCAAGTGAGGAAAGGTTGTGTGTTTTCGGAGGTATATATGGAAAGTATGAATGATGAAACGTTTAATGGTGAGCGGCACGTGGGGTTCACGGTGGTTCCGGGGTTTAAGATTAACGAAACGGTGGTGCAAAGTCAGGTGTATGTAACGGCGGTGATTCCTACCAGAAAGTGATTGTGAATGTACAGTTGTAAGTGGTTTATACGTATTATAATAATACTGTGTAATGATGCTTAGTTCATAATCGTATAACGGTTATACGCGACTAGTTTATTTAAACCTTTCTTTTCTTTTTTCTTCGTTTTACCAATATTTCTTTTCTTAAAAAATGATAATAACAATTATGAAGAATGTCATTAAGCTATTCATATACTGCTTTCCAGAATAATTGTTTTTTAACAAAAAAAATTTGATTTAAAATATATCCATAAATTGTCAATTTACTTTTGAACTTTAAGCAAATTTGAATGAATGTTATTAAAAATTAAATGATCGAGAGATAAAATAAAAAGTTGAATAATTTTTAATAGTAATTTTTGATAAATGTACAATTTTTCTAAATAAATAAATGTATATCAAATATTTGTAGTTTGACTAAAACACTCATAAATGTAATATAAACTAGAATGACACAAATAATAATTTACATGTGAAATACCGATCATATTCTCTTACATTTATATACGTATATGTACATGAATTCTTTACAAACTCCTATTTTATGGCCATGATGATGTTGGCCATTTAGCATGCATTAGATCTCTTAAAAGATTACAGAGAAGATGAGATGGATTTTGGTGGGATTTTAATTTCTACCCATTAATGTTGGTAGATGCGTAACACATTTAAGAATTTCATTGATGAGTTTAGGTAAAGAAACTAAGATCATTATTAATGGGAGTGTTGGTTTGGATGCACGTTGCTCGACCGATGTTATTGGTACTATCGTGTTAATTGATCGTGTTGGTTGTTTTGTATTAGCTTTGCGATACAAATTGTGTGTATCAATTTTTTTTAATATATATAAATAAAGGTATATTGGTAAATGTCGGGTTCAAAATTAAAATGATATAGTTACTGTTGGCACCACTATATCAGTTTTGTATCAGTATTGATGTGATGTTGAGATAGTACAAGTGACACAAAAATGACACATTCACTGTAGATTGATCTAATTAGTACAATTGAAATTGATAAGTTTGAACCAAGTATCATCAAAAAAATTATACTCTGTCTCACATGTTGAATAAATATCATTTTGCTTTTATATTAGAAACAAAGTTGATTGAAAATAAATGATAATGTATAATAAATGGTGATAAAATCAAAATTTTAATGATTTATAATAGTTATTTTTCATAAGTAGATAAATTTTTTGGACTGATAAAGATAATAAGATGGACAATAAAAATAGGACGAAAGGAGAGAGGGAGTAGTTTTAGTGTTTTACTACCTCCGTCTTATTTTTATTGTCCACCTTAATATTTTTGTTTGTTCTAAAAAGTTTGTTTATTTACAAAAATTTACTTTAAAAATCGTTAAGCTCTTCAATTTATACTTATTTGTTATTCTGTACTTTTAATAATTTATTATTATTATAAAAATGTATATAGTTAAATTTACTTTAAATATAAATATAAAACTGATTATATAATATTTATATAATCCAGTTTAAATTTAACAAAATTTGTTGAAAGGTAGTAAAATGAACGATTAGTAAAAGTCACGTTTATCGTAATACCAACGTATAAGAAACTGTTACAAATCTAAGCACCCAAAAACTAGAAATGAAAGTGATTTAGGGCAATTAAGACGACAAGGGTGATGGACAAGGATCGCAAAGGTCGGCGAGTGGAGCCCACGCGTGAGATTATCCCACCAAAATATATTTCAAAGAATTATTCCTAGGAATTTCCTTTAAAGACATGCTTCCTTAACAATCCTTCAAGCCTATCATTACTACCTTATTTATACACTTCTCTTTCACTTTTGAGTTGTTGATTTCCTCCTAAAAACAAATACTATACAAAATGTCTTTTATTTGTATTTGCATTTGTATTTGTATACCTATTTCTCAATAATATCACAGGCTTCCAATAATTTTACTAGTGTTGCTTAAAATAGATATTTGTTCCGTTCTAGCTGTATTTATCAACTATATAGTACTATATGTATCGAAATGCAATTAATTGAGATTTGATATTTGTAGTGTGTATTTAACTATTCGATTGTACATTTTATGTAAGACACTTGTTATTCATTGTCACTGTATGTATTTTGATGACGTAACAACTTATAAGAATGCTACGTGGCACATTCTACGGATGACACGCAATAAAAGTACCCTATAAATTACACACAATACTAACAAATAATAAGTTTCATACACATAATGTTAACCCGAGTAGTCGTATACACACTACGAATGTTGAATCTTAATTAATTGCATTTTGACGCACGTAACTCAATTACAAATAGAGCATATCTATTTTCTACACCTCCTAACGTATAGTGTTTGAAGCAAATGAAATTTATTGCGACTAATGGCGATATCAAGATGAGATTATAATCGTAAGACTGTGCGTTTAAATTCTGAAGTTGAGATAAATATAGATATTCGTAAATGAATAATACTACATTCGTGATAGTGTGTGTGAGTGTCTTTCAAAAAGAAAAAATGAAACTGCTTGTTGTGAAGAAACAATGATTCTTGCTTAGGTAAAATGACTTAGTAAAAGTGTCTGTTTTGAACATTTGTTGGTGAAACTCAACATGATGATTTTCGCATCTATAAATTCTTGATCAAGTTCGATCTTTTTTTTACGATCAAGGAAGACTATAGTTGAAGCTATATAAATCATCCCATCTTGTGTCCTACTAAATTTTAGTTAGATTGATAGTTGAAAGTTGAAATACAAATTTCATTAATCAACAAGAAATTGTTTATTAGCAAATCACAATAAGGTATAGTATTAGCACATGCCTTAAATCGCTATCGCTAAAGCAGTAATTTCATATGCATTTCCGAAATCGTTAACCACAACCTAATAACAACCAACGTTATCTATATATAGAGCTAACAATTTCAAGTATGTTAGTATTTAGTATTAATAGTTAACATAGTTTACGGGACTAATTGTAGATTAGCTCAAAGTTCAGTTGAATAGGATTAGGATTAGAATTAGGATATGTTATCCTTATCGTAGTAGTATTAGGATTCTTTACTCCTCACCTCTATAAAAGGAAGTGGGGGTGAGACTTTAATTTGTACCTTCAGTACCTTCATCTTTTCCATTGCTCTCATTAATAAAACATTACGGTTGAGCATTCTTGTTTGGTTTTCTTTCAGTCATTATTTAGCACTAGCTTTCAATGTTTGTTGGTTTTCTTCCAACAATTGGTATTAGAGCCCAGGTTAAGTTGGTTTCTTGAAGCTAGATCGATTTAAAGGTAAACAATCCCAACAAGTAGTATCATCTCTTTTTTGGTTTGTTGGTATCTGCGCAGCAGTGGGGAATTGTCGTTGCGAGTTCGTGAACTATTGGATCTTTGTGAAATCTTAACTGGTGGTCGTAGACGCATAGTTCTAGGTTTTTACTGAGAGATTTCGATTAGAGGTCTCGGGAAAGAGATATTGATTTTCGAAGTTGTTGTCCAAATTTTGACTTTTCGAAATATCTTGGGATACAAGGTTTGTCAAGGTTGTAGCAAGGGTTTGAATCGGGAATGATTAGCATGTGGTTTCTTGGAGTTTCAGATTTGAGCTTCAAATTTGTCAAGGTTTGCAAGGAGGAGTAACGAAAGGATGATGTCACTAGCAAAGTTTGATGTCTAGAAGTTCAACGGGTATAATAACTTTGGGTTATGGCATTTGAAGATGAAGGCCTTCTTGATCCTAGCGGTACGTCTGAGGATGCAAAAGCTACTACTTTGGCTTCTTAGGCTTACAGGAAGACACACAGTGACATACTAAGTATGTACAGGGACTTCTAGGTTATTACAAAATGAAGAAGGACAGTTGGGTATTTATGCCATTGGAAACAAGCTTCAAGGTTTAATTTAAGTTTTCCTTGAGAATGACTGAGATGTGGAAAAGATGAGTAAGGGTACACATGCAAATGTTGCAGGCAACTTGATGGTTTGTATTAGACTAGATTTTGCATGCGTGATAAGTTTTGTGAAATGCTCTCTAGAGGTTGGATAGTGCATAGAGGATATCAAGGTGAACACGGGAATGTTGAAGGTTTCAAGGGACCCCAACGAGGGTAGGTTGAAGACCGAGTATGTGTTCATGGTAAAGAAGTGTGTGGTTCAGCCCATATCTACTACAGAGGCTGAGTATGTGATGCTTACTTAGGCTATGAAGGAGACTATTTAGCTAAAATAACCCTTGAGAGAGTTAAAAGCTGAGCTAAGGTTGCAATGCCTGGTTAATAAGGTAGTTTCTAGTTCAAGGTTCTAGCAGTGTTTGAAGATGTTGTGTATCGAAGGTGGTTAATTATGATATCAAGGTTGAAATTGTAACTATTTAGTATTAATAGTTAATGGTTTAGGGGATTAAGTGTATAGTACCTCAAACTTTAGTGGAATAAGATTAGGATTATGATATGTTATCCTGATTGTAGTAGGATTAGGATCCTTTACCCCTCACCTCTATAAAAGGAGGTGGGGATAAGGAGGTTTTAATCTGTACTTTCAGTACATTCATTCTTTGACTTTGTTCTCGTAAATAAAATGTTATAGTTGAACATTCTTGTGTAGTTTTTTTTGTTCTACGCTAACTTTCAAAATTTATTGATTTTCTTTCAACAAAGTGATTTCCACATAATAGAACCATTTGCATCCCACCTAATGTAACTCGACACGTTAACAAAATAGTCAAAGCTAGACTCATACATACTTTCTTGTACTATCACTTCAGGTTTACTTGACACGCGATTTATTAGATATATGTCCATATATTTACTTACTTGCTTGAGGCTATATCGTATTTTTGGGTCTCCCTCTATTAAAGTAAAAGAAGCTAAACTATGTGTTTCGTTCTCTATGAACATGATTGACGTACAATCGAAATTTTAAACTTGAGAAACCGGGGCAAAGGGATTAATTTTCATATTCACGTTCTTGACTATTTTGAGAATTGAGGAATATCTTGAATTTCAGTTGAAAAATTGAATTTCGAAAAATAAATAATAAGAAAGCCATAAGATGTAGCTTGGTGCAAAGGGCCCATTGATCACAAGTAGTGGTAGAAGTCATTTCAATAAAGCAAATATTATTATACTTGGGTAATAAAAACTAGTATATAGTGAACAACTTTATTGGCCTATAGATGATCCAACATCTAAAGGGAGAAGATTGAAAAAGTATATGTATGTCATAACGCACTTGTTAGAAAGAAACAAACATGCCCTTAAGAAGTTATAATTTCCGTTTTATCGTCTCAAATAATCTTAGGGTGTGTTTGGGGTTCGCGAAAATATTTTCGATGGAATTGAAATTTATCAAAGGAATCAAAATCTTAATGGATGTGAATTTTTTGAGTGAAGCAATTTAGTGAGTTTCAATTTAATTCATTTTTGAACCAAACACATCTTTTGTAATAGAATTAAAATTTTCATGTTATCAAAATCTATAAATTCTACAAACCAAATGAATTTAAAAAATGATCCATGAATCCACGGATTATTGTATAAATTCAAGAGCAGTAACTTGTACCAAAAACGATGTCGTTCACATACGTATGTATTTATTATACGTAGGATATAATCATACTAGCATGTGTATCCATGGGCTTAACAACACACCTATGAGTACTCGAGTCGCACCACCTATAATAGCCAACCACAATTACTATCATTTGAATATTTTCTAATAGCAAATGCAGTAGAAGCTAATAAACCATGAAAAATAATTACAAATTCACTATTCAGTACTCCTCTAAATGCAACCATGGAAACCTTGCTAACCGAGAATGTCAATGCCAAGAAGATGAGCTTACCATAAACTTCGACATCTTCAGGTGTCAAAGTGACATACTTCTTGTATGCATTGTATCTCGTGATTCTCGTAGAGATCTTGACACAAATGATATCACGTGAAAACGAAAAACCAACTACATCTGTAGATATAAGGCATATTTAACCAAGTGTCTAAATACATGTGCTATGTTCTACCTATTTGCATCTTTACCCATCTTACATCTAAAAGCTTCAAGTGTTGTCATCTTTTCAGTTGAGAGTGGTCCAACACTACAGATACGTACATGTATAATAACTGCATAAAAGTTAAAGTATACACAACTTACATGGACAGAAATGTTCAATCTTTTGTGGCTTTTTTTTTTGTAGAGATTGGGTCTCTGACTTGGGCCCATAATGGGCTAACAATGCCCTGGTGTCTTTTTGATGGTGGGTGGTGATGTCAACAGTTAATGGTGGAAGATGAACCATCAAGATTATGATGTTTCTGTAAATATTTATACACAATAATTGTAAGCAATATAAACCAGTGAGCCAAATTACTAGTTTGCCCTTTCCAACAAGATAAGTGAAATAAGGTAAATTCTATCAAGATTTACATCAAAGAGTTCATCATATGTTCAATCAGACAGAAACAAAGAAAAACATTCACTTTCTAACAAGGCAGCCCCTTGCCTATGTCCACAATGTACCAACAATTGCCCCCTTTTTAATCAATCTTCCATGTTTCCAATAAAGAAAGAACAAAACAAACTTCTTTGTAACCTATTCAAAAAATAAATAAAAAAGGCCTTCTTTACCCCTTTGCTTTCCGGATCAGAATGTACAAACTCTGCCTTGAATATTGACCGAGAAAAGTCAACCCCAGCAAGAACCAAAGCAGAGGAATGAGAAAGCTCAAGACGAGCTCCCAGAATCTCCTTCGGAATGATCCGATACTGAGATGTCTCCAAGATTCTCAAGCATGTTAATAACTTCTACTGTGTCATCCAAATAGTACTCGGCTTTGCTAGGTTTTTGACCAACTGTGCAAGCAAACACTGATTTATTGTGGGAGATTATGCCTGCTTTTATTGAATCGCCAATCATCACAAACATGTCTTCATCGCTTCTATCATCTCCAACACAAAGTACAAAATCAGCCTGTTGTTTTCCCTCGTACATCGATGTAAAGATCTTCTCTGCAACTAAACCTTTAGTCACACCCTACAAAAATGACGAACCTTTTGGTTAGGCCTTATATTCTTGGTTTTCTATAATGTAAATAACTAAATATCAGAGGTGAGCAGATTGGCAAGTTAGGTAATGCAGAAGGGGTAACTAGTATTAATAGGGGGCAGAAAATAGTCAGGCCAGTAACAAGTTAACCAGAAAACCAGTTTTTGTCCCTTTTTCTTGAACTTATATACCAACTAAAGCAACTACTACCATGAAAGTTATATCATTAAGATTATAAGATACTAGCATATACTTGTTCACAAGTTGTAAGCAATTGGATACTCTATGGATCGCTTTTGACCCATTTGACATGTTCCGTTTCTAACCAACTTTTGAAGAAGTTTACCCATGTAACCCATTAAGACTTCAGAGGTGTAAATTACCTGAAGAAGACCATTTTTGTTAATGGGTTATAATTACCACATCTAATGTATATATCAATCAAAAGTATATACGTGATACCTGTGGTTTTACTTCGACAATGTATTGACCACTCTTTACAACAACCGGTTCATTAGCAAGTACACTTTCAAGATGGTCTAACATTTCCTTAGCCTGAGCCGAGCCAAAACTTGTATCAGCATCCTGAAAGTGCCAAACCAATGCGCTTTCTTTCCTTTCAATGTAAGAACCATCAGTAGATTCTGTATATAATCTCATAACAGGTTCCGCCATATGCATCCATCCAAAATTAGCATTTTGTGCACATGTTTCCCATTCTTTATCAGCCGGCCACCTGTATCACATAGTTAATTTTTAGTGTTTCTGAATTGCTGAGTACGTGTGTATACTGTATAGTTTATGTAATGATGTCAGTGCAGAAAGATAATGACATTATACCTTAGAAAGAAGCCGTGTTCAGCTGCAATTCCTAGTTTCTCACATGGGGAAAACCATTTGGCGAGATCTTCTTTACCACGTCCACTAACCACAAAGACCATATTATTAGGATCATTGCATAGTCTATTGATAATTGAGATAACATCTGCACTTGGAAATTTATCTATGGATGCTTGTGGCATGACAGTACCATCATAATCCAACAAGATGGCTCTATTTTGAGCACGTCCGTAAGCATCCATGATTGCATGGGTGGTTAACTTTCTAAACATGGGGTCAAGAGCTACCACTCTAAATCCAAAGCTCAGTCCTATGCCCCAACACCGACGTCTGAAGTGGTCGGCACAAGTCCTCTCTAAATCTTGAAAGAAACTACGCGACCAATAAGCCACATCATGGCTGCTGACATATTTGTAATGCTTCTCATGACGCATCTGTTTTTCAAAATCCGAAACAGAGATAGCCTCGTACATGGCTTCTGCCGTTGCTTCCACGTTCCATGGGTTGACTCGGATGGCACCACTTAAAGAAGGAGAACACCCCACAAATTCAGAGACCACTAGCATACTCTTTTGAGGTGAATTTGAAGCATCTGATCCTGAAATCCCTTGTCTGCACACAACATACTCATATGGAGTGAGATTCATCCCGTCCCTGATAGCTGTGACAACAGCAGCTTCAGAGATGGTGTAATATGCAGCTTTTTCGGTTAAACTAAGTGGTCTATCGATAAGCACAATAGGAGTGTATCCCGGCCTTCCCAACTCCTGATTGATTCTTGCAGTGCAACTTCTAATCTCAGCTTCTATCTCCTCCACATGTCGCCCTTTGCCACGAGCAGGATTCAAGATCTGCACCAAGACTGCATTCCCAAGCCAACTATGATGTAACTTGAGCATCTGTTCCATTGCTAAAACCTTCAAATTTACACCTTTAAATGTATCCAAATCGTCAACACCAAGCAACACTGTTTTCCCTTCGAATTGTTGTTCAAGATCACGAACCTTCGACTGTTTATCTGATTGCCTCAACACAGACTCCATCTGTCCCATGTGAATACCACTAGGCATAATCTTGATCCCAATCGTTCTCCCATAGTACTCCAACCCAATGTACCCTCTTTTCGACTGGTACTCCAAACCAAGCATTCTACTACAGCAAGACAGAAAATGCCGAGCATAGTCAAACGTGTGAAACCCAAGGAGATCAGCATTCAGAAGTGCCTTCAAAATCTCCTCTCTTACGGGCAAAGTTCTGTAAATCTCTGAGGATGGGAAAGGGCTGTGGAGGAAAAACCCCATCCTCAGCCTATTAAAATGTCTTCTCAAAAATGTCGGAAGGACCATTAGATGATAATCATGAATCCAAACGTAATCATCATCAGGATTAATTACTTCAATCACCTTCTGCGAGAATATCTTGTTTGCAGCCACATAAGCTTCCCACAAAGACCGGTCAAATCGACCACCATGACTAGCTGAAAATGGCAGCCTATAATGGAACAAAGGCCACAAATGCTGCTTACAGAACCCATTATAATACTTGTCTAAAACCGCTGGAGGGAGAAAAGCAGGTACACATTTAAACCTCTCTAACAAAACCTGCGAAATATCATCTTGTTCACAAACATCGATGTCAGCCTTAAGTGACCCTACGTAAATAACATCCATTTCTTCTGGCAAACCATCCTTAATATGCTTATACAACGAATTCTCGTCCCAGCTAAAACTCCACGACGATTCTCCTGTCTTATCATCAATCCTACGAGTAGCTTTTATTGGCAACTGATTGGCTACAACGATTAACCTATCGGCTAAAACCGTGGAAGGAGCATCAGAAGAAACGCTACGAGCTTGATCATCATCAAGCTCAGTTAAAACACCAGGTACAGTCATTGTCCTAGAAATCATCTTCCTTCTAGGTTCTTCCATAACAGGAAAATTCCCATTCGCTAGATCTAACAAGTTAGCATATGATTTCGAAATCATTTCAGTTTATCTCAGAACACAACACCAAACCCCAAATTTTGATCCAAACAGAATCCAACTAACCAATGATCTGAAATTAAGCACAAAAAGTATCACACATTAATCCAGATGACCAATTTAAGACAGTAAACAAAACAAACAGATCACATAAATCAGCAAAACCCTAACAAACTCAAAATCAAAGTCAAAATCAGTAAAATTAAGTAAACAATACATCAATTCCAGTCCAGAACTACAAACAGACGTCATAAATTTAACTAATTTATCCTTGCAAGAAATTAATTCACAAATAACAATCCAAAACCCTAGGCACGTATAATAATAAAAGAAAAACATAAAATTAAATTACTAAATGTTTATAAATTAAATTACCTGTAACAGAAGATAACGATTGAACGATTGACGTGATCAATTTTGAAATAAAAATTTGAATTTTGAGTTCAGAACAAAATCTAGGGTTTGATTATATGTCTTATATAAATATATATATATACATATATATATCTGTGATGGATCTTGAATGTGTGTAGGTGTTGTGTGTGTGTAAAAGCTGTTAGAGAAGAGAAAGGGGTATATGGTGAATTAATCTTTAAATATATATATTTATCTATTATCTATATTTTATTTATATTTAGTATTAATAACATAATAAAATGAAATAAAAAATGAAAATGAAGGGGATAAGGTCGGCCAGCAAAGAAAGTAGGGATGCCAACTGGAAATTTTGCGTCACGCGCTTGTTATGACAGGAGGACGTGCCAGTCTTCTTGGTCTTCACGTGTTTAGATATATAATTTTCGAAAAAATAATATCTATAATTCTGACGTCGTTATTTGGGAAATTAAATAAAGATATACTCTTATTTTGTTTAATTTAAAAGATGGAAAATTAAGACGTCAGAAAATGTCTAGATCATCAAACAGGAAAATATAACTAGGTTTTCATAAGATTCTATACCAGATGACATTCCATTGTTATTATTTGTTATGCTTGTTTTATGAAAAGGTATACTTTATAGATTGATAATGTACTTTAATTTTTTTATATAGATAATTGATTTTATTAACAATATACATAATGTACTTTATAAATATTTATCAAGATAGATAATATAATTTATAAGTATGTTACTTTGGAAAAAATTATATAAAATATATTACTAATCGGCACTTTTTACTAGTATATTATTAACATTAATAATAAAATTAATTTGTAATCTAAATTGAAGCAAAAGTAAAAATATATTATCAATTGATGACTTTAACCATTTATAAAACTTTTTATTAATAATTAACATATGTTTCTAAGTGTATACAAACTTAAAAGCAATAATATCTTACTAGCAAGTTAATATTGATATTGATATCTAATAAAATCTAAAAATGATTAATTTTCTGTCCTTCCCTTCATTTTTTGGGTCCATTTCTGGTATCTTTCTTTGAAACTTGGAAAGTCCATATTCATTCATTTACACACTATTATATACACACGTAAGCGAATCAAATATTCAGTGAACAATTCGTGAACCGTACAGTGAGAAATTCGTTTATGTTCGTTCGCTTCGTTATATGAACGAACATAAACATAAAATTACGTTCGTTTAATTATATGAACGAACATGAACATAGGTCTCGTTCGTTCATTTACGTTCGTGAACGTTCGTTAATATTCGTTTACGTACATTTATTTAGTTTTTTACTAACAATTTAATTTAATTAATATGTATTTGTATATCTTATTTCGATCTCATCTAACTTTTAAATATAATAATATTAAAAAATTAAAATAATTTCAAGTATGCATTATGGAGAAATGTTTATGGATGATGACACCTAGACATTATGTTTTGATATATTTGATGTCTTATGGAAGTTGTTAATATGTTTGAATTAAGCATTACATTTTGGTCATTTAGTAACGTTGAATATGTATCGGAATGCTACAAGTTATATAATATATATGTATATCTATATGTCTGTTTGTGTTTTTTTGTGTTCGTTTAACGTATTAAAGAACGAATGCATTAAATTGTATATTTGTTCGTTTGCATTCGTGGACAAACAAATTTTTTTAGTGAACGAACATGAACAACAAAATCCGTTCGCTTACCCGTTCGTGTGCGTTCGTTTGTTCGATAAAACCTTAAAGAACAAACACGAACAAAATTTCGTTTATGTTCTTTCGATTCGTTTACAGGCCTACTAGAATACCATTCCATTAATAATTTGAAGCTCTAGTACTTTTATTTAAACTTCAATATGTAAATGATCATTCTAGAAACAACGTCTATCAAATTGCTTGCAACTTATGAAGATTACAGTTGAAAAGTTAAAAAATAAATAAATAAACTATCATCAAATCTCAAAACCAAATTAGGACAACTTGTGTAAAATAAAATAGTACATCGGGAAACATGAAATTTGATGACAAACTTGTTCTTCTTTGGCCTCGCTCTGCTGTTTGTCATCCTAGGATTTAATTCTTACATAAGTTAACAAATCATCAGTAAAATTAATAAATAAATAAATAAACCTCTGTTATTAACCTTTTCACAAAGTTTCACCCTGCAAAATGTTACTCCGTAATTGGCAAATAAACAAAATATAACAAAAACCTCATTTAAATATGATTGGATAACTCATAAATAAAATTTGGCATGCATAGGTGAAAAAGAAAAACATAATGATACTTGAACACATCCTCATGTGAATTTAGAAGAAAGAAAAATCAATAGATAAATATCACAAAAATTATTAAGGTATTAGATGTATTTTTAAATTAGTGAGATCAATCAAGCATCTTCAACTAAAAATTAGAACAAAGAAAAACAAAATGATAAATATCACCAAAACTATTTATCTAGAGTTGTAGACGATGTACCTTAAAACTTGTATTCATCAAAAGCCTTCCTCATCCTTCAACCATCACTATCACCATCATAGCTCAAAAATTGATATTTAAAAAAAGTGGTTCTAAGTAAATAAAGTATTTGATTGACATAGAAAGGTGTAAATAAGGTTTGTTAGTCTAAAATCAAGCAAATGTATGATGAATGTTAAGAGAGAATTTGGTTGAATGATTTTCTATTAAGCACAAATGAATATTTTCAAGGTAAGTG
This sequence comes from Logfia minima, assembly GCA_963921325.1. Taxonomy (NCBI): domain Eukaryota; kingdom Viridiplantae; phylum Streptophyta; class Magnoliopsida; order Asterales; family Asteraceae; genus Logfia; species Logfia minima. Next base: position 22,010,152 of record OY992772.1, on the reverse strand, counting down.
TTTCAAATGATTAAGTTTAGCTACCTATTTATACTATAGGTGCTAAACACATGATTAAGCCTTAAGCAATGTTTACAATCTTTATTTTTAATATCTAACAATCTCCCCCTGATTGTAAACTTTGCTTGGATAGTCTTCAATTCATATATGTATCATTTAAGCTTGAACTTCGAGAATCTTTTGTAAGCTGAAAACCACGTTGAAGCGCACTTTTTGATAATTATGTCTCAGCTTTTATCTTTGATGTTAATTCTTGAAGAAAATCTTGAAGACAAATTATTTTCTTAATCTTCAACGGCAACTTCTAATCTTGAATGTGTTGTTGGAATATTTCTTTTGAAAGCTCACTCTTTGAAAGCACCTTTTCTTTATCTTAATCCTGAAAGTATATTCCACCTGGTTGTTGCCGATGAATCCTCTTTTGTTTATTTGATTTTAATGTATGAAAGATTTATGGTTTTGTCTTTGCAATCTTGATCTTTCATTAATACTCTTGAAGCTTCTCTTCTATTGCTCCCCCTCAAACGAATATTAATCTTCTGATTGAACCATTTTCGAATCCTAACTTGCTCCCCCTCAAATCAATAATCTTTTCCCAAACTTGTAGAAAGATGATATTAGTTCTTCATTGAAGCTTTATCTTTCCTTAAACATGTTATCTTCAACATACAAACTCTTCACTTATCTTCAAACGCCAACTCTTTTCTTTACTATCTTCAAACACTAATTCTTTTCTCCCCCTTCATGATGATTATGATACATCGTGAGCGTAATGAATATGGTGTAGCACAGGGTGTTTGAAGAATAGTAGACTCCATCCAACCATCTAAGTAACAACCTTCCAACGTCACAAATCGAAACTTTTCAAGAAATACTATCAAATCAATTATCAGGGATAATGATGCGGAAAAATGATCGTAAACTCCATGTAAAGCATCAATTTTGTAACTAATGGGTAAGACAACAATTCACTTGATTAAATCAAAGAAAAGTTGTTTGTATTTTCATAAAACACATTTCTAAAAACACTATAACTCTTGGATCACATAGATTACAAGTTAACACATCGATTGAATTATTTAAATATTTCAATCGAGTGACCTACGTTCAATGTTGGCTTTGATGTTAGCATTGGTAAAATTTCCATTCAATCATTGTGGAATACCATTTTAGGTATCACTATGAATGTTCAGGCAATATCACATAGATATGCATAATATCACTTAGACATGCATAATATCACTTAGACATGGAGTGTAAAAATACACTTTGTGTCCTAAAATTATTTTTATATCATTATGCTCTAGACTGAATAAGTGCATGACATGAAGTCAGGGACTGGAGCAGATTGTCCTCTTGTTTCAATATTAACAATCTCCAAATGAGATGTCAATAGATTATGTGCTAAATCTCCGTGAAAAAGTGAAACAAGGACTTTTTAAGAAGTACTTGAGTGGCTAGGAGGGTAATGTGCATTGCATCACTGGGTCCATGATATCTTCTTCAATACCAGAAATCAACGAATGAAATCCGATAGTAGATGTGACAACCCGGCGATTTCTTGTTTAGTGAGGGTTTCCTTTTTCTTTTAACCCTTTCACACACTCCTCACTCAACCTCTCACATTTTTCAACTCCTCCCTCTTTTGCATTTGGCATTTATTGAATGTATGCAAATCTGCACTTTAATCTCCACCAACCCTCTCACTTAGACCTAATATACCCTCACATCCTAAAATTTTGGAAGGTGGCTCCTGTGGTAGATCCAACCGGTTATGGTGGATCATAGGAGATATTTGAAATCTATAACACTCAGTGCAAATTGCAACATTTGCCAACAATTGATCATTGTATCACAATGTTGTGATATGTGAACTTCCTCCGTTTGATGTTTCAAGAAAATTTCCTCAAGGTGAGAAACATCGAAAAACGTTGAAAATCTTCCAAAGTGTTTGATAAAGACAAGTAGTTTTAACACTTAGAAGTTTTGATTTTGTACAAGCTCCCCCTCAAATATAAAATACATTTCTCATAAGAAAGTATAACGGGAGCTCAATCTTTTTCAATTAAAACGGGTTTGAACTGAAATGTTCAGAAATCATTTTTATTTGAAGAACGAGTTATGAACTGAAATGTTCATAAGTCAAAATACTTTAAAAACGAGTTATGAACTGAGTTGTTCATAAGTCATCGAGAAACTAGACAACAACTTTAGGAACCCATTTAAGCACAGTACCAATGGGTTTTGAGAATTTAGAAAACCATTTATAAGTTGTGTCTATTTGGTTTAAAGACGTTGAATTCCACTTGGAATTGAAACTTGGTGTTTCACTTCGAAATAAGTTTCGTGGAATCAACGATGAGTGAAATCTTTTGGGAATGGTGGTTACAAAATCATTCATTCTTTGCACCGTATAAGAAACAGTTTGTGGTGCAAGTGAAAACATTTTTGATCTTGAATAGTTGAATGATTTTGTTTTGGAAGTTTTCTTAGAATCGCTTTGTTTCGGTTTCCAAACTTTGGTTCTCTTTGGCAATTGAGAAACCGATTTGCATGAAAATTTAAAACCATCAGAATGATGAAAATTCGTTTGAGTAAATGTTCCAGGTGAATGTGATTTCTTAGAATAACCCTTATTCTTTTGCAAAGAATAATTTGTAAACTAGAAATCCTTTTTGAAAGTGGTTTGAAAGACTTATCCGTGTAAGTCTTCACTGGAACATTTACTTTAGCTTTCAAACTATTTTTGACATTGAAAGCTTTCTTTTTGTCAAACTTTTTTCCTAAGTTCTTCTCAAATTCAAGTTCATGGGTAGATTTTGATAATGATGCTGAACTAGATGAAGATGAAGTACTTTGGAGCTGTTCAATAGTTTGTAAGATAGTTGTTCGTTCTTGATCAAAATTTAGTTGTAGAGTGGTATTTGTTTTTCAAGATCAAAAATTTTATTTTCCATAATTAAATTTGGAATATAAAGTTTTGTTTTAACCACTTGTTCCATAACTTCATCTTGATCAATAATAGGTGTTGAACAACTTGGAAAATAATCCTCGGAAATAGGTATTTTCCTTGTGCCATAACTCGCATTCAACTCTCTTTAATTGAACGAAAATTGTGCATTTTCAACTTTAGCTCTATTAAAGTTGTCAATGACCTCTTCTTCATTAGTTATTTTTACAAAGAACATTTTTAAAATACTTCCTATGTCACCGTAGTTATACAAGGTAGGTACTTTAGAAATAACTTTTTGTAAATAGCAGGGATTTTCAAAACCTAATCCTTCTCTTGGATTATAGAATTTGATATCCTTAGGTTTATTGAGAAAAATGGTTTGATCTGTTTGACCACGTTTAAACAATTTATCTTGAAGTTCTTTGATCTTGCTTTCTAATCTCAATTTTTCAGCAATTGCATGGTCATACCTTTGTTTAACACGATTTTCAACGTCTTTTGATGCTTTACATTGTGATGAACATTCAAGAATTTCCTTATTAAGGACTTATTTTCTTTTTCAAGTTTCTCGTTAGTAATTATATATTCATCCTTGTGAAACTTAAAAACATCCCTTTCCCGAGTCACCTTTTTTAATATATCAAGATTATTTGCAAGCTCATTTTTCAGGTTATCAACCTTTTCGATTTCTGAGTTTAATTTGTTTTGACACTCAGTTAGACTTTTAGAGTATACCTCAGAGTATGTTTCCATTTGAGTTTCAAGAAGCTTGACTTGATGCGAAGCAGTTGACTTTTCAGCTGACATCTTGACTACTTGATCATGTTCTTCCTAATACTTCACTTCACAATCCTGATTCACACTTTCTAACTCTTTACTTCCCAATCCTGATTTAAGTCTCTCATTTTCAACCTGAAGTGTTTCAATTTGCTCTTGAAGATTCTTAACTTCAGCTGACTTCTCAGTACTCCATTTTTCAACCCTTTTTACGTTGAGGTAATGTCCTTGAAGTTCATTTTCCAACATCTTAATAAACTCTATTAAATCGAATTGTGTCATACAATGTGGCTTTGGGTGTTCACAATAAATGTCGTGTTATCTCTCCCTAGCTTTAGCAATATATGAAAACATCATAAAATCGTTGCTTGAATGGATCTTTTAAAGATTAAAGATTTTGAAGTGTTTTAACTATTGATAAGTTCGCAAAAGTATATGAATGCGACACTACTGATAAAATCACAGAGATAAAGTCTCATCTAAAATCTCAGAAATAAAGTCTCAGTTAAAGTCTCAGAAATAAAGTCTCAGCTAAAGTCTCATGAATAAAGTCTCAGCTAAAGTCGCATGAATAAAGTCTCAGCTAAAGTCTCATGAATAAAGTCTCATACACTAAGAACACCAAATCTGAGATCGATCAAATGATGAATTTAGTAACTGAAATCACTTCCAATTCAATCCTAAACACTTATGAAACAAATTGATCGGTTCAATTTGTCAAATCCACTTCAATTTCACTTCGAATTAATCAATCACAGTAACTTTTCATTCAAATACCCATTTTGATGAATTTTGATCAATTTGACGAATTATTGATTGAATCTTATGAAATTGATATTTGATTCTTGTTCCTTGATCAATGTACTTCAATTCTATCGGTTTACTTTCATGAATTTCATTCCAAATCAATGAATTGATCAATCAAAGCTTGAGAACACTCAAATACCCATTTTCATGAAATCTTCAAATTCGTTGAATTGTTGATTGAATTTTCTGAAATTGATGCTCGATACTCGTTCCTTGATCAATAAGCTTCAATTCTATCGGATTACTTTCACCAAAACACAAACAAATCTCTGAATTTGATATAGAAATCGCGAGTTTGACTTTTCTGTTGACTTTCTGATTTTGAATTTCGATTCGTTTTTCTTCAAATCTTTAATCTTCTAGCTCCGATACCAATTGTTAGTCCAAAATCAAGCAAATGTATGATGAATGTTGAGAGAGAATTTGGTTGAATGATTTTCTATTAAGCACAAATGAATATTTTCAAGGTAAGTGTTTCAACTGATTAAGTTTAGCTACCTATTTATACTATAGGTGCTAAACACATGATTAAGCCTTAAGCAATGTTTACAATCTTTATTTTTAATATCTAACAAGGTTAATCGGGTTTATTGAGATTCGGTGATTATTGAGATTGAAGAGAGAGTGTATTTTGACAGAGAATTGTATAAAGTAATTGTTAATAAATACACATGCAATTTATATTAACAAAAGTTTTGGAATATTTAACTTTAAAGTTTGGCTGCCGAGAATCATTTGTAAGCTGAAAACCGTGTTGAACGGCACTTTTTGATAATCATGTCTCAGCTATATCTTTGTTTTAAATTCGCGAAAGAATTATGAAGACAAATCTTTTTCTTGATCTTCAACGACAACTTTTATTTTTTCAACATACTTTTGGAATATTTCTCTTTGAAGCTTGCACTTTGAAAACATATATTCTTGATCTTAATCCTGAAAACAAATTTTTTGAAAACACTCTAACTTTTGGAGCACATAGATTAGTAGTTTGCACATCAATTGAAGCATTTAAATGAAACAATGTAGTGACCTAGTTTCAGTGTTGGCGTTGATGTTAGGGCTGATAGGATTTTCATTTAATCATCATAGAATACCATTATTTAGATATCACTATGAATGTTTAGGCATTGTCACGTAGACATGCATTATGTCACAAAAGACATGTAGTATTAGAATACACTTGTGTCCAAAAAAAAAAGGTTTAATTTAGCTCTAGACTCTATATGTGCAAGAATTGAAGTCGGGGACTTGAGCGTAATGTCATAATGTTTCAATATCAATAATCTCCAATGAGATGTCGATAAATTATGTGTTATGTATTTGTGAGCATTTGAAATAAGGACCTTTTAAGAAGTACTTGAGTGACTAGGAGGGTAATGTGAATTGCATCACTAGGTCCATGATGTCTTTTTCAATACCAAAAATCAATAGTGAAATCTGATAGTAAATGTGGAAACCCAGCAATTTAGTCAGTTTAGAAAGGGTTTTACTTTTCTTTTAACCCTGTCACACACTCCTTACTCAACCACTCATAGTTTTCAACTCCTCACTCATTTTCATTCGGTATGATAAACAGTGTTAGTATGTCTGAAAGTATGCTAAGATGCACCTTAATATAGCAAAGATTTGACCACTTGCTACTTTTATTTTTAACAACACTACCCCTTAACATATGTATAAATTTTTTGAAAAGACGAAAAGATATGAAGGTGAGTTTAGCATGTCTTTTGATATTATGCAAGCTCCCCCTCAAATATATCATACTAGTTTAAAAAAAAGTTAAGATAAGAGCTCGATCTCAAATAGGTAAGAGTTTTTCAAAATCATTGAGACTTGTTCAAATAAAATTGAATGTCACATTTGAGCACTGTCTATTAAAACGGGTTTGATTTGAAATGTTCAGAAGTCATAACACTGAACAACGAATTTAACTCTGATTTGAGCAAAAACCATAACAGTTATGAATGGGTTTTACTCTGATTTGATCAAAAGCCAAAAGTGATGAACGGTTTTTACTCCAAAAACCATATTTGTGAAACTAGACAACAACTTTGAGAACCCATTTAAACACAATGCCAATGGGTTTTGAGAGTTTTGAAAACCATTTGTAAGTTGTGTCAATTCGGTGTAAAGACGTTAAACTTCACTTTGATAAAACGTTTTGGGGTGGAAGGGCAAATATTTGTGATCTTGAATATTTGAATGATTTTGTTTAGAAATTTTTTTCAGAAGACATTTGTTTCGGTTTTCAAACTTTTGTTTTCTTGGAAAATCGTGAAACAGATTCATTTCAGAATTTCAAACCATCAGAATCAGAATGATAAAAATTCTTTTGACGAGTAAATGTTACAGGTGATTGTGATTTGTTAGAATATCCCTTATTCTATTTTGCAAAGAATAATTGATAAACTGAGAAATTCTTTTCGAAAGTGGTTTGAAAGATTTATCCGTGTCAATCTTCACTGGAACATTTACTTTTGGTCTTGTTTCATTTGATACTTGAGGTTCATTAGAAGTTGGCAGATTATCAAATCCTTTTTCCTATTGAAAGTTAGGCTTAGGTTTGGAATCCGTTTGAATTCTTTGTATAACTTATTGTTGCATATAAATCCATTTTTAAATCAAAAATTGAATTATATTTCACATGTTCAACATTTGCACTCTCTAAAATCTGAATTTGTCTATAAGTTTAGAAACTTTAGATTTCAAGTGGTCATTGTCAAGTTGAAGTTGTGCAATAGCTTGACCGTTTTCCAATTCTTTTAAGCGTTTAAAAATTCCGATGTTATTAGCAATTACATGATTGTACTAACAGGTAGCAAGTTTTCCAACCCGTTCTGATTCCTCAAGTTGAGTTGATAAGTTGGAAACTTTTTTATCTAACAATTTTGTTTTAGACCCAAATCTTTCATATTTTTCTTTGTAATCGTCCATGTGTAATTTGAAAATCTTTTTGTTCCTGAAGCACAGTGGATAAGACATGACGGTTCCTAGCCAGTTTCTTTTGCAGTGTAGTTACCGTTTCTGTTTCTGATTTTAACTTATTTATTAGATTTACATTTATTGGTTGTACCTCATGTAGTGTAGCTTCAAGTTCTATATTTTGAGCTTTTAAGTAGGCAATTTGAGTATTCAGGAATTCTCTTTCTTATCCAAGCTTGTTGGATTGCTCTTTGTAATAATCCGAATGATTATGTTGAATGCCTGTTTGTGCATATTTGTGTGACAATCAGCGTGTATAAATATTAGCTTAAACGAACGACATTTGTATATAATTAGCAACACTTGTTGTGCGACACTTGCTGTTTTGCAACAATTACTAAAATGCGACACTTCCATAGTGTCGCAGGTACTGAGCAGGAACAGTATATATAAATCAATAAGTTTTCATTTTCGTTAATATTTTTTGAGCTTGGATAGACAGATTCTTCAAAACAGATTTTAGAGTGAGGGAGAGTTTGAGAGCTAATTGTATTTCTTTATTCTTACTTGTATATCAATTCAAGAAATCATTTGACAAAATCCCATTAACAAAACAAGTTACATTTGGATTCCGCACGGTTTAATTGTTTTAATTCGAATCGAGATCCGTACCGGAACCTACATGTGTATGCCGTTCCATTTTCTCTGCGTAGAGGATCTTTCTCTCATAATACTCAGATGTTCTTTGAATGCCGTCACTCATCATCATAAAACTCGTTGCTTGAATGGATCTTTAAAGATTTAATATTTGAAGTTTAAAATAATATTGTTCTTTTGATCGAAAATTTAAATTTTATTTGTACGAATCTTCCATCCAAAAAATTCCAAAACTTCTTGGGTAAAATCAACTTTTCTCAAGCAAAATGATGAGCTTTTGAGCTTGAACTCAAAAATTCATAAAATGAAAAATTTTCTCCAAATATTTCTCAAACCAAAATAATGAGCTTTTGAGCTTTTTTAAATTACCCTTATATAGATGTCGATATCTTCTAACCTGCTTCTTATATCGAGCTCGATATCCTTTGAACAATTTAACTTGATATGATTTTATTGAGATCGGGTGGATAAACCTGTGATTGTATCGAGATCGAATGGATCACCTGTGATTGTATCCAAATCGAATAAATCAACCTTTAATAAGCTATCCAGATCGATATCAATATCAACATGCAATTAAAACTTATTATATCGATGTCGATATCAACCCACAACTAAAACTTATTATATCGATGTCGATATCTACCTACAACTAAAACTTATTATAACGATGTCGATATCCACTTGTGTCTATTGAGTTCAGCATGAAAACCGCGATCTTCAGAATTAAATTTTTATGATTTGTTTGAATTAAGCGAAATAATTTATACCTTTCAATTCAAGTCAATTATAGAACAAATTGCTTAGTGGAATTTGAAAAACACTTACTCAATCACTTCAATTTTGCAAATCACAACCTATATCACTTAAGAACCCAATTTTGCAAAATTTGCTCAAATTAAATCTTTTCCTTTTGAATTTGTTCAGTTAACCATTTGTAAACTCGAATATTAATGCCTTGATACCGATCGTAAATGATCTAAATCGATTTTATTGAGAATTGATGATTATTGAGATTGAAGAGAGTGTGTATTTTGATAGAGAATTGTATATAATAACTGCTAATAAATACACATGCGATTTATATTATCAAAAGGCTTTTTGACATATGATACAATATAGAGTATTTATACCCCAACATTAATTATTCCTAACTTATAACATAAATACTATAAAACATGTTAAATCCTATAAATATGTTTCCAACAAAAGGAATAAACATGAAATAAAAATGGAAAAGAGTTATGTTGGTGCATATTGTGTGACAACAACTTCTAGTTTGTAATAGTTAGTTTTATAAGTCATTTTGTTAATCATTGTAATTATTAACTTTAGTTTTGTATGTGTATTTTGTAGGTTCGTACGAACTTAGAGTAGGTACGAACTTAGAAGTTGCTAAGTTCGTACGAACTTAGGTGCCTATATATACACAAGTCCGAAATTTTGTTAAAAAAGGTTGAGGAACTGAGTTTCCAGGCTTAGTTCGAATACTCTGTGTTTGTAAGTGTTTGTTCGAATGTAATCAAAGTTTACATTCAATAAAAGTGATATTTACGTATTTGTTATTACTTGTTTGTTATCGTTTATGTTAATGTGAGGATTCCGTACTCGTATAAACAAGATTACCTCGTAGATTCGAATCTAAGTGAACCTACAAGTTGTATTAGAGCCTTTCGAATTCGTTCGATTTGGTTCAGGGTAAAGAAACGAGAGATTACGAACGACTTTGAAGTTAGAAACTTTGTTTTTAGCTTTCCAAAGGTGTTAGAAATCATTCCTTGCAAAGGGTATTCGAAGTTGCAGGTTGAAAGAAACCCAGATCTAAAATTTTCAGATATGAGTTTTTCAACAACAGATCGTACGAACTTAGAAATCTAGGTACGAACTTACCTGGAATATCATTCGAACTTACAGCTGTAAGTTCGTACGAACTTGAACCCTTCAAACTTAGTTATTGTTCGAACATCATCCTAAGTTCGTACAAACTTATCTATTCGAAAATTCCTAAGTTCGTATGAACTTAACTTTCACAAGTTCGATAAAAAAAATATATATTTTAGTTCGAGAAATTTTTTTTCTTTCTCAAAAATTTGAATTTAGGCTTACCATTGATTAGCTTTGGTTCGAGAAAATTTAAATTTTACTCGGAAATTTTTCGCAAATTTTGGAGGGAAAATTTGATCTTGTATACTCTCTAATTACGATGTCAATTGTGAACAAGCTAATAGAAATAGATCATGAAGTAGGTAAAACTATTTCACCACCAAAGCTTTTAAAAGTTGAAGATTATTTCTGGTGGAAAGATAGATTTGAATCATTTGTAAAATTCAATGACATCAGGATGTGAATTTGTATAAATGAAGGGTATGATGCACCTTCTTATGAATTTGAAGGGAAATGTAGGTTTTATTCGTATTCACTGATGAAGGAGGCAGACAAAAGGATGTAGGAAGCAAAGAACAAGGTGTTTTCTGTTATCATCAAGTGTCTTCTTGAAAAATTAAGCATACCTTCAAACGTTACAACTATTCTAGAGAGTTATGGTTAGCTTTGGAGAAAAGATTCGACGGTAGTGAACAGATCAAAGAGAGTAGGGCTGACTCATATCAAGGGACGTCTACTAGTGATCAATACTCAAGGAATAGTACACATTCCAGAGCCTTGGTTACTCAAACACATGACGGTTCATATGATTAGAGTAAACATGTTGAAGAGCCTCATGAATTCGTGACCACAATTGATGAGGCAGATCAAAAGAATACTAGTGAGAAGAAGACTGAGAGAGAGTTACCTGCTTCAGAGACCAGGGTTATAAGATTGGAGTCAACTGATACTATGAATACAAAGGACTTCATTGCATATATGGCCAACATAGATGCTGAGAAGTATAAGGTTATTCTAAACTTAGATTATGTAGTTAATGTTTGTGTTTTATGTATTAACTTTGCAGAGCAGGCTGAGAATTTGATTGAATCATCTAATATGATGACGGCTCAGCTAAATGTTTTAAAAGAAGAAAACACAATTTTAAAACTGAGAAACTCCGAGTTAGTTAATAAAGCTAACTTTGATAAAGAGGATTTAAAAGTTTTAAAAGACAAAGTGAACGAGCAGAGTCAAATAATTGATTTAGCTCGTGAACGTGTTTTAGATTTAACTAAACAGACTTCAGATAAAGAAAAAGAACTAGCAGACACTAAGGTTAGGATTGCAGATCTTTTTAGAAAACTAGAACTAAGAAGATTTTCAATCGAAACTTTAGATAATCTATTAAGTGTTCAGAAACAGCCCAGTGATTACAGGGGAATGGGTTACACTGAAACCCCTCCTCCATTTAATCATAGTTATAATTCTACATCTGATGAAACTGAGCTGTCAATTGTTAATGACTCTTTCAATCAATCAGCAGTCCCTAGGTTAATACAAAAGATTTAATCACTCTAAAAGATTGAGTCAACGAGCAGAGTCAAATAATTGATTTAGCTCGTGAGCATGTTTTGGATTTAACTAAACAGTCTTTAAATAAAGAAAAAGAACTAGCAGACGCTAAGGTTAGAATTGTTGATCTTAATAGGAAAATTGAACTAAAAAGATTTTCAGTTGAAACCTTAAATAGTCTATTAAATGTACAAGAAGCTGACTCTACTACACGACTAGCAGTCTCTGAGATGGTAGACATCACCGAGTCGACCAAGTCAGAGAGAGCTGAGTCAGGGACCAACTAGGGTTCAAAAACTAAAATTGAGTTTGTTAGACCTAAAATAGAAGATGTTAAGAATAAAAATGAAAAAGGTAAACAAACCGAATCGGAACACCAAATGAATCTCAAGGCTCATAAGAAAGCCTGGGAGAGGCGTTTGTGCTTCACGTGCCATCAAAAGGGACATGTAGCAAGTGTGTGTCCATGTAAGAAATCAAAAGTTTCGAAAATTGATAGTCCAAGGAGCACTTCTCCTGAAACAGTAAGCTCAAATGGAGAATCAATTCGGTCGAAACCTTCAAAACGTTTTAACAACCCCAACAAAAGTCTTTCTAACAAGGGTAGTAGTAATAGGAATTTTTATAATTCAAATTATAACTATAAATCTAGGGTTAGATATTCTTCAAACAAAAGGTCAGTTAATCAAAGAATTTTCCAAAAGTCTCCGGATAGAAGGCCTAGTGGTTATTCCTCCGATTCCCCAATAAGTAAGAATTCCAGAGTATCCAAGTCATCGAAAGGTGAGATGGATATCTGAAGGAATTTACATTTGTTGATGAGAATGGTCGACCCAAGTCAGTGGTGGCTTGGGTCCCCCTTAATAACTAATGGTTTTATCTAGTGTGCAGGAACACAGACTTCAAAGGGTACAAGTCCATGTAAGATTAAATCTGGGATGATAATCTAGCTGATTTTTATGGTAAAGCTTTTGATAAATCAAGTTTTGAGTTGTTAGTCCACATCACTGGAATGACAAATCATGAGTAACATATCTCTCTTAAGAACTTTTATCTATCTTAATTTTTTTAGTTTTCTTAGTCAATTTGAAAAACCATAAAAATAGAGCAGTCAATGTATCCTAAAAATAGAGCAAACTTGACCGCGAAACAAGAACACCATTGTCAAGATTTCTAGTCAAACTATGTCTCTTTGTTGTACGAAAGTACAGACCTGTCACCTCTTGTTTGATTTTAGATTTGATTGTCTTTAACCCTAGTCTCGTCCTGTCACTAAACATGTACACAAGTACATTGCTCGAAATATAAAGGACTTGACTTTAGAGATGAAATTAAATTAAAAACATCTATTACATGAAATTCTGGACTTTCTCGATCCTAAGTGTATATCAAATGTAAGATACATAGATAATCGTGAACAATAACTAACATTGTACTTGAAAATTCTGAGTTTTGACTGCTTAAGTAGACAACAATACCGATAATCGTCTTGAACTATAGTTACATACATAATAATCAAGAAATACAATAATTCCTACTATTTACAGTCTATATATGACTAATATGATCTTCATAACAGTGACTCTTACAAAAAGAATGTGCTTTTTAATATGAATAGTTTCATATTTGTTTATTTATATTTAGTTATTTTTCATTTTAAATTGTACATTTTAAGTACTTACTAAATGGGGAGATAATCACTTTTGATTGTTTAACTATACGATTGGAGAAACGACACGAACGCGATTTGTTCAAAGTCTGGGTATGTCAAAGCATTGAAGCTAAAAGATCTAAATTTGAGGAGGATATTGGGGTTTGCGTGTAAACAGACCGAGAGTGTTGATGAAAGTGATGATAAAAGTGATATTCCACAGTTAGATGAATCTAGATCTAATAAAACTTGGATCTCACTTAAGGTCTCGTTTTACTAGGGATAAAGGCAAACATAAGTTGAATGAAGACGATGATTATACGTTGCAAGATGACGATGTTGATTATGATAATGATTCTTTATTCACTGGAAGCTCCAACAAGAAGACGGTCTAGTGGGGTTGTCATTAGTGAGCCGACTGCCCAATCCACAACCACCACCACACCTACAATCACAACAACACTTCCAACGGCACCTGTTACAACTATTTCATCACAGCTTGGTCGGAGATAAATCCCTTGTTGAATAGCGCGACATCTCAGAGGGAGAAGCCTGGCAGGTGGAGAAGACTGGTTGTAAAGAGGATGCGTTGAGAAAGAAACAGAGACGGAGACGATGATCTGAGTGACCGAATGATAGAGAGCTGCCTAGCAGTAGACCAATTTGAGCTGCCTAACTCTTCAACTAGAAGACATGGTAAGCTTGAACAGGTTAAGGGGGAGTCTAGTCAATCTAACAGAGACATATACCATTGAACTGACGAGTTTAATATTGATAAGTCTGAGTTAGAGGATACCTAGAGAAGTTTAGCTTAGAAAATGTTGAAACTTCTGAAGGTGAATCGTAGTGATAGACTTAGAGGAGTTAAGATCTGAAAAAGATGAAATTCCTAAGGGTGAGTCGGAAGCTACAAGGGTTGTTGAGGGTGTATGACATGATCTGTTGAAGCTTCATGATGCTACAGAGATAGTTAGAGACATGAAGATTGAAGATATCAGAGGGTAGTGAAGACTTTTTGGAAAAGGTGTTATATGCAGGAAGACAAAAGAGCTTAACAGAATCAAGATCGAAGACAACTCGGGTCACAACATCTCGGGTGAAACCAGAGCTATTGTCACGGGGGAGTATGTTGGTGCATCGAAACTAGAACTATTGTCAAGGGGGAGTCTGTTGGTGCATATTGTGTGATAACGGCTTCTAGTTTGTAATAGTTAGTTTATAAGTCATTTTGTTAATCATTGTAATTATTAACTTTAGTTTTGTATGTGTATTTTGTAGGTTCGTACGAACTTAGAGTAGGTACAAACTTAGTAAGTTGGTACGAACTTAGAAGTTGCTAAGTTCGTACGAACTTAGGTGCCAATATATACACAAGTCCGAAATTTTGTTAAAAAAGGTTGAGGAACAGAGTTTCCAGGCTTAGTTCGAATACTCTGTGTTTGTAAGTGTTTGTTCGAATGTAATCAAAGTTTACATTCAATAAAAGTAATTTTTACGTATTTGTTATTACTCGTTTGTTATCGTTTATGTTTATGTGAGGATTCCGCACTCGTATACACAAGATTACCTCGTAGATCTGAACCTAAGGGAACCTATAAGTTATTAAGGCCGCTCTAATTGGTGTGTCAGTTTACAAATCGACGTGCGTCACTTTAGTGACACCATTAGCACTGGTGTGTCAGTTTGGTGTGTCACTTGATTTTCATCGGTTCGGCGACGTAAAAATCTATTTCGTTGGTTATATATATATATTTTTTATTTCGTTTATATAAATAGGTGGGGTCCAAAAATTAAAGTGAAGTAGGCACCGTTAGCACCGTTGTGTCGGTAGTTTGTTAGTTTGGAAAGTGTTGAGGTGAGAAAAGAATAGAAGAGTGACACACCAATAATTGGGGATGGTGTAATGAAATTTGAAGAAACCTGGAGAGAAGATAGTCGTTCAAGAATAATCAAATGAGGAAAAAATTTCAAGATGTGATACAGAATGCAACATGAATGAAGCCGGTCTATATAACTATATAAATTTACTAAAATACCCCTGACACATGTTAGATTTTAAATAAAATGTTACTATTCATCGCATTGCACCTTGAAATATTATCAATGATAATGATAATGATAATGATATTTAGATACGAATTCAAATTGGAGAAAGATGATTATCAATAATAAATATTGGTCACAAATTATTGAATGAGTGTCTTTTTGTTTTCCTAGGTTGTATTGATTGATTTAATGTGACTTAAGTTAGTTACTATATTTTTTTTTGGGGTTGACAAAACACAAATATTTACTATATTTTTGATAGATAACATGCCATGTTTGATATTCATATAAATTTCAAAAATCATTCTAGTAAATTCTTAAATTAAAGAAATGAAAACACGAAATATCAATTAATTCAAAATAAACTATGTAAAAACACTAAAAAGGTTGTTTTTAAAAATGATTTTTAACTTTAAATCATTGTATCTTATGGATCTTATTTGATTGATGATTAATTATTAATTTCTATTCTGTAACAATATAATATAAATGTTTTAAATAAAGTAGATTACCAATAAAAATCAAAATAAAAATATCACACCAAGCAAAACAATCCCCTTTATTAGCGAGAAGTGAAATGAAAAACCAAAAAAAGTTGGGACTACTAGGGCTCTCCCAAATGGGTCATTGGTTTGGTCGTCGGTGGTCAATCGAGGAAACCGACACCGATGGCACGACGTCATCGGTTGAAACCGTCAGTTTTCTGACGGAGCGTCGGTGTTCGCGAGTTGACTAATTTCCCCTTATTTTTTACCATTATGAAAAAAAACTGATATCTGAACCCAACGTTTATTTTTTGACTACTTTGCCGAGCACCAAGACGATTTATAGGTAGAAATCGTGATGCGGAGGGTAAACGTTTATTTTTAGACTACTTTGCCGAGCACCTAACATTCACGGCATATTACTTTCGACAACGTTATCAATGAGCCAGCCTTTACTTCTCCATATATCAAGTTATACTATCGTACTCCCAACTTTCGCTACCTCCATATTTTTCATATTTTTACCAAAGTCGAGACGCTACCAGTTTACTTGGTTTTAACGTTTACCAAAAGTGCACTTTCGTCGTACGCTAATTGGCATACGGTTGTGCCGCTGATGCCTTTGATGAATACTTACATATGGGTCAACAAACATCATACGCTTGTTTGGATAACTTTTGTAAATGTATTTTTCATCTACATTCGACTGAATACTTAAGAAAACCAACACTCCAAGATGTGCAACGTTTACATCAACGTCATGCCGAGTTGCATGGTTTTTAGGATATGCTCCGGAGCATCGATTGTATGCACTGGCCTTGGAAAAATTTCCAAGTGGCATGCAAGGTCAATACACCCGAGGTGATCAGGGCTGTCCAACGATCATGCTCGAAGCGGTAACCTCTTATGTAGATGTTGATTTGGCACACCTTTTTTGGTCCTGCGAGTTCGAGCAACGACATCAATGTTTTTAATCAATCAGATTTATTCACCGATTTACGATAAGATAGAGCTCCTTGAGTAAAATTTCAACATTTTCGATATTCAATTCAATAAAGGCTATTATCTTGCCGAAGGGATTTATCCGGAAATGGCCACTCTTATAAAGTCGTTTAGGTTTCCACTAACGCAACAAGAAATGCGTTTCAAGAGATATCAAAAATCCGCAAGAAAAGATGTGGAACGAGCAGTTGGTATGCTTCAAGGCCGTTGTCAAATCATCAAAAATCCGGCAAGCCCATTAACAGCAACAAAATAAAAAGAATCATGTATTGTTGTGTGATTTTATACAACATGATAACCGAGGACAACGGCCAAAATATGTGTCAAATTGAAGAAAATTATTTGACAAACTCGACAAATATACCCCAACGTTCGTGGCAAGAAAGGGTTGAAACTCAATTACGTATGGAAAATGAATCACGCGATCGAACGGTGCATCATCAACTTCGCAATGCTCTAATCCAACACATTGCACAACTCCCACCAAATTTCCGTCAACGTTAATCGTACTTTTTTTCAAATGAATGTAATGTTTTTAATTATGGTAATATTTTTTTTTATGAAATGTAATGGTTTTTTTAATTAATGTAATGTTTTTGTCTTAATGAAATGTGTTTTATTTTATCTATTGTGTTTGAATATGTAAATTAAATAATGTGTGGGGCCCAGAAATAAAAACCGACGAGTGACCGTTGGTAATGGTCAGTTAGTTTTGAAAATAGCTGACGTGGCACTGAGTTTGCAAAACTGACTAGTCGGTTTTTGTCATGGTTGGGAGAGACCTTATTTGTAAACTTGTAGAGAAAAAGAGAATAAAAAGTTTTGTGAAAATAAAAAAAAAAAAATTATAACTGTCCATTTTTATCAAGATAACAAAATCTCACATTTTTAAAAATTGAATATTTCGAAACGACTAGTCAATAAGTTATAATACCTCACATGATATACTATCGACACGAACTTTTCTTTTTCATTTTTTAATGGGTTTTGAAAACGACTATCACATGTGATAGTCGTTTTCAAAACTAATCAAAAAGTGAGAAAAAATTTCATCGAAAGTATATCATGTGAGATGTCTAATCGAAGAGGAAAAAATGCTGATTTTTATAATGTAAATTTTATAACTTTTTGATTATCCATTTTTGAGATATTTAATTTTTAAAAAACGTAAAAAAAATTCATTTTTTACTAAATATAGCTCTTTTATTAATTATTTTATTTAAATAAATATATATATATATTCAGTTTAACTCTCCTCTAAACTTACTTATAATGACTTTGAGAAAAGAATAAGTAACAATTTATCTGTTAAACTCACAATGAATTAGAGAAAAGAATAACAATCACGAGGATGAATAATATAACTATGAGTTTTGAGGGACGGAAACAGAATATCAAACAAAAATGTAATCTACTCTTAAATGTAAATTAATAGCATAATTAAAATAATAGACCATGTGACAAATTTGTATCAATATATTATGTATAACGCATGTTTACTTGGAAACTTACATTTGAAACAATATGTATTAACGTAATAATACCACTACATTAAATTGGATATTTATTAATGGATCATCAGAATTGATATGAAACCCACCAAATTCATTTTAGCAAGATATATTAGAACACTAATATACATAATACATAGTGTTGGTACATTTAGAGTGTCTGTCACTTGGTCTAGGTTTTGAGTTGTAATTAATTAGTTACATTCTGTATTAGGCGACATTGGCAAGATCGCTTTGGCGATATTGACAATATCGCATAGGCAATATCACCAATATCGCTATGTCGCTGATTAGTTTCCTATAAATATGCGCTTAGGGTTTCAGTTGTTAGGTTGTTGAACTTGACGATTTCCAGAAGAGCTTTTGGCTGTGTTTTCTGCTTCTGTGGTCAGTATTGTATTCGTTCATTGATTATAATTCTTAATACAATATTGTTTGTGCTTGTGATTAAAAACGTACTTGTGTTTAGCTATTGATTTCCGCTCATTAGCTGTTGAACGTTGATTTGCATGTATTCTGTCATATTAGACGATCCTACACATATACATAATTATAATTATAGTATACACATAAATTTAGTTAATATATAAATCATCAAATCACCTTCTAATTAAATTTGTTTGGAATAACTGGAAGTTAAGTTTGTGTTTGATCTATTTAGCTAAATTTTACTTTTACAATATTATTATTTTTTTGATAAAAAGTGTAGATTTGTCATTCAACACTTATAAAATGAGTGAGTTTGCTCTTCAACTTTTAAAAGGCAAAAATGTTAACCATTTAACTTATAAAATTAGAGCATATTTGCTAGTAATAAAGTAAATTGTATCACGTGATTTACTACTTTTACATGTATCATAACGAAAAATCATTTCAATTGTTGTTCTTATTGTATGCAAATTTGATTCATTCATGTGATTTACTCTTTGAACTTGAAATGACCAATATGTCAATGACGTAATTGATCAAAAATTAAGAATAACAAACCATAAGGATATCTATTGAAATCATTAAGTTTAAGGAGTTAATCACTTAAAATTGCATACCACATGGATGTCTATGTCTATTGAAATGATTTTAGAGAAATTGGTTAACTCGTCAGGAAAGAAATTGTAGGCCAGTCCTTTCCCACCGTTCGGGTTAGATGATAACCATGTACTTATGTGGAGACAGCAAATCAGGTGTACGATCTCTGTAATTATTATTTTTATTAGTATTAAAATAGTGGAGGGTTCAAATAAAAAATATAAATATCGTTAAAACATAAGAATAATTTTAAAATTACTTTTTAAATATTCAAAACATATTTTTCTTCAAAACTTTTTTAATGATTATTATTAAAATAACTTTTGCAAGCTATGATAAAAATTTTAATAAAAATATTAACTTTTCTTTTCGAACTTTTTTTACAGTCGTTACTCCTGTAATTATTCAAGATAATCACAAAATATAACATGATAATCACATGTGATTATTCTCCAATATAATATGATTATCATGTGTTTGAGATAATCACAAAATAGGTTTTTGATAATCACATATTATTCATGTGATTATATAGCTATAAAATGTGATTATTATGAAAAAAAAAAAAATTAATAAAAAAAAATTAAAAAATTAAAAAAAGTCAAAATTTTTGTATTTAAAAAATATCTTCTAAAAGTTATTTGAATAAGGAGTTACGAAGAAATTTTTGTAAAATAACGTGTTTTAAATATTTAAATTGACTTTGAAATCATTTCTTACGTTCTCACGATATTTAGATTTCTTATTTGAAAGTAGATCTATTAATATAATATAATATGTGAACTAACTATTAAGAGAGTGTTTGAACGATCTTATTTTTATTAATTGTTTGATTATATTCACATAATAAATTCAAGTTTTAGTGTTAAAAACAGTTTAGTTGCTTATTTTAAGGAAATTTCATAAGTTTAAAATAAGCTTTAAATTTCTGTTTTATCTACTTATAAACAATATGCTTGAGTAATAAACTCATTCAAACGCCTTTTAAACCGCGAAATTCATAAAAAGTAGAAGTCTTTCCGTTAAGGTTAAACTCATTTTTATCCAAATTATATATATATATATATATATAGGGAAAGGATCCATAGGGAAGCTCTAAAATTTGGAGAAGGAGGGAAGTAAATCTTAGCCCTTGATTTTTTTATTAAAAAATATTTTTAACATTCATTGGTGATGAATGTTAAATTTTGAAATTTTTTGTAATTTTTAAAATTTATTTATGATGAAATCAATTATTGAGATTTACTTCCTTGTTTTCTTAATTTTTTTGCTTCCCCCTGGATCCCCACCCTATATATATATCTCATTAAAATAATAGTCCATGTTGAAAGTTATATGTGAAACAAGTAAAATAAGTGTATCATATGAATCACGACATTTGATTATCATTATATTATATCTTTATATTATATAAAATAAAATATTTGAAATCGTGATTGCTCTTTTCAGCTACACTTTGATAAAAGCGTTGGATTGTTACCGAAACCTAATAATGTTGTGTCATGATCAATTTTACCGATAGTTTGAAATGATGAAACAAGATTCAGAGTGCGTCGGTATGCAATCGGCTGATTAAGGTCTCTCTCAATCGTAATGAAAAATTATTGGTTAGTTTCTATCAACTCAACATTATATTAGCTTTTTTAAACTGACTGAAACTAACTAACAACTGCCAACAGTCACTGATCAGCTTTTATTCCTAGGTCCCACACATTATTTAATTTACATATTTAAAACACATTATTTAAAATAAAACACATTATTTAAAATAAAAACATTATATTAATTAAAAAATATATTACATTTCTTAAAAAAAACAAATTACAATAATAAAAAAAACACACTGAATAATTAAAAAGTAGGCTAATCGGAACTCGATTCTTCATCTTCGGCTTCGTGTTCGTGTTCGTCTGAATCTTCATCTTGTGCCGGAAACATTCAACTATACGTTTTTAACACATCTTTCCAATCGGCTTTGATCATTTTTAACCTTTTTGGATGCACGCTTCGGTATTTTTTTACAAAGAAAATTCAACACTTTGAAAGCTAACTTTTTGGTCGAATTATCGGTAATTGTATGAATTGCGGTTTGTTAAAGGCGAGCGGTTTTCTTAACTTCGTCGAGGGCTTCAAACTTTTCGTCTCATAAACTTCTTAATGAAGTAGTCGCGTCCGATGAAACCGAACTTTTTTTAGCCTTGTGACTGGGTGGACAACGTAGTGGATCGTCTTGGAACAACCTTTGAATATTAGCCGCAACAAATGATTTGACCAGTTGGGAGTCACGGGCTTCAAGATTAACGGGTTCCGGATCGGGTTCGAATGTACCTTTGTTGCTCATTACCCCCGGCTCCATAAAAAAATTAGGGTAATTTTTTAGTACATTCCAACATTACTCGTAAATGAATTTATGTCTGCTGTTTTGTTGCTTAAAGTGCTTTCGGGTAGCTTCTAAAACATCTTCATCTCGCGCACCACTTTGAGGGTGAATCTCAAAATAGTTTTTGTAGATTGCGTTGAATTTTCTAACGTCGGGTGCAATTTTATTACATTTGCCCGTAAGTTGATTAACATTACGTTTTTCTGCAACTAACGAATTATAGTCTTTTTGTATTTTTTTTTTCTTTTTTGTAAAAACTCGTGTTAGTTTGCAAGTTTCTTTGTATATGATTTTCGAAACAATGTACTCACCATTCGGCTAAAATTCGTGCTTACTCGTCGGTCCACCGAACTTGCTTCCTTTTTTGCTTCGTGTCTTATTGGATTTCGAGTTGGATTCCAACTTCTACTTCGTCTTCACTCTCTTCAACTTCGTCGTTGGGTACCGAGAAATTTGTTTATTGGTATGGGATCCCGAAGTATGAATTTTGTGGGTGTGAGTTTGGTGAATATTGTGAATATTGTGTTTGTTGTTGTGTTTGGTATTACCCTTGGTAAGCGTAACCATTTCCCGGGTTAGGAATGGGTGCGTATTCTACAAACTTAAATGGTTGAGACGATGTTAGAAAGCTTGTTTTTGTGGATGAAGTACAAGATGGTGAACTTGCGTTTGGGATTGGATTGTTTATCAAATTTCGCCACATATCTTGGGCTATATTTGATGAAAATGTTTTTTTGTTTTGTTTTTGTTGTTAGACATTTTGTGTATAAAATGGGTGTGGTAGTGTGTAGTTTTTGTGTATAAAATGAGTGTGGTAGTGTGTAGTTTTTGTGTATGAAAGGAATGTGTATTTATATGAATTATAGAGTGAAGTAGTTATTTTTTTTTTGTGAATTATACCTGTTTAGAGTGGGTATATATATAGTAGTGATTGTGTATGAATTAGTGGGTAAAATAAATTTAAAAAATATATATATATATTTTAAAAAACTTTGCTTTTAAAATTTTGATTTGTTTGCTTGATTTCAAAATTAAATTTTTTCTATTATTTTTATTTTTCATAACGGAAAAAAAAAAGAAAAGAAATAAAGACTCGTGAACAAAACCGAAGCTCCGTCGGATAATTGACGGTTTCAACCGACGAACCGAACCGGCAGGGCCGTGCCATCGGTGTTGGTTTCGTCGGTTGAAAGTCACAGTTGACCGACGGAACCATTAGCTATGGCCTAAGATCACTATATTCGTTAGAGTTAGAAGCATATAGTTAGTTATTAGTTATATGACGATCACTTAATATATTATGAGTAAGAGGTTTATTTCTTTCATTCTTTCAAAAAAATATACTGGTCCTTCTAATCTTCCATTTAACTAATTAGGTGAAAAAAGTTAGATCTCTTTGAATTGTAATGAGATTTAAAGTACTGGAAGCTTGACATCAAGTATTTGAGCAAGTAGTATTAAGTTGTATCTTGGGTATTTCCCAACCAAGTTATTACATCGGGGTACAAATATTTATAGCAAAAAAAATTGGTGGACGCAAAACGAAAAAGTCCTCCCTACCATATAAGGCAGGCGAGCCAGATTTAGAGCACAATTTATTCGTGTAGGGTATAATTTTAGAGAAAATTACTTAGATAACCAAGTCAACACGAAAATTACAAAAATAAACGTTGTCAGGGTTCCTTTCCATTTCTAGATACACAAATCGCCTATATAAAACCCCCCCTGACTGGCGATCCAAGCGATTGGTGGAAGACCATTAATATTTTGACCAGTGTACACTTAACCCTGCCTTTTGACCGACTTGGACACAAATAGCCGAAATGCATAATCTGGCCGGCGAGCCTGACGATTTGTTTTGAAATATCGAAAACTGTACAAACCTGGTTTTAGGAGATTATGACCGATGGTTCTTCATTTTCATCTCAAGAAATTCTAATTTAGGCGATTTGGGATCCGACAACCATCTTGTACCATTTTAGAATTAAAAACACACGGAATCGGCCTATTTAACAGGGTTGCGGTGGTGGAGGCTTTGGCTTTCGGTGGTGGTTTTTGTGGGTGTCGGTTGTGGAGGGTGTGGATTGCGGTTGTAGTAGGTGGTGGTGGTGGCTTTGGGTTAGATTCCGGTTGTTTTCAGTGGGTAGTGTTGGTTGCTGTGGGTTTGGGTGGTGGTGGTTACTGTTGTTTTGGTAGTGGTGGTTGTTTTGGTTTAGGGTGGTGGCAATGGTTGTGGTTTAGGGTGGTGACAGTGGGTGATGTCGTTGGGTTAGGGTGGTGGCAGTTGTTAGCCGTGGTGGTTGTAGTATTGGGGGGTTTTTTGTGTTTAATGTTTAATTGAACGGTTCAATAATGGGGGCGAATTACAATTGAGACGAGGTATCACTAGTCATCTTTTAACATACTTGTATTAATTTTGGTTACCTTTTATGTGTTTTTTAATATGTTAAATTGATGGGCGTTTTTAGAGAAATGAATTTGATAATTGTTCCAGTTTGAATTAGTTATAGATTGTGTATTTATATAAATGAATTAGATAATTGTTTAGAGAGGATTGTTGCGGTTTCAATTATTTATAGATGACTGCGGTTTGAATAATTTAGATTAGATAATTGTTATGTTAATTTTGAACCCGCTAAGTTAAACTGTGTATTTATGTGAATGGATTAGATAATAGATAATTTTTTAGTGAGGATTGTTGCGGTTTCAATTAGTTATAAATTGTTGCAGTTTGATTGTTGTGGTTTCAATTAGTTATAGATCGTTGTGGTTTGAATAATTTATATTAGAGAGCTGTTATGTTCTTTATAAGCCGTCAAGTCAAATTGCATATTTATACAAATGAATTAGATAATAGATAATTGTTTAGAGAGGATTGTTAAGGTTTCAATTAATTATAAATCGTTGCGGTTTGATTGTTGTGGTTTGAATTAGTTCATAGATTGTTGCGGTTTAAATCAATCTATTAGATAATTGTTATGTTAATTTTATATAAATGAATTATATAATTGTTTAGAGAGGATAGTTGCGGTTTGAATTAGGTATAGATTGTTCGGTTTCAATGACTTATAGATTGTTGCGTTTTGAATAATGTATATTAGAAATGCCTTAACATGAGAAACTTTGTTAGTCTATTCGGATTGCATATCTTATTAGGTAATTGTTACGTAATTGATATGTTTATATTTGAAAAATATAATGGTAATGTGTTATAAAACGAAAAAGACATTTTGAATTTTTTTTTAAAATATGGAAAAGTCATACATGAACGATGTGAATTAATATGTTGTTTTGTTTTATTTATTTTAATTATAATTATAATTTGTATTTTATTGTGTCACACCCCGCTAAAGCGGAAACACGAGATGTAACAGTACAATGATTTCATAATCGAAAATTACAAAACGTCACCGTTCAACAGTCTACAAATAATACATAACATTATGTCTTACAAGCGTTTACAGCACGAAGTGAATAACCTAAACACACAATTACATTCAAGAGATACAATTTCCGTAACACAACAACAGCATAAGTCGTCTAGCGGGTTTAGCTTCGATAGACAAGTTGAGACTAATTCCTGAAAAGCATGTAAAAATACAGGTCAACTATGAAACATAGTTGGTGAGTACACAGGGTTTGTGAAATGATAGACTTTCTTTAAAGGTTTATGAAGTTTGGTTCAAACGTTACACGTACTTCATGATTAGTTTGTAAAATTCTTTGTTTAGTGCCAAGCTCATACGACTAAGATAATTAACCAATCCTCAGTTTAAAATGATCATCGGATAATAGTCAAAGGTTATTTCATAGTAATTATACAAGGGATTAGTTGACTTAAAGCTCTTTTAAGAGTGATCTTTATTTAAATGTTAAATTCCTTTATGAATCGATATCTTAGTTGTAAATGAAGTTTATATAATAGTGGAACTCTTTTAAAAGTAATACTTTAGAAACCTAATTAAAAGTCATAATTCATTTATAACTCCATACTCATATTATTAAAAGAACATTTAAGGTTTACAAAACTCACGATATGGTAGGTATGATAAATACAAATTAAGTATGTAAAACTTATTTAATAAGTTCAAGTTATGTTTTATAAAGTTAATGGTGAGTTCTCTTTCAAGCAAACTGTTCGTCATTTAGACGAATCATTATATCGAATTTCACAAGAAAACATGGTGTCATTGAAACTACATCTTTAATTGTCAAAATCCCAATGATTTATAATTTAATAACTCCGGTTATATTCGTAAAGTTAAAGAAGTAATGATTCGAATTACATAACCTGATAACGTCCAAGTTGTGATATTTAAAATTTAAAGAAAGGTTACTTCAAATAACAATGTCATGGTAGAGCTCGGCCTTAAGTTGATAATTCATAAAGTATCCTCATTTCGGATAACTATGTCATTTTATAAAATATAAGTCGCAAGTTTATCGTTTTAAGCGACATCATTTACGTGTCAAAGCGCCATACGTTAATGGGTGTTTACGAAATCACTATGCCATTACATTTTATTTATAAAATTGATGATCAAATTATGCTTGAGCCCACAACCAAACCTACGACCGATAAACCCTTGCCCCAAACAGTGATGCCCTACCGTTGGCATTTAGGATGATGGAATGCACTCACGTGGCCGCGTGAGTGGGGAGGTGGTCTCGCTCCCAAATAGTACTATTCATATGCATCATTTGGCTCATAAAGAGTTAATGGTCGTGTAGAGATACCGGGGACTTTAGATACGATAGAAATCAAGCATATAATCATGTAACATTGATAAGCATTCACGATATTGTTTTGAAATTTAGCATAGTATAGCATAGCACAATAATCATATCATGGCATTCGTAATTTAAGTGCATCATAAAACACATCATTTTCAAGTATATAAATCATTCAAGTCATTCATGCATGCTTTTCACCCCCAAAACATTTAGATAAGGCGTTAAAATAGGGGCTGAGTACTCACAATTGTTAGTATGCGTACGGTAATGGATGTAAGGCGCGTTTCGACCAAGAGTGACTCCTATCCAAGACCTACAAATACAAGGTTCCTAATTAGATTGTTGGCTAAGATGGCTTGTTAAGATTGCTTAGTTAGTCGTTTGTGTTACAAAGTGCCGTTAAAGTTTGATTTGTCGTTGTTGGTAATCACTCGGGTTGTGATTAAAATAATGTAAACACTTGAAAACAGATTTCAAAAATTACCAAACTTGGTATAAAACATGGAAAATAATTCACAAATTTTCTGTGAAAATTTGGGAATTTTTAGATTTACAGATTATTTTTAATCATTTCTTGACCAAAAGAGTGAGATAAATAGGAGAAAAATAGTAATTATTCTTGAAAAATTCCGAAATTTTTACTAGATCAGTTTTAAGTCATTTCTAAGTTTGTGTAAAAATTTCATGCCATTTTGGGCTCTGGAACATTGGTTCCCAATCGTAAGTGTTTTAACAAACCGTACATCGGTTAACACATCTAAACAATTCTAATGAGTGTTAAATTTTGAGGATAGTGTCATTTTATGTGGAAAATGACACAGTAATTTTCCCATATTTTTCTGATGTCAAAAAGTATTTTTTATGAATATTTTCTCCTTTTAGAGACTTTACTTGCATTAAACCAAGAAAAATGCTTTAGTTTTCCCAAAAATTCTCATTTTTATTTTCAAGGTTCTTTTCAAGACATAGATACTGAGAAAAATCACCCTCAAATTTTAAACACGTTTTATCTATATTTTGTGTATTTTACATTCATCATAACAACATCATTCCTACATCTACAAGACCAAGATTATGCATGTTATTCACGCATTTTCTAAAAATACTTAAGTATCAAGATAAAATCCTATATTTTTATGATACTGAGATATATGTGTTAGGAATATAAAATAATTTTCTCAAATGTTTTTGAATAGTTTAAGACCCTTAAACAAATATCAATTCATGATGTTCACAGAAACATTACTGTTTGCGCACCAGTTTTGTTTGGTACATTTGGGGGTCTTAAACTCAATGGATTTGAATGAGACCAGTGGGCTTTGAAAGGTAAGACATTGAACTAAATTCCAGAAGAAGAATCAAGATTTTTGGACCATTATTCACTGAGTTATGGTCGTCTCAAGTGAGGTCAAAAATCTGGACAGATTCATATAAGACAATAGCAATCTTTTTGGTGTGTTTCCACATCTCACGATTTTTAGACCTCATCCAATGATTGAGGCTTTGTCTTACATGCATGAATATGTACTTTTACAGAGATAAAAATATACTTTAACATAAAATAAGATTTAGATACTAAAATGGTACATGCAAGCCCAAAAATCGGGTTTTTGGGTTCTTTTTCAAGAACACCCCTTGCTACCAAGCTCTAGATCCTATGTGCTCCTTTAAATCTTTGATCTAACACATTCTTGGTGTTAAAATACATTAAAGATGTGTTAGATATGATTCTTAGTAGTTTAAACTTTTTATTCCAACTAGAACTAGTAAATAGCATCAAAACACAAAGAAAAAGACGATTTTCGGTTTGTTTTCGGTTTGATCATGGGTTGCCCTTAGTTTTTGACACTTAAACAAGTGTAAGGGAACCTACAAACTTACAAACCTTTTATTGAGGGTTTTAGCCATGGAAAAAGGCATAAAATCCGTTTTTCATCAAGGTTCAAAGTAGAGATTACAAGAAAGGAGACTAGGGATGAATGTTTTACCTTTGAATGATGGATTTAGATGTAAGAACACTTTGAAGATGGCAATTTTTGATTGAAAGAGGGCTGGAAATGGTGGTGTTCTTGAGAGAAAGTAGAGAGAAGTTGAGAGAAAAAAAAATGAATGATTGAAGTGTGGGGAAGTGGTGGAGTGTGCATGTAATCAATTGGGGTTTTGGGGAGTGGAGTAGTCAAGAAAAAGGGGGGAAAAGGGGCTGGCCGTTTTTAGGGGGGGGAGGGAGTAAAAAAAAATTTTTTTTTTTTTTTTTTTATGTTAAGTAATTAAAGGCTTAAATGTTACATATTGTTTTGGTATAAGTTTGTACATATTGAAATGTTTAATTGTGATGTTTTAATGGTTGAAATTGGAGTTATAAAATTTTATTTTCTAAGTTTATAATTCTCATCAAAATACATTAGATTCGCTTACAATTGACATTCACGAGTTAATTAACCGATTTCTGGTTGTGTTTACCGAGTTACGAAATTTCAGGTTAAATTCCGATTTTTGCGATATGATAATTATTTTGTGATGACTTATGAAATTTAATTTTATTAGTTTTCTTTGGCACTTTGTAATCTAATTTAATATTTCTCAAAGTCTTATAGCTAAGCAATCTTCTAAGGCGTTACGCGATTTCGGTAACTTACGGACTCGGTACTTAAGGAGTTGAATCTAGACTTTTTCAGTAGGATCTTAAGGTGCTGTAAACGTAACTAAAAGTACTAGGATTCTAATTTCGGTGTTGACCTGAGATTTTTGACAGTTGTCACATATTGACTAATATTTGTTGTTTTTTGTAATGAAGACGTATGCCGCTCTTATCACCATGAGGAGTAGGATGACTATTCTACCAGAGATGCAGAAAAAGTTACAGTATACCCTAGAGAAGCATTATTTAGGCATATATGTTTTGGTAGATGGTTGGATATTCTTCATTTCCAAGTAAAGGGTCATCTTCTACACATGATTAGACAGATGCAGCTTGAATTGCGTCAGCCGCATGATACGAAGGTTGATCCGTTGGTATATGAGGTCAGGGCTTACCGTTTAAAGTTCGGACCCAGAGAGTTTTGTTTGATTACAAGATTACACGGATAGATTGGGTGGAATACCAAGCCAAGATGAGTATTCCGACACGTAACAACAGAGTCGATTCACTTGCAGGACCTTCATAACTTGTACTACGGACCTGATTTTGCCACTCTATCCGACTTAGATGCAATCCGTGTATGTCTGTTAGTTGTGTTGGAGCTTGTTTTTCTGGGAGTCAGTGGTGACATGCAAAACGTGGTGGACCCCGATTTGTTGGAGCTGGTAGAGGATTTGGATGCGTGGAACCGTTTTTCATGGGGATCTCATGAATGGCTAATTACACACGCACAACTAAAGGATGTGGTACCTATTAGAAGGACGAAACATTGAAAGATGGTGAAGCATAGTCCTCCGAAAAAGTAGAATTATACATTGATGGGATTTATTTGGACATTTAAGGTGAAATAATTAACCAAATTTTACAACTTTTTTAAAATGGGATGTTAATATAGTTTGTAATTAAATTTGTTATGTTTTTATGTTTTTTAGATATGGATTTTGGAGACGTTTCCCATATGTCGAGAGTGGTGGATAGCTTGTGAAGACATGCTCCCGAGGGGAATTCGGTGGGACAAGAATGTTTTGTTTAAAATGGAGCATCAATATCTCTTGACCGACCCGTTTGATCCTTTAATTATTTTTACTTTAATTTATTTGAATATGTTAATTACAATTAACTAACCAAAATGGTGTTTGTAGCCGAACGTTTCTCGACATACGCTACAGTTGCTTCCTAAGAGGCCCGTACGAATTGGTGGATAGCGAGCATGGACTGCTTTGACGATCAAGTAAGAGATGGTGTTTCTCGTCAACCTCCAGGTACTCGTCGCAGGCCTCAGACAAATGTGCATTTCTTTCAAGAGGAGGATGACGCTGCGAGTGTTGCGATGCCTCCTCCTCCACCGCGTTTGAAGGCAACGCCTATACATGTTCCTTCTTTAGAGGAACGTTTTATCCATTTACAGCGAGATCATGAGCTACTACAAAATGATCATCGAGAACTAAAATAATTTTGTCTGTAGTTGCATCATCATTTTTTGGCGTTAGAGCAGCAGGTTCGTGTGAGTGCGTTTTATAATGTTGTTGATAGTTTAAACTTAGCATTTAAATAGAACTTATTAATTATTTTGCTATTGAAATGTAGCTTTTCAATACTCAACAGAAACAACATGCTGTACCGATCTTGTAACCGAACCTGTATCGGATCCTGTACCCGATCGAGATGATGGTCCTTTGACCCAATCCAATGAAGCTATTGATAACACATATTTTAGATTTCAATTTAGATGTGAGCTTCTTATATTTTCCTGAGAAGGTGCGTATTAATTAACATTATCTATTTGTTATAATAATACGTATATATAGCTTTTCATTGATACATATTTTTTTTTAAAAGACGGACGTTGTTGATCGGGACACCCAAACATATGCTAGCGTTCAGTCTTTGTCCGAGATAGTAACGCCAAATGCTGATCAAATCTCAAAAGTGCAACTTGATAGCATGATGGCATCACTTCACAATACAATGGTAATTGAAAATAATTCATGGTTGTCAATTGTTACATATTTTTTGGTTTGCTTAATATATTTTAAATGAATAGATATTTAAATAAATTGTGAAATATACAGGAGGGCACGTCGGTGGATATGCCACATAGAGATAAGAGGATAAAGAAGACCGGGTAGTATGTGAAATCGCCATTCTGTCCATTACTGGACATGACTCCGATAATAAAAAATGATAAGAAGAAAAAATATGTTGTTTCGCGTGTTTCTAAGTTGACACTTGAAAGTTATTTGGAGGTATTACTTAGATTGAAGTTAAGTAAAACTTTTTATTGCCTAAAGCTTCAAATATTGAATTATTCTCTCATTGCTATAGGATTTTACACCCGAGCGAAACATGAAGAAAATTAATAATGAACTGGTTCTTATTGTTGATGATACCGCTAAGAGGGTCCAGAAAAATGACCAAGGAGATGGCGACGGTGGAGGTATTGAAGTTAAGGGAACTGCCAATGTGGAACGAGGTATAAGTTAGTAATTTGCGTTACATGATTGACTATTACTACTATAATATTTTAGTAATTCTGTCGGGTGTTATAGGATTTTGAACGAATATAAGGAGATCTTTCCATCCCTATTATGGACAATGATTTTGATGAATGGCTAAAGTCCGAAAGATCAATAAAAATTCACATGTTATTTAGAAAAAAGTTGTCTTGGTATAGAAAGTTATGGCACATTCTACTTTGTCGAGAATGCCCCCCACCCCCCCCCCCCCACCCCCGGAGGATAAATTACTGGGTGAGAGGACAGAAGATGGATGGCTTTACAATACAATAAGTAATTCCTATTTAATGTTGTATTATTTTTGTATACCTAATAATTTTGGCTATTAACAAACGTTATAAAATATACAACAATATCCGAGTGTGGATAGACTACCTGAACACACTTAGACCTTTAGATGTTGACTGATTTGCGATTGACCCTTTTTTCTTGTCCACTCTCCATTCAACTAATCATACATTGTCAACATATTATTCTAATGGTGTAATGTTCCATGGGAACTAGAAAGGCGTCAGTCTTTTAAGTGTATTTAAGCTTCAAATTTAAATTAATTATAGGTCTCTAAAATTGTGGATATTATATGCAAGATAATGCATAACTAATCCCATACACATTTTATGCAGGTATTTTTGCCTGCAAATAAGCCAGAAAAACAATTTTGCCTTTTGGAGTTTGAGATTGCAAGTGGAACTTTTACATACTACGATAGCATGATGACGTTCGATACCGATGGAAGTGTAACAAGGGATTAGTATTGGACATAATTAGAGGATAGCATAAGGAAAAAAATATCAGACTTTTTAGGTAGAAGTGATATACGAGAGTAAAGGTATCAACAAAGAGAAATACACCATCACATTTACGACTTATCCGAAAGAGCTCACTCCCCAATAGGCCGGTTGTTTTGGTGATTGTGGGATTTTTGTATGTACGTTTATGTATCGTTTGACATTTAACAAGCCGGTTCTACTAGATGTACATCCTCAACATGCCAATTTGTGGTATCGCGAGAGTATGACTAGACTTTTTTATGTAGGTATTTTAGATGAATATATTTATATATGTTGGTGTACATGAAATTTTTGTCTAAACATGATTGTCATCATAACTTTATTCTAAAATTAAAAAGCCTTATATTGACTGACGGATAACAAAGTTACAATAAACGTCTAAAATTCATTCAAGTCGACAGTAGAATATACAAATGATTGTGTAGATGTCATGGACACACGACATTGACTGTTCTTACGGTCATCGACACCACATCGTTGTACAAATTATTTTTTACACATTTTCTCCCCTTGATGGAATACGTCCACTGTTTTTGGGTCAGGTGCATTGCGTTTAGTGATATTGGGTGGTAAAAGCTTTTGAAAATTTTCAGGAATGATCCAACTAGCTATGTCTCATACAAAGTTAGTTTCCTTTGTATATGTTGCCTTATAAGTTGGAATGGTGAACTAGTGTTTTGCTAACTCAACACAATCAGTTATTCCGATTTCCTTTAACACTGTTATAACGTTACTACATGGTAACCCAGAATGTTGCCATTTTAAACATAATCACTCTATTGTCTCCAAATCCATATGAGAATCTTGTTTTCTATCGTTAACTTGGTAACAATAGCGACTAAAGCCGTATACTCTCCATCTGCCGGATTTCAAAATTGTTCGATGAACTTTATTCTCCGCGTAAGGTGTAAGTGTATGGCCTAGTTGTACGTACTTACATGTTTGATACTACAAAAATGTTCATATAACTATTCGTTTAGATGGGTTAATATATAACAAATTAAGTTCACGTACATGAATCGTCTTGTCTTTCGAAGTACCACCTTTAAACCAGACCTCTAAAATCTCCATCAACATGGTAATTGGCATTTTCTATGCCTCCCTGCTTAATGCATTAATCAAATCAACACAGTTTGACGATATGTAATTGTATCGATTCACAGGGCTATGAACCCTAGCCCATCTAGCTTCGCCAACATCGATAAGCTTACCATGTGTGTCTGCATCTATACCAAGAAGTTAATTCATATAATAATAATACACAACCACTGTATAAACTTTGCATATCTTCCTAAATAACCAATCATATTTTTTAAGTAGGTTCACGTTCATCAATAAGTGACGACAACATAACCTATGAAATGCATTTGGGAAGATTTCTATTATGCCTTGATGAATGCCTAAATGTCTATCAGAAATGAAAACCAAATATGAAATATCTCCTATGCATTTGCTTCAAATCCAACATAAACCAAGTCCAGGTTGCATCGGACTCACCTCCACACAACCCAAAAGCGAGAAGCACAATTTGGTTATTTCCATCCATTCCTATAGCAAGAAAATTAGAACCCGGATATTTTCCTCTTAAATGTGCTCCATCTACTATTATTAGAGGTCTCAAAATGCTTGAGAAAAGTTCGTATATGTAATTATAACATACAACATTATATAACTACCATAAAATAAGCTAATAACAATTTTTAAACAATTAGATGCAGTTTATTACAAGTAATAGAATTAAAAACTTACCTAAACACCCATGGGGACAAAACACATCTCGGACCGGCCATACTGATCCGTCTTAATGTCCTCATGCGTTCTAGGATTTCTAAGCTTCAAGTTTAGTAAATAATACGACAACTTGCTAAACGACTCTGCATGACCACCTCTCAACTTCTCCAAAGCAGCTTCCCTACCACGCCAAGCTTGCTAATAAGAAATCTTAATGTGATAAGTATTTTCGATATCTTCCATGATATCTTTTGGCCTTAAGCTCTGTTGGGATCTTTCAACTTATCCATTATAATATCACTGAGTACCTCTTTGTACGCGTTCCAATGCTTGGTCTGTAGTTGTTTCTTTGAACAACTATGGACGTCATACAAGTTGGTAACCTAGAAAGGTTCGCCATGTTTTGCACGATTAGTTACTATCTTTTAGTTACATCCTGTATTATAACATACAACATCATACCTCATTTTCGATGAATTTCTTACTACTGATATCCGTCTTCAATCAATTTTTGGGCAATAACGTTCTTGCAATGTTGTTTGTTGGAAATCCACCTACCTTTAGCCAACTTAAATGTGATCTTGCCGTATATATTTGTGGTAGTTTTTGTTTAATATTTTAAGGTGGGGTTGGTAGTGGGTTAGGCATATTAATAAATGTGTTTTCTTTCCAATCTTTAGGAGATATGTATTTTACATTAACACCTTCGTTTTCATTTTCTTCGCCACTAATGAATCCATAATCACTATCACTTTCTTCTCCATATTCTTCGGCATGATCTTCCCCTTGATCTTCCCATCCTTCTTGTTCACTTTCTACATTCCCTTCTCGACAAGATCATAGTGTTTTTGCGACGGTCCTACATCGTAATTCTGCTCTCATGATGCACCGACTTTATAGGATGGTTTTGTTGATAAACCGATGTCAACCAACTGTTGTGTTTGGTAATTTGGAATTTCCTTAAAAAGTGATTGAGATTGAGTTTGGAAAAAATTATGGTTTTGATATGTTTGATCAATAAAAAATGGATGACGATATTGAGTTGATTGATGATACTGAGATGAGGGAATACACAAATTTAATTGTTGATTTAGATAATGAGAAAGTGGTTTATGTGTACTAGGAATTTCTACTTGATTATTTGGTTGGGTTATAGAAGGCATAAGAACAAACAACTTCTATTGGTTTTTCTATCGCATTACCGACAACTTCTACAAAGATAGAAACTTCGTCATCATCAGTAATTTTCATTGGATAATCCTTGGATGACAGTTTATAAGATAAACTATATCCATGATCCATATCTATATTGAACTTCTTTTCCACATATGTCACTAACTTGTTATATGTAGTATTGATGCTCAAGTTAACACCACGTCTAGTGGTAGTTGTCACAAAAATTACCTTAACATCTTTTTGAGAATTCATTACCTACACTAATGAAACAAATTAACTACGTTAAAAAACAAACATTCCACTTATTCAGGAAAACTGTAAGAATAACATTCCATCATATTATAAAACTGTCAACTATCTATCTATAGCAGTATGTATGCAATCATTCACAATAAAAATGGATACATATTATAAACGCCAACTATTTAAAACAATAATCTATTTAACACAACCAATTAAATGAATCAAGCAAATGACATTCAATTATATCACCTACTTGCATGAAAAATGAACATATACAACCAAAATATATAATCGCCTACTTGCTCGAAAATCGATATTCTAAACAATCATAGGGTTCCCCGGATGTAAATCTAGCCGGTTTATATTGTCAATGTCATCAAGGTACAAGTCTAAAAAGTTAAACTAAAACTTCATATTAATGTTACATTATTGTAAATGTTAATACAAACCCATTTTCTATACACAAATATATTGCCCTAAAACATCATTAAATGATTTCAAGACTCATCTTATTAATTTTATCACTAAATTCAATCTATCAAAATAATAAAAGTCACTTTTTCACCACTATGAACAAATTAACATACACGATTTAATAACATCAAATTTAAAAAATGAAGTTTGTAACAAAAATACAAGAGAAATTAACACAAACATATTAATAAAGTTGATAGATAAAAATTGGGAAAATACAACAGATAAGCAACGTACTGCCACTCATTGTTTTATTTATGCAAGCTACCTTTTTTATTGTCTAAGTATGCAACAAACCGTAAGAAACCTTGTCTAGATACGTAATATGGTAACCAGTTACCGATTGTCCCGGTAAACTGGATTTCGTAAGAATTTTTTTTTTTCTTTTTAAATATGATGTGGTTAATATTAATTGAATAAACTGTCCGGATAAGCAACGTACTGCAAAAATTTGTTCCATGTATACAACCTACCCTTTTTATTTAACTATTTTCACAAATGATAAAAATCATGATATTTTTGTTGAAGATAAACTAACAACTTATACACATTCATAAGCATCATAAATGTGATAATTTAGAAATTAAAATAAAAATACAAAACTTAACAACATACAAAGATTAGTCAAAAATTCAAGTAATTTACGAAATTTATTATAAGCATCCATACGTTATCAAATAAAGTTTCACAATCTCAATTTAAAAATTAAAAACTAATTTTTATAACAAACTAGAGGGAAATAAATTACTCTTTAAGTGTCTTGCTCCCTCTAAAGAAACTGCTCCCTAAAAATCCGGTGGTCCAACAAAGTCCCTTTTATTTGGCAAATACACGGAACCCGAAAAAATGAAATGCAAAATCGACAGGATCGCTGGTTAGAATTTGCATTTCGACGATTTCCAAAACATCCTCTACCGCCCTTTGTCGAACACGTGTCATGCTTCGAATGGGGGTAGGGATAATCGCCTGGCTCGCCGGTTGGGATTTGCATTTAGGCGATTTGTGATTAACACGTGTCGGCCGGTTAGGATTTCAAGACTTGGTCAAAGGGAAGGGTTTTGGTGGACACGTGTAGTGAAATGGCCCAATCGCTTGGATCGCCGATCGTCTTTTTCTATTTAGGCGATTAGGTTTTCTAGATTTGAAAAGTACGTCTGATAATGTCTATTTTAGTATTTTTTTAATTTTAAAATGTCTATTTAAATAATTTTTTCATTTAAATATTATTTTTTTGGATAAAATTTTATTTCACATATGCTTAAAAGAATGGGTAAAAAAAAATAATTTTCCTATTTTATATAGACCAAAAGTTTTAGTAATTTAATGTTCATAGCAATATGTTTATGATTATGACGTACAACTATCAAACAGCTTCAACGGTGAACTTTATGGTCAGGATAGAAGCATTGGCGATAGTTTCTAAAACAAAAGGGTATGTTTTGTAATAAAACTACAGTAGTAGGGTGTTAGTGAAACTTTCTTTATAAGAATAGAATAAAAAATAGGAAGCGGGTTTTAGTAGCAAAGTTTATATACCGATATATGCCTATTTGTAGAGAGTTCTATTTCCTGTTCCAGTGGGGCCATCCAACAACTCTATTCGCTGTCACGTGGCATAACAGGCTGAAAAGTTAGCGGATAAGGCGCAAAATGGACTGCAATATATATGTGTCATGAGTGACGTCACGATTACAATGAGAGAGCACGTGAGCTGTGCCAACTTATTTTGAAATTTCACAGTCCGTGTTCTTTTAGAGATAATATGGAAAAAGACACGTTCGGAATATTATAATCTTTTTTCGGAATCAGTACCATTTACATTACAAATATATCAAAGTTTAGTTGTATTGGTTATAAAATACATAAAGATATATATTATTGAACGATTTTTTATAAAGTTTACAGGAAAATCTTACAAATTTTAGGGGACCGTAGTTCATTTATATAATTGTGCAGGACTAACACAATAACATAATTTTCTACTTTAATGTTCCCCTACAATTAAAGTGACGATGAAACAGACGTTCAAACTGAAGTATAAATATATAAAACATTAAAAAATGAATGTAATAATTAAGATAAAACATAAAAAAGCATGATAGCTAAACACCTAAGACATGTTTCGAGTGTGGTGGCACAAAGATAAAAACAGCAATTGCCGACTAAGATGTTTCGTAGCAAATAATTTGTTTTTCTTCGCCGCGGAAACAAGATATTAAGTGGAGATTCGAATGAAAAGAGATGTCGCTCTAGAAAATAAATGATTTTGAGGAAACATCCTTACTAAGGATATCTTTGGTGGCTAACTGAGTTAGACCAGTTAGTTAAGTAATAGAGATTGATTTTTTTTTTATTTATTTATGAAAAATGAACTTAATTTGATGTTGTATATAATTTTGGATAATGAGGATTACTTGGGTAAACTTTATAGATAAGAAGATATAACATTCGTGTATATAGATAGTAGAGTTTTACATGTCTCATAAAGTAATACTAAGACATGAAAGAAAAAAAGACAATAATTAAAACCCAATATATCATTTAAAACCACACTTTCACCAGGAAAAAATGATTCATCAATGAAAATTTCAAGATTCCATCACAGG
The DNA here is from genome assembly GCA_963921325.1 of Logfia minima. NCBI lineage: Eukaryota > Viridiplantae > Streptophyta > Magnoliopsida > Asterales > Asteraceae > Logfia > Logfia minima. The sequence goes on along the minus strand of OY992772.1, from coordinate 21,971,588 downwards.
CCTTTCACTGTTGTGACCAGCTTGTAAATGAAATAAAGAAATTTTAAATCTCCGTTGTTACAACCCCTTCACAACCGTGATGAGCAGAGGGACGAAACTAAAAGATGCCATCACAAGCCCTTCACATCTGTCATAAGCCTGTGATGAAAATTAAGAACTGCACGTCCGCTGTTAGGGCCCTTTCACAGCCGTGATGTACCTAGGGATAGAGTAGAATAACATCTAAGAAACGCATTCGATAAACACCAACCTATAATCCATATGAAGCACATGACTAACATAAAAATCAGCAATCCTCGAGCATCAAGGAATTCGGTAACTTCCATTTCTCAATCATACGAGAAGCACGATCCGTTTGCTTGTATCGAAAGGAGTAAAGACGGAGACGGATCACGTCAATAATATCATACACCAGCTTATTAATTAATCTTCTACCCTTCTTGAAAAGACGAGAATTGCATTCTTGCCAAATGAGAGTTGCGTTCTTCCCAAACGAAATACGTTGTTGCTCCAAGGACAAGCTTCAAAACAACACTAGAGACTGTCTTCCAAGGAGCAATCGGTTTTAACCAAGAAATTGAATCCACCAAGAAATTTGATGTAAGTTGCCAACCTGAAAATTGCTTTACCCTTGACCATACCTGCAAGGAAAAAGAGCACTAAAAAAATAGGTGAGTATGTGAATCTGGTTGTGTACCACAAAGAAGACATCGAATCAAGTTTAAGTCAGTAGGAGAACAAGAATGGGTTAGCCAACTAGCTAAGTAGTGGGTATCGATTATACCACCCAATCGATCATCTCTAAGAATTATCAAGAACCACATCTGCAATCGTATATGTAAGCCGAAGCTCCCTAGTGATTACATGGTTAGTAAGAAAAGATGAAAGTGGGCAAATTGGGTCCCAATTGTCAAACCAAAACGAGACAGATCGACCATCACCAACAAGATACCAGAGATGATCCTGAAGAACATCTTGAATACGGACCAACTTCCTCCATCCCTAACTCATATCTCCATTTAATAGGATATCCCAAAAACTCCTCCCCCGAAGTTTATGCATATGAATCCAACAAACCCACAGTGATTCCTTATGAGTCAAAAAGGTTCCAAACATGAGTCATTATCAGAGCAACATTCCAATCGATGTGTCTACGAATCTCAAGACCCCCTTCCCCCTCTTTCTTTGGTATACAAACAACATCCCAAGAAACTTTTAACTTTCCCATGCTTCATCTCCCATTGACACCATAGGAAGCCTCTAATTAAACGTTCAATCTCATTGACAATCTCCATGGGAAGTATAAAGACAGTAACGCAATAACCCTAGAGTGATGAGAGGCTGAATTGACAAGCTACAACCAACCCGCAAATGAAAGAGACTTGTTTTTCCAGTTCCGAACCCTATTACGCACCTTCTCCACTAACAGCTTACAATCATGAGTAAGAAGCCGAGAAAAGATCAATGGAACACTGAAATATCTCACCGGAAATTCTCCTTTAGAAAAAGTCATGATTTGAAGAATAGAATTCCTTCACGATGGGGAATTTATTATCCCCTATACAAAAAAGTGCTTCCTTCACTTCAGCCTTGGATACCTCGCAAACCATAGCATTAGTTATGCCCTCTAATAGCTGATTAGGGAAAAGATCTGAAACATCCATATCATTTTCCTGTTTCTTTTCTCCGAAAAACTGCTTATAATGTTCCACATAAGCCTTAGGAGCATGATTACCATCATGAAGAACCCCATGGACATCTTGAATCAAATCAATACGAGTCTTACTTGCCTTATCTTTCACTACATTGTGGAAGTCTTTTGTTTTAGAAATCGCTCCTCATCCATAACCGATGCATTAAAAACCATCAGCCACATACTAGTTTCTTCTCTTAACTCCTTAGAATTAGGGTTACTGGCTAAAGCATGTTGAACCTCATCAAGTTCAATCTGAATGTTAGACACTCGTTCATTCAAATTATCGTGTTGCTTCATCAATTTACGTAATGGTTGCTAAAGACTTTTCAACTTGTGAGTGATCCGATATTAAAACCCTTCACTTGTTCCTTCCATTTATCTTCAACAATCTATTTAAAATGAGCCATGTGAACAAGAAATTTAATGAATTTAAAAGGCCTAACGAACCTATTTTGCGTCGTAGCTAACCTCAAAACAGTCGGCGAATGATCATATATACCGTATGGCTGAAAGATAGCTACAGTCCTAGGCCAGTCATTCAATAAGTGAATATTACCCATAACTCTATCCTACTTCCTTAGAATACCTTCCTGACTACTTGGTTTTTGATTCCATGTTAAATGGAGACCCGTTTTTTAATGTCAACCACATCAATATCTTCAACACATTCCTTAAATTCCCACATAGCAATAGACAACCCCGATGGACCAGAGTAAGTATCTTCCAAATTCAAAGAAACAATAAAGTCACCCATTAATGGTTTGTCATTCACAAACATCTGATGCCCTGTAAATCCTTCCACAAATCCCACCCGATGAATATAATTATTTCCTGCCTAAAAAATCGTACATAAAAAAGATTTGTGATTGTCCTTAATCATAAATTGACAATGAACCCGATCCGACCCTGAAAGCAACATGAAGTTCTTCATTTGATGATCCCAACCAAGAATAATTCTTGAACCACCACCACCATAACTTGCATTAGAAATCCAACTCCAATGGCTAAACACCTTAGAGCAGATTTTTTTGCAAGTTTGCAGTATGAATATGAGACTCAAGAATTGCACAAAGACTTAAGTTATTTTCACTAACCACCTATTGAACCTCCTTTTGCGTATGCGATGGATTGCCCTTTGGGCCTTTTTTTTTATATAAAGAAGAATAATTCAATTTAAAAGTTAGAGATAATAATTTGTAGAAGATTATCAATAAACGATAAAGTAAAAGAAAATTTTGAAGATATATAAGTGATAAGGAAGAAGTATGAGATTGTAGGTTCGCAGGACAAAATTTGTAACACCCACTCTTGTGGCTTAGGGGTAATTAGGTAATTTCCTTCACCCTATATTTAATTACAAGTTTATGTTACTCAAATATGTTTATTAGATAGGAAAGTTAGATAAATGTCGAATAGTTAATTGTGTCAGGTAAATTAGTAATAGTTGTAAATTAAATTAGTTGTTGGTAAAATAAAACATCTTGAATCGCAAAACGGTTTTCAGGTTCTAGACAATACACCAATTAGTGATTAAATTGGGCAAGTTGGCGGTATTGGTAGGTGATATATAATCCCCTAACTCCTTCATTTCACCTCATTTGTTACCTTCACATTTCTTCAAATCTCCTTCAAGCTCTATGTTCAAAAATCACGAAATTAACATTCCTTGAATTGTGTTAATAACTTGCTGTGAAACCTGGTTTTATTTACTATCAGCATCATCATCTTCATCTCGTTCATATTTTTGAAATTGTAAACATTTTGCTATTTTTAAGTAATAAACTTGAAATTGAGTCAAACTTTGAAATGAGTGTGTAATTGAGCTTGAAATCTTGTTATTTGATGTCTAGATGATGTTAGAAAGCTTGTTTGATGGTTAGGAAACCGAAATTTTGAGTTGGATGAAAAAATGGTTCGTTTTTGGTGATTCTGCGGTTCGGTTCGCAGTTTGGTGTTCATCCTGCGAACCCAGATTGACCTGCAAACTGAGTTTGGTCTGCGAACCGAACTCAGTCTACGAACTGAGTTCTGGTATGCGAACCGAACCCAGTTGCGAACTGAGTTTGGTCTGCGAACCGAACTCAGTCTGCGAACTGAGTTCTGGTCTGCGAACCGAACCCAGTTGCGAACCGAGTTTCCTGCGAACTGAGATTTTTGTCTTTTTCTGCAAATTTTAAAAATGCATAAGTAAAAGGTTATACTTTTAGCGACCAAAAATTGAAAGATTCCTTTTTAACTGCGGATCGGACTTTTATTATTCCTTGAATACAGGGGTCACCTGTTTGATTAAATACGTTATAATAATGATTCGAAATTTGGTTAATTGAGTAAATAATTAAATAAGCAAATTTTTATAACTTGATATAATTGATAGTTGTAGAGCGGTTATAACAGATAGATTGTAACTTGATAATTGTTTATTATCTGGATAATATGCATTGAGATATGTTATACGATTACAAGATGAGTTACTAATTCATTATCTGTTGTATTCTCAGATCAGTCAAAGACTCAGTAATATAAGAATTCTGAGAGGTGGAAGGTAGCAGACAGGTGAGTGGATCTACAACTCATAATTTGAGTTAGTTGTAATGATGTGGTTACAACAAGTAACGTAGACTTGATAGACTGTTTAGTCTAATTTATGATTGTGAATATCTACTTGCTATATTTGTGGCCTTCGGGCATCTGTGTTATTCAGAGGTCAATTGCGATTGGACTTGGTTACTACTGTGTTCAACACAGGTTCCAGATACATGTGTTGTCGCTGGAAATTGTGTTGTTGTGTTGTAGTGCCAAGTTATCGGTCTATTCTGTATGTGTAACATCCTATCATTCAGTCTGGTAATTTCTATTATTTTAATTGATTATCTATTTGTTTTAGAAATTATTTAATATTATGTGTTTTATTGTGAAATATTAGTAGATTCAAAATTGTAAGTTTTTGATTTTCTGCGACACAAAGGTTGTGTCGCAGGTTGTCTGTGCGACACAATGGTTGTGTCGCAGGACTGTGTCGCAAAACGGGCTGAACTGAAATTAATTAAGGAGCTTAAGTGTAATTGCAAGTTTAATATATATACACACCGCCCAAATACTTCCAAACCATTTCCAAACATTTCCAAACACTTAAAAATCGTTTTAAAGAGAGAATTAAAGAGAAAGAAGTAAGAAGTTGGGTTTTGATTTAATTTGAGCTTTTAATCCGTGATTTCGAGGTAAGGGTTTGATTATTATGTGTTGTTATTGTTTATAAGTGAATTACACGGTTTGATATAGGTTAATTTGATTATTACATGTTCGAATTTGTGAATTTCGAATCTGGGAACTGGTCTGTTCATCTTTGCGACACAAGGCTTGTGTCGCAGGTTGTGTCGCTTAAATGTTATGCGACACAGTGGTTATGTCGCTAAAGGCGGCCATTTTGAGTATTGCGACACAATGTTAGTGTCGCAGGTTTCTGTTGTGCGACACAGTGGTAGTGTCGCAAGGGTTTGGGATGCGACACCATGGTTGTGTCGCTAAGTTTATAAAAGAGATTTTTGTTTTGCAAATTTTGAAAATGCGTAAGTGTTTTGAGACGCGGTTTTGTGAAAATCTCACTAACTCGGATTTAATTGAAAATTTCATGGTCACTTGGAAACGACCTAGTAATCAAGGCTATATTCTATTAGCCTAGGCTGTTTTTGGCCATTCGGGGTCATCTAGGGCCCGAAAATGGCATTTTTCAGTTTTAAGCGGCATTGCGGACTTTTTTTGAGCTTATTTCTGATTGAACTTTTGTTTGCCTAAACTTCAGGGACTACCTGATTAGATAATTAGACTATAATGATATTTATGGAACAAACTTCTGATTTGTATTTGATTTCTGTTTCAGATCAACGTAAGACTCAGTGATATAAGAATACTGAGTGTGCAGACATCAGAGGTATCGGTGAGTGGATTCAGAACTCATCATTTGATTTAGTTGTAACTATTTGGTTACAACAAGTAAACGTAGATGTGTGTTAGACTGTTTAGTCTTGATTATTGATTATTGATCTACGTGATTTGTGAACAATGTGTACTATGTTATTGAGGTCAACGTGTAGTTGGACTTCTGGTTATTATGTGTTTTACACAGGTTTTGATTCATTTGTTGTGTTTGAGACCTGTGTATGTGTTTAATAACCAGTAGTTATCGGTCTATTCTGTATTGGCCATACGGATTGACGGTAAGTGTTCTTGGGGGAATCCCCGGGTATTATGATATCCCCAGAGCCACCGATCCTCATTGAATTATGTGTGTTTACGATTATTTGGTGTAAGCAACTGGTTATGCTAAGTTGAATATTGTGTGATGAACCTATTCACTTAGCTTTGTGCTAACCCCTCATTTTACTTCCTGCAGGATATGTTTTGATTTATTGTGGGAACAGGAAGGGAATGGTTGATCAGAGAATGTTTGACTGCGCTTTTGGTTCTCTGATATGGTTTTTGTAATAAACCTTGTTTTGTAATTTTATAATACTCCGCCTTTTGTAGTTTAAAAAGTTTGAAATTAGTGTATTTTTGGGAATTGTAAACTGTTTAATGTATTTTAAATTCATGCTTCCGTGTTTATTAATATAATATTCTTAAATAGAAAGAGGGGTGTTATAGTATGGGCCTATACAAATTGTGGTAAGTGTTACTGTGGGCCACCGCGGCTATAGGGTTCCTCAGTAACCACCGATCCTCTTGAGTTTATGTGTTTACTGTGTTAAATGTAAACAGATTGTTATGTTAAATTGAATTATTGGTTGTACATTCATTCACTTAGCTTTGTGCTAATCCCACCATTTCCCTTCCTGCAGGTTATGTTTATCTTTTGTGGGTTGGGCAGGAAGATGGGCTGTGGAAGGAATGTTTGACATGCGCTCATTCTCTGATAAATATGCTTACGTTTTGATAGTTAATATGTATGTAGATTTTGAAGAACAACAGAATATGTTTTGTTTCAGAAATATTTTAAATATTGTAAACTCGCGAAAAAATTTATAGTCATTTTGTAATATAATATATAATATTATCTTTTATCCATCGCTTCTGAGTCAAGTGACTAATTTAACCCTGAGATAATTAAAGGGGTGTTATAAAATTTCTATGTCGATTCCTTTGAATCTAGTCTCTCGGTATGTAATTATACGTATGGCATTACATGAGGCGAGAGTGCGAGCCTATTGGGAGAGTGGAACGAAGTGATTCTCTTTAGAGAAGCACGAGTGGAACGACTTTAGTGTCAGTAGGTGCCTAAATGATGCGATTATGCGTCGGGGCTTTGTTGGCTAGCTCGTGCAATCAATAAAAAATGATTCGCGTTAGTAAGCTACCTTTGTAAGTTAAACAATCCTGGTTTTCCGGGCACTACGGTAGGACGTGGATCGACTATGACGAGAATGGACTTCTCCATACGGGGACACGAAGAGAAGAAATACCAAATCGAGAAAGAATTGGTAGAAATCCTAACATAGCGTATACTCTAATAATATTTACCGGGTTAACATACATACTATTTGTTTCATTTAAATTTTCGATGACAGTGTTAAGGCGTGTGGTATCCTCTCTATATCTGTTTAGCTGGTTAGTTAATTTAACACATGATACACAAGATAATGGTTCATCATGTACCTCATGCACTTCAGCCATCAGTGCCCGTTCTGAATCATCTTCATCTGGGTCAGACCATTCCCAAGCATTGTTTGAAAGCAGTAGCACAGCGGAAACCATCGCCTTTTCGTCAGATTTGGTCTTCTCAGATGAATTGGACTGAGAGGGCTTGGATAAACCGGAAGGTGGATTCTTCTTTCGGTCACATTCACGAGCAAAGTGTCCATAGTTGTGACACTGGTAGCATTTCACCTTGCTCTTATTGAATCCAAGACCCTTCTCTTCCGGATCAATGACATTCTTCCTCCCAGTCTTCTTTAAGAAATTCTTGACGCGTCACTTCAAGTCCATTCGTTCAAGCTCTTCTTGATCAATTTGACTGAAATCTTCTTCAGTCATATTCACGGTGCTATTCTTGTTGGATAGGAAGTCATCATAAGCTGACAAGAAAGCTGTGAAGACAGCTGCATTTTCTTCAGCAACTGCAGGAAATGCTCCTTTAAAGTTGGAGTAGGCACCACCCCCACTAGAAGAGTTGGTGGTAGTATATCCAAAACCAGTAGATGTATTTAGAGCACCAGAACCCCCAGAAAAGAATGCAGCCCCAGCAGCTTGAGTTGCTGCAGCAGGAACATCCCCACCATATAACATAGGATTCTGAATATGTGCAGTAGCCTTGGTCTCCTTCTTCTGCATATCCAGGAGATCAGCAGCAATTTGTCCGATCAGATCATCGAGCTCCATATCCATTATATCCTCGTCTTTTTCCATCAGCAGCACTCGTGTATTCCACTTCTTGGGTAAGGAACCCAAAAGCTTCTTGTTTACATCGGTTTTGTCGAGATTTACACCACCCTCGACTAATTCACTTACGAGCTGGGAGTATCTACTACACATATCCTCCAGAGACTCAGTAGGTAACATGTCAAAGACCTCAAACTGTTTCTTAACGAGATCCAGTTTGTTTCGCTTGTACTGGTCACTACCACCACATTTCTTTTCGAACCCCTTCCATAGATCATAAGCAATCTTGTGATGGCGTAGTTGTCTCAATATTTGTTGAGGTAAAGCCATGGTAATTGCAGAATATGTTTTTCGTTCAGTATCGAAGGCCTTACGTTCTTCAGGAGTCATTGATTTAATGGACTTTTCAGGAATAGGTCCATTAAATATACCAGTTCGAACAGGGCGTTCATATCGTTCCTCTAAATAGATCAGCATCTCAGCATCGTTGAACGATACAAACGCTTCAAACCGTTGACGCCAGTCTAAATAGTTCATACCAGTAGTGTACATCGGTGGTTTGTTCGTAGAACTATAACACCCCTCTTTCTATATAAGAATATTATATTAATAAACACGGAAGCATGAATTTAAAATACATTAAACAGTTTACAATTCCCAAAAATACACTAATTTCAAACTTTTTAAGACTACCAAAGGCGAGGTATTATAAAATTCACAAAACAAGGTTTATTACAAAAACCATATCAGAGAACCAAAAGCGCAGTCAAACATTCCCTTGATCAACCAATCACGTCCCGCACCCACAATAATCAAAACATATCCTGCAGGAAGTAAATGAGGGGTTAGCACAAAGCTAAGTGAATAGATTCATCACACAACATTCAACTTAGCATAACCAGTTGATTACACCAAATAATCGTAAACACACATAATTCAATGAGGATCGGTGGCTCTGGGGATATCATAATACCCGGGGATTCCCCCAAGAACACTTACCGTCAATCCGTATGGCCAATACAGAATAGACCGATAACTACTGGTTATTAAACACATACACAGGTCTCAAACACAACAAATGAATCAAAACCTGTGTAAAACACATAATAACCAGAAGTCCAACTACACGTTGACCTCAATAACATAGTACACATATTTCACATATCATGTAGATCAATAATCAATAACCAAGACTAAACAGTCTAATACACATCTACGTTTACTTGTTGTAACCAAATAGTTACAACTAAATCAAATGATGAGTTCCGAATCCACTCACCGATACCTCTGACGTCTCCACACTCAGGATTCTAATATCACTGAGTCTTACGTTGATCTGAAACAGAAAATCATACACAAGTCAGAAGTTCGTTCCATAAACATCATTATAGCCTATTTATCAAATCTGGTAATCCCTGAAGTCTAGGCAAACAAAAGTTCAATCAGAAATAAACTCAGAAAAAGCCCTCAATACCGCTTAAAACTGAAAAAATGCCATTTTCGGGTCCTAGATGACCCCGGATGGCCAAAAACTGCATAGGCTATTAGAATATAGCCTTGATTACTAGGTCGTTTCCAATTGACTATGCGAATTTCAACTAAATCTGAGTTAGTGATATTTTCACAAAACCGCGTCTCAAAAACACTTACGCATTTTCAAAATTTGCAAAACAAAACTCTTTTATAAACTTAGCGACACAACCATTGTGTCGCACCACAAACCCTTGCGACATTATCACTGTGTCGCACAACAGAATCCTGCGACACAAACATTGTGTCACAGTACTCAAAATGGCCGCTTTTAGCGACATAACAACTGTGTCGCAGAACATTCATGCGACACAACCTGCGACACAACCCTTGTGTCGCAATGATGAACAGACCAGTTCCCAGATTCGAAATTCACGAATTCAAACATGTAATACTCAAATTAACCTATATCAATCCGTGTAATTCACTTATAAACAATAATAACACATAATAATTACAACCTTACCTCAAATACGCAGCTAATTAGCTCAAATGAATCAAAACCCAACTTTCAACTTTTTCTCACTTTATCTCTTAATTTTATGCTTTGGAACGAAATTAGAATGTAAGGAAACTATCTGGAGTGTTTGGGCGGTGATTATATATATATAATTTCAAATTACACTTAAGCTCCTTAATTAATTTCAGTTCAGCACGTTTTGCGACACAGTCCTGCGACACAACCATTGTGTCGCAGAAAATCAAAAACTTACAAATTTTGAATCAACTAATATTTTACTAGTCACAATAAGTCAAAAGGATTGTTTAACTACGTTTCACAATGAAACACATAATATTTAATAATTTCTAAAACAAATAGATAATCAATTAAAATAATAGAAATTACCAGACCGAATGATAGGATGTTACAATAGGAGGCCATAGTTGGTTGTGGTTTGTCGTTCCACTGATATGGGACAACTTCAAAATGAAAAGAAAATAAACACAATAAAAATGTCTACACCATGTTTCAAACCTCAAACCTCATGCTTATTAGATGGATTGATTGCTAACTAATCTAGCCATGAGTTTGTGATAGTTTTGTATTTATAAATATTTATTACTAGTTTGTAAATAATTATTATAATTTTTCTAGTAGCTTTTTTAATGAAACATTTTGATAATTATATAATAAGTTAATAGCCATTATATATTTCATTTCAAATAACATAATTTATAATTATAGTTTTAAAATTTTAAGGGTGAAAATGAAAAAGAAAAAAAAATTATAAAAAGAATCAAAAAAAGTCAAAAAGTCAAAATCCGAGTCGACTCCTCAATCCAATGGTCGGTCCCGGTTGAACCGGATCCGGAGATGAGGCCATGTCAACCTCAATCCCAAGTTTCAAAATATTAATCTTTAGAGACCGGAGTATCTGGACAAGTCAACATTATCAACATTTCACAAATAAAACATATGTATATATGATATTGAGGTGGTGTTTGTTTTGGTAATTTTGTAAATGGATGTAGGTATTAAAGTAATAGATATTGTTTGTTTTGTATGAGTAGGTACGATGAAACCACAAAACAAAGGTTCTTAAGAATGAAAGGTTATGTTCAGTTTTGGTACTTATTAAATGGACCATCTTACTCCCTTTCATATTTATTTTATTTCCTTTTTTAGTTTTTATTATATAATATTTAATTATCTATTCCTATTTTTACATATAAAATATATTTTTTAAAACATAATTATAAATTTTCTCTCTCATCCTATTTTTTCAAACAATACCAATTAGACCACTCTCATTTAATGATCGATTTTTTTTTTATCTTTCGTGTCACGTCAACACTTCCTTAAAAAGACCGATAAAAGTTGAAACACTACCAAAAGATGACTGGTCTTCAGAAAAACTAGACCTACTTACCAAAAATAATTTTACTCTACACACAAAACAAAATAAAACAAAAAAATGGGCCTACATGTATTCGTCTTCAAACATCTTAGTAAAGAAGAAAATAGAGGACGAAGTTGGAAGATAAACGGAGGACCGGATGGTGCCATCTGTTGACATGAAAGACATGTGAAAGACGGTTACAAAATGCAACCGTTGGTAGAGGTCTTATCATTCTCATTATCATACCCAACATCTAACCACTCATCACTTAAATATTGAGTAATCTTTTATATAGATTTTTTAATATAAGAGTTATAACAAGAATTTTCACTATATTATTAAGCATGTACGAATAACTTGCATTACTTTTGTTAACTAAAATTGATATTATTTTGGATGGTTTAATTAGTAAGACTTTTTATTATAGCGTTAGGAAGATTAAATGTTATATAACATGAAGAATCAAAAGTCATTTTATCAACATTTTCATTATTTTTCAAAAGTTATTTTTCGTTATTTGAATAATTTTTGTAAGCCTAAACAATTTGGGTTTGATGATGGTCCCGTCACATGGAAGACAGGTTGGTACGGAGAGTGATGGAATGGCTTCGTTGCCCGTAAGTACGTGCACCAAATTGTACCTTTTGTTTTCTTTCTTCGTTGCCCGTAAGTATTTGGGCGGCGATTATATATATATAAGTTCAAATTACACTTAAGCTCCTTAATTAATTTCAGTTCAGCCGTTTTGCGACACAGTCCTGCGACACAACCATTGTGTCACACAGACAACCTGCGACACAACCCTTATGTCGCAGAAAATCAAAAACTTACAAATTTTGAATCTACTAATATTTCACAATAAAACACATAATATTAAATAGTTCTAAAACAATTAAATAATCAATTAAAATAATAGAAATTACCAGATTGCGAAATAGGATGTTACAAGAACCCACCTCACTATTGTGCTTTAACATTGCCCCAACCTGTTGAAGTGATGTTGATGTAGAAGCAGACATGGTAATGGGCTCGAGAGACTTTTCAAAAATTTTGAAAACTAAATAATGCGACACTAATGTTGTGTCGCAGAAGTTATGTCGCAAGAGGACTAGAAGCGATACAAAGATTATGTCGCAACTGAACAAACAACGACACAGTTGTTATGTCGCAGAACTATGTCGCAGGATTAAGGTCGCTGAAACCCTATAGCGACACAATATTATTTCGCAATCTTGTGTCGCAGAAACGGCGCTGTCAGTGCGAAAAACCTCAAAAACGAAAATTTTCGAAACCTAAACGTTTTTTATCGAAAAATCTTGTACAAAAAGAGATTTTTAGGTTCAAAAACACCAAAACTTCAGCTCCAAAATACCTACAATGAAGATCTAACACCAAAACAAATGTTAAATAATCAAAATAAGTATTTAAATACTTACCCAAATGATTTGATACCACCAATAATCAAAGATTGTGGCTCTGATACCAATTGTAGATCCCAATCTTGAATCTTTTAATCAAATCGCATGGAGGAGACAATCACAAGAATATAAAGCAAAAACAAAGTGGAACAAATGCAATAAATAATACTTTATATTCCCAAATACCCAAATATTCTCTCTCAATCAATGTAGCAGCCAAAATACAGAGAATAAAGTGTGTGTGAAAGTCTTACCCTAAATATCTCTAACATTGATATTTATACTAAACAAACTGGCCGATATGCGACACAAGCCTTGTGTCGCAGAGATCACTATTGCGACACAAACACTGTGTCGCAACTACAACTCATGCGACACAAGCCTTGTGTCGCAGAACACAGAAAATGTAAACTTAACAAGTCTATTACATTTACAAACACATTACAGACTCGACCAACTGACAGACACACTAAGATGTATCAACAACCTACGTTCGTAAGATTACTAAACTTAATTCGAGTTCTCTAGTTAAGTTCAATTCAATTACAATTGAGTTTACTAACATGTCCTATTTCAATATTGTGTTCGCAATCAATTAACAATCATTCACACACAAATAATTGTAATAAATCAATCAAGATGTAGAAGTGTTCACTATAAACACCCAATGATTTACCAATAGGAAAACTTAACAATTAAAACTCAATCACCAATGGTTCTTCGATTAAACATGAATTAAACAATGTAAACATCAATAAATTAACACCCCAAATCATTAGGTCACATCATCCAAGTGAATGTAAAGATACTTAATCCATAATCAGGCCAACAAGAAAAACAAACCCAAAAGAAATGGCAATAAACATTGTTTAATTGAAAAGAAATCTAAACCGGATTCGTGAACGTGTGATCTTGTTGGAAGCTTGAATCTTGTGTTACAATGGTGTAGAAATGGTGTTCAAGCCTTCAAGAATCACCCTAAATCGCCCAGGTATCAAAGAGAAATGGCCACACCAAGTCTCCCCTCAAATTAGGGTTTAATTGTGATTAAAAACCCAAAAATCGCGTTTCTGACAGCTACCCGGGCAGGTGGAATTTCACCCAGACGGATGATTTAGATTTTTAAACTTGCTGCGATACTTCATCCGGACGGGTGAGGCCTCACCTGGACGGGTGAGCTTGTTTTTTCACCTTGATATCTTCTTAAAAGCTGTAGCCCTTTGAGTTCCAAGAATTTGGGCTTTTGAATCACCTCAATCGGAGTTCGTATGAAGAAGCTATGGTCAGAACCGTGAAGCCTCACCGAAACTACAAAACTTCTTATTTCTTGACCTTTTCTTCCACGTTTTCACTCCATTTCTTCTTGCATCCGTTCCTAACGATAATAAACACATTCAAGACATATTAAGTATCAAAAGTTCATTAAACTCATGATAAATATGGATAAAATGAGAGATAATGCCAAGGTAAAACATATATAAATTGAGCATTATCAAGCATCCGTACCGAATTCCCATTCCCTTCTTCGTACCGTACCGGTACCATACCGAACTGGTACCAACCGAATTCAAACGGTTCGGTATTCGGTACTCACTTTCAGACCAAAAAGAGAACCGGTACTTCCGATTCGGTAGCGGTAGTTTCCCGCTTTTCCTATTTTGTTAGCGTACCTGAAATATATATGTTTTCCTTTATTGGTCGTTTGGTTTTTTCTATAATTTATAAGATTTATTTGGAAAAAATATTAGTGACTAAAACATTATTTTCGTGATTGTTGGTACATCTTGTGTGACAACAGTGTCTAGTTTGTAATTGGTCATTTTGATAATCATTATAATCATTATCTTTTGTCTTATATGCATATTCGTACGAAATTAGAGTAGGAGATCATACGAAATTAGACAAGTCCGTATGGGCTTCGAAGTGAGCCAAGTTCGTAGAGCCCAGTCTATACGAACTTGATTAATATATATGCATATATCCGAAGGTTTTGTGAAGAAGATTATTCAGTTCATGAACTCAGTCATAGGTCTTAGTGCAAGTTCGTAGAAAGACAATTGAGAGAGTTTGAGTCTTAGTTTGAATGTAACCGAGATTATATTCAATAAAGATTAATATTTGTGTTATTTATATATTCGTGTTACTCGTTAATTATCGTTATTTGTATATTTGAGGATTCCGCACTCAAATATATTTGTTACCTCATTGATCCATCACCAGGGGATCCTACAAGTGCTATCAGAGCTTTAATCATTGATTCGTTTAAGGTTCGGGGTATTACGCGATAAAGAACGAGAGATTACGAAAGACTTTGACGTTAAAAACATGGATTTCGTTCAAAGGTGTTAAAGTTCTCTGAATATACAAAATTATTTGATAATGGCACATGAGAAGAGCCCAGATTCGAAATTTTTCGAATTAGGGTTGATTAGATCATCGTACGAACTTGTGAAGTATCGTACGAACCTGTGAAGTATCGTACGAACTTGTGTGGTTTCTTACGAACTTGTGTTCTGTAAGTTCGTACGAACGTACCTTCTTCGAACTTATCTCAAGTTTGTTTGACCAAGTTTGTTGACCATCTTCGAACTTATCAAATCAGTTGACTTTTGTTGACCATGTTCGATAACCATCTTCGAACTAAAAAGAATTTTTTTTTTTGAATTTAAGCTTACTATTGACTAATTTTGATTTGAGAAAATTAAATTTTACTCAGAAAATTTTCAAGGGAAAATTTTAGTGAACTTGACTTTAGTTACTCTCTTATACAGACATACCTCAAGTTCGTATACTCTTTAATTACGATGTCAAATTTGAATAAGCTGAATGAGATGGATCATGAAGTAGGTAAAGCTACTTCAACACCAAAGCTTCTAAAGGTTGAAGATTACTTTGGGTGGAAAGATAGATTTGAATCATTTGCCAAATTTAATGACATCAAAATGTCGATTTGCATAAGTGATGGATATGATGCTCCGACTTATGAGTTTGAGGGAAAACTCAAAGTTTATTTGTACTCAATGATGAAGGAGGCGGATAAAAGAATGTACGAAGCATAGAACAAAGCGTTATCTGCTATTAATATGTGTCTTTCTCAAGAAATTAAGCATACCTTCAAAAGATACAACACTTCTAGAGAGTTGTGGTTAGCTTTGTAGAAGAGATTTGATGGTAATGAACAGATCAAAGAGACTAGGGCTGACTTGCTTACAAAAAAATTCCATATTTTTAAGCACATGATGGGCGAGTCATTGGAATATATTGTCACTAGATATTATCAACTAATGACTGAGATGGACAACAATAGATTGTCGTTTATTGACACAGTGAGAAACAACAAGCTTCTAGAGGCATTACCACCAAAGTGGGATATATATACTTTGATGATCAAAGAAAGAAGAGATTATAAAACGTTGACGCTTGATAAAGTTGTAGGAAAGTTGCGGGTCTATGACTTAAACATGCAGAAGAAAGAGACTGGATCTGATCAGGTTCAAGATCTGAATCTTTATCTTGGCCAAAAGTATGATACTGGTGCATCTACAAGTAATGGAGTCACATCATTCTTCACTGGGAAGTCCGAGACAGACAATGTGATCATAGATACTGAAGGCAAGGTATGTTATTATGCATCATCCGGTGATTCAGGCAAGGATAGGAACCCACAATCTAGAAATGTTAATGGGTTCAAATCGATGTCTATGAGCATGAAGTCAGTAGAAGGTCATATGGCAATGCTAGCATCGTTTGTGGCATCTTATGAAAATTTCATACAGGGAAAGGTCACGGATCCTGCCATGATCAATGAGGATTATGACCAAATTGACCCTGATGATTTGGAAGAGATGGACTTGCAGTGGCAACTAGCCATGGTTACAAAGAGGGTGCAGAGGTTCATAAATCGAATGGGTAGGAAGTTTGTAGGAGGAAAGGTTGGATTTGACAAGATAACGGTTAAGTGTTATAACTGCGATGGTTTTGGGCACTTCGACATGGAATGTCAGAGAACGAGAAAAGAACAAACTTCAAACAGGGAAGGCATAACTACTCATATCAAGGGACGTCTACGAGAGATCAAAATTCAGGGAATAGTGCATATTCAAGAGCCTTGATTGTTCAGGTAAAACATATTACTATGTGTTGAACCTAGAAGATCTAAATTCGAGGATTTTATTGGGGTTTGTGTGTGAACATACCGAGAGTGATGATGAAGATGATATTCAACCATTGGATATATCTCGATCTAAAAATAATTGGATCTTACTCCGAGTCTCGTTTTACTATGGATAAAGGCAAACATAAGTTGAATGAAGACGATGATTATACATTGCAAGATGACGATGATGATTATGATACTGATACCTCGTTACTAACTAGAAGATCCAAAAGGAAGACGATCTAGTGGAGTTGTCATTAGTGAGCAGATTGCACCACCCATAACCACCACCACACCCACAATTACAACAACAATTCCAACCGCACCTATTACAACTATTTCACCATATGATCTAGCAATCGCTTAAGGGGAGATAAATCCCTTGTTGAAGAGCGCGACAGCTCAGGGGGAGAAGCCTGGTAGGGGGAGAAAACTGGTTGTAAAGAGGATGAGTTGAGAAAGAAACAGAGAGAGAGACAGACACGATGATCCCAGTGCACCAAATAATAGTAACCAAATGATGGTGAGCTGACTAACTCTTCAACTGGAAGACTTGGTAAACTTGAACAGTTTAAAGGGGAGTTTAGTCAATCTAACAGAGACATATACCATTGAACTGAAGAGTACAATAGTGATGAGTCTGAGTTAGGTGAATGGATAAAATACGATAGAACTAAAGGAGTTAAGATATGAAAAAGATGAAATTCCTGAAGGTGAATCGGAAGGGAGTATGACATGATCTAATGAGGCTTCATGAAACTACAACAATAATTAGAGACATGAAGGTTGAAGATGTCAGAGGGTAGTGAAGATTTTGTGTAAAAGGGGTTGTATGCAGGAAGTCAAAAGAGCTGAACAGAATCAAGATCGAAGACAACTCAGGTGACAACATCTCGGGTGAAACTATAACTATTGTCAATGGGGAGTCTGTTGGTACATCTTGCGTGACAACAACGTCTAGTTTGTACTTGGCCATTTTTGATAATCCTTTTAATCATTAACTTTGTCTTATATGCATATTCGTACAAACTTAGAGTAGGCACAAACTTAGGAGATCATACGAACTTAGACAAGTTCGTAGGGCCCAGTCCATACGAACTTGACTAATAGATATGCACATGTCCGAAGGTTTTGTGAAGAAGATTATTCAGTTCGTGAACTCAGTCATAGGTCTTAGTGCAAGTTCGCAGAAAGACATTTGAGAGAGTTTGAGCCTTAGTTTGAATGTAACTGAGATTATATTCAATAAAGATTAATATTTTTGTTCTTTATATATTCGTGTTACTTGTTAATTATCTTTGTTTGTATATTTGAGGATTCCGCACTTAAATATATTTGTTACCTCTGATCCGTCACCAAGGGATCCTATAGTGATCATATTATGTGTATATGAACACAAAATGATATTTTTTGGCGATTAACTAAAATTAAAGTTGACTATCACGTAAGAATACAATTGGAATTTTATAGAAGTCTAGCTATTGCTTTTTGACACAAAAATTCACGTTTTAGCACCCTAGTTAAATCGAATTGCAAGTGCATTGCTTATTAATATATAGCTAAGGCAAGTGGCTTTGTGTCATTACAAAATCACGTAACATAGTACAAAACAACGTTTTTGTATATATACATTTCTCTTTGTCATTCTCCTTCTATGTTAAATGATGAATTTTTATTTTTTTGAGATACATTAAATATTTATTGCCTTTGATTTTTATCGAATATAAGATACCTCCACAAGGGTTCACTTAGCTATATAATTGATTTGGTATAAGGGGTGAGTTAAAATAAGAATGACAAAAAAGTAGAGAATGGGAGAACCAATGAGATCTCTCCATTTAATTACCAAACTCATTTCCACCTTTTTCTTTAAAATTAAATATCTCACAAATCGTACATCAATAAATTATAAAAATTACATATTCGAAATCAGTGCTTTTGTATCTTTAATTAGAGATCCCTCAAGCTATACTTCCGACGAATTTTTTTTTTCTTTCTTTTTACCGGGTATTAAAAATATAATCACATGTGATTTATGATAAAAAGTTAAATTGGTACACGACTATTTATTCATGGTATACTTATATTAACATATGATTACAACTAAATATTTATTCAAGTGAATATTATAAATAAAAATTTTAAAAATTACGTTTGTTTTAAGCAAAAATCACATGTGATTGCTACTTTGATATTTAATCATATATGATTTGGTAAATAATCACATGTGATTTTCAATTAAAAATTGATCTTTGATAATTAACTTACCGATATATGATATATATGATTATTATTTAAAATCACATGTGATTCAACATTACGAACATTTAAAACCCATTAAAAAATATGAAAAAAAAATCGTCGAAAGTGTAGCTCCCCTCTAATTAAAGATACAAAAACGCTGATTCCGAATATGTAACTTTTATAATTTATTGATGTGCGGTTTCTGAGATATTTAATTTTAAAGAAAAATATAAAAATAGAATTTGAAATAGAGCAATCATATTGATTTTTCTATTTTTTACCTTTTTAACATTGTTTTCTGAACTTTACTCTTTGGTATAATTTCTATCTTTCAGTGAAATTTCGTCACATCTTTTTATTGATATTGTCAATTTGTGATAGCTTCCCTTACATTGTGGAAAATATTTTTCGGCTTAAACAAGTGTCACGAGTTTTGTTAGACACGAATTACACACTCGGGAATCTACATATTTTCTTTATAATTTAGAATATATGGGTATCTGCAATATATTTACCTTTTTTAATCCATAATAACATTTACTAGTTATAATTTTAATTATGTTTATATCATATATCATCCTATAATATAATGGGTGAATTTTATCAAATACTATCAACGATAAGGAAAACTAAAAAATTAAATTAAGGTTATAATCATGAGTTATTTTTAAGAAGATTATTGAGCAATGTGAAACATTTAAGGAATTTTATGCGAACGCATACAACCAACAACAGTTAGTTCATGAATATGATATTCGTTGTCAGTAATTAACCAATTCAAACAATAAATGTGTAAATGTGGTTACACTCACAAACAATAAACCGATAAATCAACACAAGCAAACAAAATAATCGAACAATACAAACACAAAAATTTTAAGCTGTTATATCCGAGCTCTAATAGTGGAGGTCGGTGTAACCGACTGGGCCAAACTAATAAGCTTTTACATTATTTTTGAACTCCCGAAGGTTACAATTACACAAAGCTTATATATATATATATATATTCAATATATATTGCAGAAGATAAGGGAAAATTGTCAAATTTGAAGTTTGACGGACATAGGTGATCCCCT
This sequence comes from Logfia minima, assembly GCA_963921325.1. Classification (NCBI taxonomy): domain Eukaryota; kingdom Viridiplantae; phylum Streptophyta; class Magnoliopsida; order Asterales; family Asteraceae; genus Logfia; species Logfia minima. Next base: position 21,951,255 of record OY992772.1, on the reverse strand, counting down.
AATATCACCTGCATCCCCTGGGATCACCCATCACCCAAGGATCAATAAGTGATCCCTCGGGTATCATAAACGTTGTTCAAAATTTTCACTTTCCGCATGAGGTCACATGACTTGAATAATTCTTCATATATCCCACCAATACATGACGATAAACGCAGAATGTGATTGAAAAATACAACTCTTAAAACCAAAGAAATGAAAAATGGATTTAGCATGAAAACATAGACGGTAGCCGATAAAATATACGGATTGAAAGACATAAGCAACGGAACATCAAAATTTTTGACAAAACCACTTGGAATGAAAGATATAAAAGATGAGTTTATTCGATTTATTTCATTTAAAGAAGACTTACTAGTTGCAACTTAAATTATTGGATATCCTTAGATGTTAAACAAATAAACTTTAGTTGTTATCTTATATATAATCCATGTCATAAAATTTCAAGGTCCTAAGAATTTTGTGGCCTCAAGTCATGACTTCACTAGGTGTAGGCTTGAGGTACCCTGAATTTATCTCATCTAGTTTCCTCACGTATCATATATATACTCAACAATATTGTAATCATAACTTATTTTTCTATACATATTCATATAAAACAGAGCAATTGATTAATTAAAAGAAGAATTAAGAAATGAGATATATAACGAAAGTGAGTTTGGTGTTACTAGATCATAAACTTGATTTGATCCGAATTACTATTAGACTGTCAAAATAAAGTAGTATAATCAAGTCCATAGATAAGAAAATATATCTATAGATATAGATATCTATAGAATGTTGTAAAAGGTGTTACATAAAAATCTACTGAAAATATCTAGTAGAAGTATTTAGTTAGAAATATTCAGATATTAGTTATTCAAGAAAATATTTAGAAATGTGGAAGGGAGTAGTATAAATAAGTTATGATGCTAACATTTGTAACCAAGTAAAATTGAATCAATAAAATAAAATACATTGTTTAAAAAATTCTCTTGTATAATTTCTTTCGACCTATTTCACTTTAAGACATCTTTAATCAAATAACGCCTAAAAGGTCCTCGTTGCTAAGGTGTAGTGTGGTGTCAATAATTGAACATGCTTAATTGGTTGGAGCGGTGTAAATAGCATGGTGGAAACATGTATTTACTTCTGAGTTCCAACCAGGCCAGTGTTTACAATGTTAGAAGAAATTCAACTTTGAATATTATGAAGATGAACATTAGACTATAATGTACGAAACAATGAATTTAAAAGACTATATTTGAATGACGATGAAAAATATATTTATAAAGTAGCAAAAAGATAAAATAATCAAATTCCATAGAGCAACAACCGTAAAGTAGAGCAAGAAAAAAAAACGCATTAAGGCAACTCTAAAACCAAAAAGAAACCATAAAACCCTGTTGACTGAACTGGAAGGTACACCTAATTTCAATGGAGTCAAAGTGTAAGTGTAAATATTTATATGTAAAGAAGCTAAAAGATTTAACATGTATATATATACTTATATAGATCTAGGTTTAAATAAGAAATCTAAATATCGTAGAAACGTAAAAAATGACTTCAATTTTATTTTTAAATATTAAAAATATGTTATTTCATAAAATTTTCTTCGTAGCTCCTTATTCAAATAACTTTTAGAAGCTATTTTAAAAATAAAAAAAATTTCGACGTTTTTTTCTTTTTTTAATTATTTTTTTTGTTCATAATAATCACATTTTATAACTAGATAATCACATAAAAAATATGTGATTATCAAAACTTTATTTTGTGATTATCTCGAACACATAATAATCACATTATATTAGAGAATAATCACATGTGATTATCAAGTTATGTTTTGTGATTATTTTGAATAATCACAACAGTGACAACTGTAAAAAAAGTTAATATTTTTTATTAAAATTTTTATCATAGCTTGCAAAAGTTATTTTAATAATAATCATTGAAAAAGTTTTGAAGAAAAATGTGTTTTGAATATTTAAAAAGTGATTTCAAAGTCATTCACACGTTCTCACGATTTATGTTTTTTATTTGAACCCTCCTCTACATATATATCAAAATATATATAGGAATGTTCAAATGAAAATCACATAAAAGTTGAAAACCTGTGAGAACAATAAAAATATGCGATTGTTAACATGTGATAAGGTTTATACACAAGTGAACATTAATAATTGTTCGAATGAGAAAGAAACAAATGTAAAAACTCACAAAATTACGTATAAAAATACATAAAAACACATACGTTTACAATTTAATAGTTCACATGTGAACAAATCAGTTAAAGTTAGTTAAAATAAATTTTAACACATAATTTTTTAATTTTCAGAGTTTCATTAATTTTCATTATCATTTTTATTTTGAACCTTCAGATATTTTTATAGTTCTTACAATTCTCAACAGTAGCATGAAACTTGTGCAGTTAGCTGCGTACAAGCCATTCCCAAAAGTAAAATATGACTGACAGTTTTTCATGTGATATACTCTGCCGTTTGTATTTCCTTAATTTAAGGTTCAATGGATATATTACACTACGGCCACATTCATTAGTTTTCGAAATCAAATACAAATGGTGGCAATTATTGTTCCTATGATTTTATCGTTGTAGTAGTATATTGTTTTAGATTGATAGCACGAATTTATTAAATACAAAATGTTTCATATATTCTCACGAATGTAAGGTACAATATACTCATATTTCAAGATTTGTGAAGTAATTCTTGAAGAATAAAACATTTATAAATATTTCCTAATATATATCTTTTTTGGCCTTGATATAAATGTAATACCACGTTTTGAAATGTAGAGAAAAAGAAAGACCATACCTATATATGGTGTGTAGATATATATATATATATAGGGGTTATATTAAATGCAAAAATCTTAATATAAAACAAATAAAATAATATTTTTGTCAAAGGGTGAATTAGTAATTTTACTTGAATAATTATAACCACACTTACATATTGTGTGTATATATATATATGACTGAGTTCAAGGGAGAGGGAAAATTGGTGGAGAAGGGGAAGAAGAATTTTTTAACTCTTCGATTCAGTAATTTGATTCAGTTTGAAATCATATTTATTTTTATTGAATCATAGTCGCTTTTTGCTGAATCATAGTTTTAAATATATATTTCTCATACTTCTTCCCCAAAATTTTATTCTTTTTAGATCCTAGTAATATATAGGAAGGATCCAGAAGGAATCTTCAAATCTTGAAAAAAGAGGAAAGTAAAATCTCAACCTTTGATTTAATCATAAATGAATGTTAAGTTGTAATTTTGAATAACATTTATCATGTATCAATGTTAATATTTTAGAAATAATGGGTTGGAATTAACTTTTTTATTTTTTTCAATTTTTTTAGATTCTTTTTATGCTCCACCCTCTATATATATATATATATATATAATTAATACATACATTATCACAAAGAATATGTAAAATGCATGTATAATTTATTCGTGGAAAGAATAATATATATGCATGCATAATCTATTTCATAGAATAAACAATATTTTTCTGGAATTTAAGTTTGAAGTCTTTGAACTATACAAATGATGCTTTGTTTATATAGTTTTCAATCCATAAATTAATAGTTAAGTTAATTGTAAGGTGATCGTAACGGGAAACGACGACTAGACATGAGATATTGTCAAATGACAACATGACGTATATATTATCCACTAATAAACAATTCAGCATATCATTGAAAAATAATCAAATATACATAAACTAAAAGTCGTAGTGGATAAACCAAATTAATTGTTTCCTGTAACAACCAATTTTTGTTGGAATAAGGATGTAGTACTGTAGTAGTAGGTGGAGGCAAAAAGAGAAGAAAGAAACAGCTCTTAAATATGCAGATATTACGGTCGTACCCCTGGTCAAAATTTTACACCCATATTTTCAAACAACTTACCTGGAAACGAGTTTCTTCCTACCCAACCACTGTCTCAAATGTCAACCGATCCAACCTTATTCCACCTATTCACTATTTTTTTTCTTTGGCATGTTTGACTCTTCCTTGTTTATGATTAGTTTAAAATTGCTAATTTTAAATTTGGGGATTAGTTGTGTATAGATGACAAAGAAATATTACATAGCCACACATGCTCAATAGCTTTTGACTTAAATTGTTGGTCTAATGTCATCTGTCATATATTAAATATAGAGTTGATCATATTTAAATATCTTTGATGATTAACATGCTGTCATTAGACAAGGATTATCATTTGTCTAAGTGACAAAATATTAGTGGTCACATATAAAGGGAGGTGTAGTGTGGTGAACTTGTTTAACAAACTTGAATAGACTAAAATTGTGGTACAAAACTGGTGATATGAGTTGTGATTTTGCGAACTCCATAAATTAATATGCATTTAAAAGGGCTATAATTACACAAAGTTGTTATAAGCTATGGAGTATATCACAAGATAGCGTGTGCATCTTGGATTGACTTGAGGGAGACCAGATATGATGAATTGATCCTTGGTCCATGGCACAAAAAGCCTACCAAAGGAAAGCAAAGCTAGACAACACAAAGACGTCCAAAAATGAGATGTCGAGTACTGAAAGTTTATTCAAGGTAACATTTTAAGTGTCAAATAAATATATAAAAAAAAAAAGATTGAAGTTAATTAATTAAGTTTTAAATAGCCTTTTAATTTATCGCCCCATGAATGTATGTTTGCTTTAGCGATAAATGAAACTCCAGTTCATTCCTTCCTTTTCTGGATTCTATGGTAGAAAAGGTTGAAGATTATCAATGATAGTATTAAAAAATTTAAGGTGAGAGATTAACAAGATTAATTACTAAAGTTTTAGTGTATTATTTTAGCGAAAAACAAATATTCGTACTTTCATAAAACTAAGCTGCACCCTTATTTCTCTTATACTAATATACAAACCTTAGGACAAGAACTTATGTGAAAAAAAATAAGGCATAAAAGCTTCACAATTAGGTTGGACTGAGAATAATTAGGTGCTCCTACTAATCTCATGTTAAACTTATCCCATTTGACCCGACGACCCAAATTTGATTCTACTACTTTTACGTTAACTTCACGTTCTTATTAGATTTCAAGTCTATATATACATTCAATTATTGATCATGTTGATGTTTTTTGACTTGGCAAAACACTTGAGTTACTTTAAATAATCACCACAAATGGGCTCATTACTTCTGGGTTTCGTCATGCAATAAACTTTGAATACCCACCACATATTGGGGCTCCAATACCAAATCAATTAAGCTAAATCAGAATCATAACATTTTGTAAGTCACCTTTTTGATGAAATTGCATATATTAAATAACAAAAATGCATATGAATTTTGTGAACAAAAGAATAATTTTATGCAGCAAAAATGTTACCATGTCTTAGTTCATACGTGATTAAAAGTTTGAGAACAACAAAAAACTTTTTTAAATCGAATGTTATTACATTTTAAAAAAACATTAAATAGATGACCACTTATTTGCAAACTTATATCTCTACACTTGAATGCAGGTTGAGTGTTATCAGTTCGTTACACTCATTTATCTGACTAAGCCCAATAATTTATTTTACCATCTCAGAAAATGGGTTTTGTTGGTGAGCATGGCTCACCATGTATGATATAAGTGGGAGCATAGAGGTCCCCCTTGTATGTGTTATAATGGATCTTGCTAAGTTGTTGTGTAGTTGTTGTAAACTAGTGTTTTCCTTTTGAAAGAAACTAAACAGAATTAGTTGAATTGGTTGACGAGAAATAATGAGGAATGACTTCATATTTATACCTTTCATTTGCTCATATTTAAGCTTAAAAAACGTGTTCTATATGTCAAAATCGTATAAAAATCACATCTTGTACGCTTAAACGTTGTATCATACCGTACATGGCTGCACTAGACCATATACAGCCTAGCATTTGACTGTACAAGCCTAGATGTAGACTGTATATAGCCTAGCCAAGCCGTATACGGCCTAGATTGGTCATATATGGCTTAGTGCTTAGGCATATAGCTCAAAGTGTTAGTTGGAGGTTGAGGTCCTTTTGTCTTGTGTAAACTCATCGAACCAGTCAATCATAAAATGAAAGATAGAGGCATCCTAATGTAACGTAAAAGTCATGTTTTTACGTACATTATTCCACCGATTTCAACCATAATCTTTATGAAAACACTTGATTTAAACCATTAATTACTTAAATTCATAAAAAGTGTTGAAATAATGATGATGCGTTAAAAATCAATGAAAACGACTAAATAACGGGCAAAGCAAGGCAAAATTCTCGATGCTCGGTTCACCACCCTCAAAATTACCCTTTTTCTATAAAATGAGAAATTATTCTTAATTAGTCTCATAATTTTTCTCAGGTAATTACGAGAACGTGGGCGAAAGAATCGCGCTAAACGGACGTGTAACGAAGAAGATACGACCAAACGAAGATACAAGATCGCACGAGGCCGCACACCACCATACCTGAGGGCGTATACGGCCTTGGAGGGCGTATACCACCTATCAGGGCGTATTACACCCTCCCACATGGGTGTATTCACCCCCTGAGGGTGATTTTTGCTTCTGATTTGGTCTTGTGAATACACCCAAGCTCCAAAGGGTGTCAATGTGGGTGTCGAATTTTAATGCAAATATTGGATTTTTATACTACACCCAAATACGATTGAAATGGAAATTGGGTGTATTTTGGGTTTCCCTTGGCCTATAAATACCACCCTCAACCTTCTCATTTCAACACACCTCACACACTCCATACACCTTCACCAACACACACCTCTCTCTCTACTTTCTCACTCTAGGTTAGTTTAGTTAGTTCTAGTTAGTTTCTATTAGAGGGGCATTATTGTAATATTTTGGAAGATACTCGGAGTTTCGCCTTTTTATTCTTTCACGGTTATTGCAAGCTATGCGCTATTTACGGTTCTATCCTTTCTCTCTCTATCTTAATTACAATGTTGATCATGATTGTTATTATGCTAGAAGTAGGAATTGCCATGATTAGTGATTAGTTACCTTGCGTGTTTGTTGTGATGTAGTTAGCCATAATGTGTTGGGATGTTGATATTATTAATGGTGTCTTGATTTACTTTTCAACTATGATCTAAACCTAATTAATCGCCTTTCCACCAATCGACGTGGTTAAAACCTTTTTGATAAGATGTCATGAACCTTATTCAAATGATAATTAATTATCTATGTTAAACTATGGTTTGATTACAACGTCATGCAATCGTAGTACAGTACATCGTAAATTACTATGGAAACACTATAAGGTGAAGTACATAGGAAAGATTATGGAAAATACTATGAACAACATTGCGAAGTACTTGAGCAACGAAACAACTAATTAATAGTTGTTCTCCTTGTTTATAACCATAGTGTATTTTATAAACATGGTCTGGTTTTGAATCATTGGAAATATCATTTTAGATCGTAGAATACATAGTGAATTAAAGCTATGAAAATACTATCTCAAAATCGTAAAGTACAATATGAATTAGCTAGGGATCTATTGGTTACTTTCAAGTGAACGGGTTGGTTAATGACATAGTGGGGAACCTTTGATCTTAATACAAACTTAGTTTAAGAATTTAAGAATTATTATGAGCAACGTAACTACCGTAAATCGGCTAAGTCCCTAATATAGCAATGGAAACACCACTGGGTGTAGTACAATTGTGGAAGCCCGGAAAAAGCCGTTGGTATATTATTTTGTGGATTAATAATAGTGACATCCTTAGATTCTACAAATCCTTAAATGAAAAGTAATCATACACCAATCAAGTCTTAAACTTAAATGTTTTGTTTAAATTAGATCTTAGCTTAATGTGGTGTTAACAACGATCAGACCGTTAGTGGGCCTGTTACTCTATTCATGCACCCAGGATCGTAAAGATTCCAAGACGGGTCACTGTTTCCGTTATTGGATAGTGTTGAGAGTCGAACAGTCTCCTCCGATTAGAATCACCATAACCTAGTTCTCGTGTGACATACTTTTCGAGTAATCGAACGGTAGAGAACTAGTGTTTACACCACAAGGATCTAAGATAAATAAAATACAAATCTTTAGAAAAAGACGTTTTTATATTTAAACATCATCCCAACACTAGGCTAATGAAATCACAACAAACACCCTCTAATATCCTAACTTTTATCTACCCGAACTATCTTATCTTAATTTATTTACTGCTTTACTTAGTTTAAATTAAAAACCCCAAACCAAATCCAAATCATTTTAAAACCCCCTTTGCTAAATCGAATCGATCGTCCACGACCTCTCTGTTTCAATTCGGTTGATCTCAAGAACGACCCTAGGTCATACCTACTACTATAATCCCTTTAGTTGTAGTATACTTAGGTCCCCAGCTTTTATAAATATTAAAACACACCCCACTGGTGCACGCCGCTCGGTTGCCAAACGACACCGACCGTTCGGGGCGCATCACATCCTTTGACTCAGGCAGAGAAGGTGGCGCACCCACGGGATAACGAGTGGCACAGGAGAGGCAAGAGAGGAAATTTTTTGATCTATAAACCGTCCCTAACTTACGATCGGCTCATGCTTGAGGATGATCAAAAAGCACCAATTTGATGACTTATAAAGGGAAAGATGTTGGCTTGTACGCGGGATCGTAATTTGATTCTTATTCTTGGTGCATCTTGTGTGACAGCAACGTCTATTTTGTAATTAGTCTTATTTGTTAATCATTATAATTATTAACTTTAGTTTTGTTGTGTATTTTAGTAGGTTTGTACGAACTTGTAGGTGTGTACGAACTTAGGAAGTTCGTACGAATTTAGGTATGTTCGTATGGCTTCGTGTTGATACATATTAGAGTGTCTGTCAGTTGGTCAAGTCTGTACTGTGTCTGTATATGTAATAGACTTAGAATAATTACATTTTCTGTGTACTGCGACACAGTGCTTGTGTCGCACTAGTTGTAGTTGCGACACAGTGCTTGTGTCGCAATAGTGATCTCTGCGACACAAGGCTTGTGTCGCAGAACGGCCAGACAGTTTAGTATAAATACCCTTGTTAGAGATATTTAGGGCAAGACATTTTCCAATCATTTTATTCTCTGTATTTGGCTGCTACACTGATTTTGTTGAGAATATTTTGGGGATTGGTGCATATAAAGTTTTGTTTTCATTTGATTATCATTTATTACAAACTTAATATCTTTTGCTTTGTCTTCTTGTCTTCTTTAACCACTTGATTTGATTAAAAGATCACCCTAATGGGATCCACAATTGGTATCAGAGCCAATATCTATGATTGATAGTGGTTTCAAATCATTTGGTTAAACTTTTATGCATTTTCATGATCATTTGACATTTTATTAGTGTTTGATCTTCTTTATTGGTGCTATATAGTTGTTTTGTAGTGTTTTTGAACCTAGAAAGCTGTATCTTTATTGGTTTTTGGATAAAAAACATTTAGGGTTCGAAAATCTGTGTTTTTGAGGCTTGTTCGTACTGACAGCGCCGTGTTTGCGACACAGTGTGCGACATAATATTGTGTCGCTATAGGGTTTCAGCGACCTTAATTCTGCGACATAGTGTTGCGACACAAGGTCTTTAGCGACCTTAATACTGCGACACAGAACCTGCGACATAACACTTGTGTTGCTGTCTGATCAGTTGCGACATAATAATTGTGTCGCTGCTAGTCTTTTTGCGACATAGCCTCTGCGACATATCACTTGTGTCGCATTTTACAGTTTTTCAAATTTTTTTGAACAGTCATTTTCTACTTCATTACCATGTCTACTTCTACTTCACTTCAACAGGTTGGAGCAATGCTGAAGCATTCAAGTGAGGTGGGTTCTACAAACAAACCACCAATGTACACTACGGGCATGAACTACTTAGACTGGCGTCAACGGTTTGAAGCTTTTGTATCTTTCAACGATGCTGAGATGCTGATCTATCTTGAAGAACGATATGAACGTCCTGTTCGAACCGGTATATTTAATGGACCTATTCCTGAAAAGTCCATCAAATCAATGACTCCTGAAGAGCGTAAGGCTTTCGATGCCGAACGAAAGACCTATTCTGCGATTACTATGGCCTTACCTCAACAGATTTTGAGACAACTACGCCATCACAAGACCGCTTATGATTTATGGAAGGGGTTTGAGAAGAAATGTGGTGGTAGTGATCAGTACAAAAGAAACAAACTGGATCTGGTTAAGAAACAGTTTGAGGTCTTTGACATGTTACCTACTAAGTCTCTGGAAGATATGTGTAGTCGATATTCTCAGCTCGTAAGTGAATTGGTTGAGGGTGGAGTAAATCTCGACAAAACTGATGTAAACAAGAAGCTTCTGGGTTCATTACCAAAGAAATGGAATACACGCGTGCTGCTGATGGAAAAAGACGAGGATATAATGGATATGGAGCTTGATGATCTAATTGGACAGATTGCTGCTGACCTCTTGGACATGCAGAAGAAGGAGACTAAGGCTACTGCACATATTCAGAATCCCATGTTATATGGTGTGGATGTTCCTGCTGCAGCAAATCAAGCTGCTGGGGCTGCATTCTTTTCTGGGGGTTCTGGTGCTCCTAATTTATCTGGTGGTTTTGGATATACTACCACAAACTCTGCTAGTGGGGGTGGTACTTACTCAAATCTTAAAGGAGCATCTCCTGCAGTTGCTGAGGAACATGCTGCTGTATTCACCGCTTTCCTGTCAGCATATGATGATTTCCTATCAAACAAGAACAGCACGGTGAATATGACTGAAGAAGATTTCAGTCAAATCGATCAAGAAGAGCTTGAAAGAATGGATTTGAAGTGGAGCATGGCTATGCTCACAAGACGCGTCAAGAATTTCTTGAAAAAGACTGGGAGGAAGAACGTCACTGATCCGGAAGAGAAGGGTCTTGGATTCAATAAGAGCAAGGTAAAATGCTATCAATGTCACAACTATGGACACTTTGCTCGTGAATGTGACAGAAAGAAGAATCCACCTTCCGGTTTGTCCAAGCCCTCTCAGTCCACCTCATCTGAGAAGACCAGATCTGATGAAAAAGCGATGGTTTCCGCTGCGCTACTGCTTTCCAACAATGCTTGGGAATGGTCTGACCCAGATGAAGATGATACAGAACGGGCACTAATGGCTGAAGTGCATGAGGTACATGATGAACCCTTATCTTGTGTATCATGCATTAAATTAACTAACCAGCTAAATAGGTATAGAGAGGATACCACTCGCCTTAACACTGTCATAGAAAATTTAACTGAAACAAATAATATGTTACGGGACAGTGATAATGCCAGTGGTCAAAAGTTAAAAGCTATTTTGGAAGAGAAAAAGGAACTAAAAGCTAAAATTTTTGAACAACAAGATGAAATTGGTAGCTATGTTGACATGCTATCATCTGTTAAAAGGGAACTTGTTGAATCTCAAACTGAGGTTTTAAATTTAAAGAAAAAGTTTTCAAACTTTTCAACATCCTCTCTAGTCTTTGATGAAATCCTACAAGCACAGAGGACTGACACTAAGAGTAAGGCAGGACTTGGTTTTCATCAAGTCCCACCTCCTAAGGATTATTTACCTATGCCTGTTAGGGATAATGTCAATGATATGATGCCTATCTTTACAAAGATAGATGTTAAACCTGTCAAACCCGTTGTTAGATTCAATATAAGTAAGCCTGAGCTAGTTAAGGCTGAAAATGTCATCATTGCATGTGAACAACCCGAAACTAGTAGGCCTGAGCCTATTAGGGCTAATACTAGTGAGTGTGAAACGAGTAAGACTCAAAAGGTTGAGAAAGTTAAAACTATTAAGGCCAAGATTCATCAGACAGAACTTATTAAATCTGAAAATATAGTTGAGCCTAAATTAGGAAAGACTCTTTCTGTGCTTCCTCGTATTATTGAAGAGGAAATTGAAATTGAGGATATAACTGATCAAGAGTATCGACCAGTTAAGAAAAACGTCAAGCCTGAAAATCATATAATTACTATCAAACAAAGAGAACAGGCTATAACAAAAGGAAAAGGTAAAGCTATGGCTGAACCTCAAAAGAAGATTGTTTCTAAAACAATTAAATTAAATAAATCTTCTAAAATTTCAACTAAAGCATCTGCTGCTGTTGAATGCTCACACAAGTGTGATTGTTCAACACATGCTTCTTTTGGTCGAGCTCATCGGTTTGTTCCTAAACCTCAATCTTGTTTTGAGCAACAATCTTGCTTCTACTGCAAGAAGCAAGGTCATTTGATAAATAATTGTCATGTGCTTGCAAAGAAACAGTCTGGGAAACAGGTTTCTCAAGTTTCAAAACTTAAAAAACTTTCAAAGAAGCCTATTTCACTGAAATGCTCTAAGCCTACTATCCCAGCTGTTAAGGTCAACAAAGTTGAGCAAAATACTTTGCAAAACTTAAAGCCCAAAGTTGTTGACCTGCAAGCATCCAAACCAAAACAAGTTTGGAAGATTAAAGAATCTTGCAAAGATTCTACATCTAACAATACCTCATCAGTCAAACATTCTAAACTGTTTGAAAATAAAGTTTGGACTGATGTGGTCATTGTTGATGAGGTTACTAGAGTACCCAAGACTATCAAGGCTTGGGTCTCCATTTCTAACTAATTTACCTTGTTTGTGGTGCCGCAGCAACCTGAATCTGTAAAAAATAGTAAATGGTATATCGACAGCGGTTGTTCACGGCACATGACCGGTGATGTTTCTCTTTTATCTGAATTTCATGCTTTCAATGGAGGTTATGTGGCCTTCGCTGGTGATAAAGGGGGAGTTATTTCTGGTCAAGGTACGCTTACCAATGGAATGGTAAGCTTTGAGAAGGTAAATTTTGTGGAACAATTACAACACAATCTCCTCAGTGTCTCTCAAGTGTGCGATAAAAAGTACACTACTACTTTTACAGACACTGAATGTTGTATATTGAAGCCGGGATTTGTGATCCCTGAAGAATGGGTGCTACTGAGCGCACCTCGGGAGCGAGACACGTATATTCTGGACATGAGTACTGTGGAAACTACACAGCTCACTTGTCTTCTTTCTAAAGCTCCTGAGAAGGAATCGTTATTATGGCACAGGCGTATGGGACACTTGCACTTTCGCAAGATGAACTACCTGATCAAGAATGATCTAGTGCGAGGTGTCCCTAAGCAATCCTTTGGACTGAATGATCATTGCGTTCCTTGTCAGAAAGGAAAGCAACACAAGAAGTCTCACAGACCGAAGCTGGCCAATTCAACTGAGAAGCCCTTGGAGCTGCTACACATGGATCTATTCGGGCCAGTCAGAAAGAAGAGTTTGGGAGGTACTTCTTATTGTCTTGTTGTGACGGATGATTATTCGCGATTTTCTTGGGTTTATTTTCTGAAGACCAAGGATGAAGTGCCTGAGATTCTTATTTATCTATTCGATAAACTGCAAAATCTTTGTGATTTGAGAATCAAGAAAATTAGGAGTGATAACGGTACAGAGTTTAAGAACTCGATTATGGAACTGTACTGTTTGAGTAATGGTATTGAACACCAATTCAGTGCCGCAAGGACTCCACAGCAGAACGGGGTTGCATAACGTAAGAATAGAACCTTGATTGAGGCTGCACGTACAATGTTATCTGACTCTAAATCGGGTATTAACGGTTAAGAAGAAGAACAAGACATCCTATGAATTGTTCAACAACAGAAAGCCTAATCTACAATTTCTTGAACCGTTTGGCTGTCTATGCACTATTATGCACACCAAGGAACGAATTGCTAAGTTTGGTGCAAAATCCTGTGAAGGTGTTTTTCTAGGATTCTCTAATAACTCACCCAACAAACGCGTGTATAACTTAGTGACCAAGCGTGTGGAAGAACATTTTGAAGTCACCTTTTTCCATTACACTGACAACCCTCAGGGGAAGGGACCCGAATATTTGTTTGACTATCAAACACTGTTTGATTCTTTCAATATTCCTGAAGAAAATGAAGAAGAGGATATAGTGACACTACTTCATGGGCTGGACATCGATTCTGAAACACCACCTATCTCTGTTCCTCCACCACCTACAGGAACACCAGCAACTGCTCCTGCTGCTACTTGTGAGACTACACCTCCACTCGTTACTGAGAATGTTCCTGATCCTACAAATGATGAGGAACAAATGTTTGAGGATTCTGTTCAATCACCTGCATCTGACCTTGAAGATTTACCTGCTCTCCAACTTGAACTTGAAGCTGATTCTACAAACCTTGATTCTATCATAGTTCCAGCTGCAATTCCAAGTTCTCGGATCAATGTGTCACATCCTGTTGACGCTATTCTTGTTGATTTAAACAAAGGTGTTTTAACGAGACGACAAATTGCTTCTTCTGCTGAACAATCTATGTTAACATCGTCTCCTATTGATGACACTGATCCTGTTTGTCTTGCCTCGAAAATTGAGGAATGCTTTCTCTCTCAAGTTGAACCAAAGAGGATAGCTGATGCGTTAAAGGATCCATACTGGGTTGAGGCTATGCAGGAAGAACTTCAACAATTCAAAAAGCTGCAAGTATGGACTTTGGTGCCTTTACCCAAGGGTGTTCATCCAATTGGCACTCGCTGGGTATATCGTGTGAAGAAGGATGATCGGGGCGTGGTAATTCGCAACAAAGCACGTCTAGTGGTCCAGGGCTTCACTCAAATTGAAGGTTTGGACTATGATGAAGTATTTGCTCCGGTTGCTCGTTTGGAATCCATCCGCATTTTCCAGGCGTACGCTTCATTCAAAGGATTTCGGGTTTATCAGCTTGACGTTAAGAGTGCATTTCTGTATGGTCAAGTGGTTGAAGAGGTCTATGTCAAACAGCCACCTGGATTTGAAGACTCTGTTCATCCGAACTACGTCTGCAAGCTGGACAAGGCATTGTATGGTCTTCATCAAGCTCCTAGAGCTTGGTATGAGCGGCTTGCGACTCATCTTCTGAAGAATGGTTTTGTACGCGGAACGATCGACAGTACTCTCTTCATCAAGCATGCAGGGGAGGACTTGCTATTAGTACAAGTCTATGTGGATGACATCATCTTTGGTTCTACCAAGGATGAACTGTGTCGCGACTTCGAGCGGATCATGAAGTCAGAATTTGAAATGAGTGCAATGGGGGAGCTGAACGTTTTCTTGGGCGTACAAGTCGAGCAATCTGCTAAAGGGATTTACATTCATCAGTCCAAGTACGTCAACGACATGCTTACGCGGTATAACTTGACTGACTGTAAATCCTATGGGACGCCTTTAGAGCTGAATCATCACCTTGGTCCAGCAGAAGATGAAGAGGACTGTCCGGAAAAAGATTACCGATCTATGATTGGTTCTCTGATGTATCTCACTGCATCGCGTCCGGACATTGTCTTTGCAGTATCTCTCTGTTCTAGGTATCAGGCTAAACCGAAGGTGTCTCACATGAAGGCAGTTACGCGAATCTTCGGTTATCTCAAATGTAGACCAACTATTGGTCTCTGGTATTCTAATGAGAAAACCTTCGCGCTCACTGCTTACTCGGACTCGGATTATGGGGGATGCAATATGGATAAGAAGTCCACTTCTGGTGGATGTCAGTTTCTTGGACCTCGGCTCGTATCATGGCAGTGCAAAAAGCAAACAACTGTTTCTACCTCAACCGCAGAGGCTGAATACATTGCTGCTGCTAGTTGCTGTTCCCAGGTTCTTTGGATACAACACCAGTTGCGCGATTACGGTTTACTCTTAACTATGACTCCTATTCATATAGATAATACTGCTGATATATGTATTACTCGTAATCCTGTCCAACATTCTAAGACCAAACACATAGAAATTAGGTTTCATTTCATTCGTGATTGTTATGAGAAACACCTAACTGATCTGGTCCAAATAGATACCCTTAAGCAGAATGCCGACCTGTTCACCAAAGCCTTTTCCCGTGCTCATTTCGATGAGCTAGTCAACATGATAGGTTTACGTTTCTTTCCATTCAAAAGTAATATTTGTGACCTTAGTCTGTTATGTTCTTATTATTATTATTTGTTAAAGTTTTTTTTTTAAAAAAAAAAAAAAAAAAAAAAAAAGGAATAAAGCAATAGCCGTTCTTTATGTTATTTAACATTTAAGAAAAGCAACGTTGCAACATTTGTTAAAAGACGTTTAGTTGTGTCTCAAAACAACTAGGAATATGATAGTACATTAGGAGACACTCCTCAAACGACAATCTTACGTTTTATCCTCGATATATCAGTAGGTTTATCTTGTATATGTTACTCTTGCTCTTATAAACATCTGATTACTTGCACGATGTATTGGTAGACATGTCCAGACTCTTCTTTGAGCAACTAAGAAATACTTTAATCCGTGTTTACTCTTTCGTGATGACCATCATATGATGTATGACAATGTGTCTTAAAATCTTAAGTATTAGCTTGCCATGCTTCAATTAACTTGAGTTTGTATCTGACAACATTTGGGGATTTATGCTGTCTGTTTCCTTTGTTGTACGTCCGTACAGACCTGGTCTCAGTCAGTATACTTTCAAACATTAAGCAAACAAAAGACAACGTACTTTCAAATCTTATAAAATCAAAGATTACTTACAAGGTCGCCAAATGGTTTGACCAAGTCTGGTTTTGCTTACACCTGAATCAAGTGTATGTCGCTTTGTTGTACGTATGTACAGACCTGTCACCGCTGGCTTGATTCTTAAAAATGTTGAATTCAAATGCTTTTTCTAACTAATCGAAGTATTGAGCATGACTTAATACTAAGAGTATATCTATGGGGAATCACAGAGATCTATTCACTCTCACAATAACTGCTAAGCTTGAAGTTGTGTGTGTTACATGTTTAAGTGGACAAACAATACTGATAATCGTCTTGTTTCAGACTGCGTCTAAGGCTTGATAACTTTCTTGATCAACTTAAAATTGGACATCTATACTGATAATCGAATTAAAGTTTGATATTGTCTTGCGAGTCTGTCTTTCTAATATGATTCCTACAATGACACATCTCAAACTGTTCTTTTCTGTTTTTATTTATTATTTATTTATTATTTTGCTATTTAGTTTATTTAATTCGTTCACTAAGTGTCACAAATACAAAAATCTTAAAAAAAACGTGAACTCTTGATTGGCTTCTGCGACACAAGTCTTGTGTCGCTTATTTGTGTTGACTATCTTGCGACACAAGACTTATGTCGCATACTTTGTGGCCCAGCGACACAACCATTGTGTCGCACTACTATGTCGCCTATTTGAACTGCCATGTCAGCGACACAACGCTTGTGTCGCAGACTGTGTCGCTGCCTTATGTCAGGGGTATAAATACCCTCGTGTCGCTGTAATTAGTTTCTAATTACCAGCGACATAACATTTCGCATCCTGCGACACAAGGAAATCCAGCGACACAACAAGCCCAATGTCATTCTCGATCTTTCTGTGATTTCTGTGTGTTTTTAGTTCGATTCAAAGCCTGTTTCGTGTTCTCCCTATCATTCCGCACTCATAGGTACAACTTTTATCCATTTTCATTGCCTATAAATTCCTGCATTTAAGTTTGAAGTTTCGGTTTTTAGGTTTGCTTTTGTTTTGCATAATTGAGAAGCTTAAACTGATTAAATGCATGTAATAGTTGGTAAATAATGTTCCTGTTATGTTTGTGATGGTTTGGAACCGATTGAAACTCAATTACCCCAAATTTTGTTCAACAGAAAATCTGGGTTTCATCGTGTTCTTCATTGCGACACAAGCTGCGACACAAGAACTGTGTCGCAGACTGTGTCCTTATGACGCTGCTTCTTGCTGCGACACAATGATTGTGTCGCTGTCTTATGACGCTGGTCATGCTGCGACACAATACTTGTGTCGCTGTCCTATGACGCTGCTAATGCTGCGACACTATTTTTGTGTCGCTGCTTTATGTCGCTGAACTATGTGTGCGACACAATCCTTATGTCGCTAGTAAATCATTAAATTGATTAAATTGTAAAACTCGTTATGTCGCAGTCTATCCTGCGACACAAGGCTTGTGTCGCAAGACATTTTTAATTCAAAAATGTCAATATTAATTGTTGAGACTAATGGCTTTCAAGCTTATTATCTTATTTCAGATATGCCTCACGTTAACGCTTTCTTCTGGGAACCGAGACATAATGTCACGGCCTTCCTAGATGACGAAAAGGAATCGGCGGCGCCTTACCGTCCGATGATTGCATTTCTTCGAAGATCCCGTATCTACACTGCAATCACTGCTACCACCACCATATATAAGGATCAGGTCTCCGAATTTTGGGTAAATGCTGCTGTCAATTCTGATCTTGAGTTCACGCGGATTATCTCTCGGGTTAACGAGCGCGAAATCATTATCTCCGAGCAAATCATTCGCGAATTCTTCCAATTTCCAGATGATTCGGAGATGCCCGTGGCCTTCTCCCACTTGTTTATTGCCGGGGGCATGGGTCGCCTTGGATACTCGACTATCCCACGTGATCAATACCGCAAGGCCTATCTCACTAAGGTCTGGCGGTACT
The DNA here is from genome assembly GCA_963921325.1 of Logfia minima. Classification (NCBI taxonomy): domain Eukaryota; kingdom Viridiplantae; phylum Streptophyta; class Magnoliopsida; order Asterales; family Asteraceae; genus Logfia; species Logfia minima. The sequence goes on along the minus strand of OY992772.1, from coordinate 21,932,757 downwards.
TGATGCACATTATGATTGTCTGCCTTTCTGGCAGGAAGACGGGTTTTGATGGGATGAGTTTATCTACTGCATCCGCTATGCTGGCACTTGTATACAACAAACCCTACAACTTCTCGGGTATCTTTTTCGGCTTATGGTAGACAATGCTCAGGCTGGGGAGGGACAGTAGGCTTTGTACCCACGTTTTGTCCAATTATTGCTAAATCATCTACTCCCAGGGTTACCGGTGGCCCCACAACACCAATTTCGCCCCAACACCGATGAATACCCGGATCTTCGTGGGTATCCGGTCAATATGCAAAGGCGCACCGGGTCCGCCTGATGTGCCACTATTTGGCCATATTGTGGATGAGGCCTATGTGCTCCGGAGGGTGAAGAATTTGCAGAACCGGCTCCTATTCCCAGGCCGCTATCACCTCCGCCACAGGCACCAGTTCACTACCAACAACAACAGCAACA